>OX637535.1:29813841-30183841 GCA_951800035.1 Linnaemya tessellans | reverse complement strand
ATATATAGCATATACACAGGTGTCTCGTATACTTATACTAAGGCACACAGGCAAATCGCCTATCCGAGAAAAAGTTTCTGCTTTGACAATCAATGTTACGAATACTGCATGCAAGTAAAGTAATTTTGGAAATCGCGACAATTATCTAAATTACCATCACTGACGATTGAAAAAACGCGTGGTTTTTCTCAATAATTTTAACGAGTTTTTATTTCAACTTTTACTAGTTACTCGCCCTTTTAGTCGGAAGAAAAATTTTTTTGCTACGGGCCGAATTACAGCAGCAAAATATTTTCAATCTTTCTTTTCGTATCTTTATACCATTCATAATTATTATAAAATATGTAAAAGTTATAAAGAGATGTGTACGCATTTGTTAAATAATGAGACAATTTAAGGAAATACGATGCAAGAGGATTAAAAATAAAAGTTGCGACTACTAATGAAAAAAGTTATTGAATGCGAAAATTTTTAAAGAATATGGAGTAAAAGGAAAATACACATGAAAAACGTGTGATTGTGTCGCTGAAATAAATCAAAAGTATGATAGTTGGTTATATGAAGAGGAAAGAAAAAAAATTTATAAAAAAATATGATAAATATTCTAAATTGATTTTAAATTATCTAAAAGAACTTTCAAGGGAGAATTTAAGAGGTTAACCAAAAGGAAAAACTGCAACTTCCAAAGTAACGAGTTGGCTGTGAAAGAGGAACCGAAGTATTGTTTTTATTACGGCTACGTGTGGTAGCAATAAAAGGAATAATTGGAAAAGGGCAGTAAGCGGGTGGCAGACAATAAGAAATTTTTCGTGAAATAGTTTTTCTTAACCTGACCGCGCCCGCCAATTATACAAAGATTGTTGGAAAATAGGATATTTCGATATAAATAATTATTTCTCCTTCTTTAAACAACAAATTGTCAAAATTCCTCCCCAAACACCAACGTCAACTAACTCCATGCCAGTGTCTGTGGTTTGTGAGACAGCGGCCAGCGTTAATGCCGCCCTAAGGGAATCTCTAGGTTCGGTTGGAAGTTGCTCAGCAGCCGCTAAAGCGAAGCAATCATCACACCAAGATGATGGTGTGAATGGTTGTTCTGCCAGTAATGTAGATGATATTGATACTTTGCATGACAAACTTGTAGCCTCAGCTAAAAGAGTTTTGTTTTCAAAAATTGACTACGAAGAGGTCACCAATTATGACCAGTCCGTTTTGGATACTTTAAAATCAAAATATATTGTAATGAATCCCTCCGGAAATATCAATTGCATTGAAAATGGTAGAAATTCTCCAGCAACCTGCAACAATAATGGCGCAAATGGTGACTGCGCAGCCGGTAAGTCTTTGTTTTTTTCATTCTTTTGTTTGTTTTGTCTTTCCCATTTATAAATTTTGTGCAGACCTCTTCTCTACTGATATTCGTATTATGTATATTGAAGAAGAAGGAAAAGGAACACAGCGTCATTTTGAAAGAGAGTAGAAATGCAATGCAGCTACAATTTATTGATTCATTATTGCCAGATGAAAACGGTAGAAACTGATTTCATTTTTTGTGGGAAGAATATGTTAATAGAATATAAAATATACTTTCATGGATATGTTTCTATACGTAGAAATATGATATAGTAGAAACTAATAATTTTTAAGTTACACAGTTTTTTTTATATAGTGTAGTCAAGACTTATAAAATGAATCATTTTTCCCTCGGTATGTACTTATGTGTGTACGTCTGCACCATCGATGATAGAATAAGTGGGATATTAGAACTTCGACGAAAATATTGTTACTGTTAGTATGTAAACTGTGAGAAAACAGAGGGGAGGAACTAACACCTGATTAATGATACAGTAATCCATATGTCATATCAGATTACAGAAACATTGTCAGACTTTTATAAAATGTGCTTTTCTTTTTAACGAAAATATGGAAGAGAAAAGAAAGTGGATATAGCTAAAATCAGGATTGCCATCTCATTGCATGGCCAAAAATTGGGTAACTTAAATTTTACTAAATAGAAAGGTAAATAAGGACTTAACTGACAATAGAACAGTATTAATAATACTGATAAAATCAACCGAACCACCGTTACGAAAAATTAATATAAATGAATTAAAGCAAGTACTGCAGTTTACATATTATATTAATGAGAAAAATATGTAGGTATTTAATAGTTGTAAATATTTGTTTTTAGAATAGTTGGTTCGACATATTGCCTCAATTAAATTAGTGCTTTATGTTTATGTGGTCAAGTATGTCTATATGCCTGCATTTCATTGGTTCTTACATTGAGGAATATAGTATATGGGCTAGCGTGAAGCACAGCAGCTAACATGCAAATGAAATGCAGGCATATAGACATACTTGACCCATAACAAACAAAAAGCACTAATTTATTTGTTTCTAGTTTTACATCGTAACAGCGTTACGATAGCGTACTATAATTAGCAAAACAAGATGTGATATGAGATTTGCATCGATAGTATTATTAAAATCTGTCTATCTTATATTGTCTGTTAACCTCTTTGTATAACTTAATTTTCTATACACATTAACATTAGCTAACTATGTTAACTGTAAGCATATTTGCATGTTATCCGGTGTTCTACACTCTAGTCCATATACTATATACCTTTATGAATCGCTCACTGTTGCAGCTATGGCAACACTACCATGAGAAAGTATGTATAAAAAGAATACGTCAAAAATTATTGCTGAAATGTAATAAATGCTTGAGAAAAAAGCAAATGTCATGAGTATTACAGTATTTAGATTGGCTTGAAAAAAAATAGTGCGTGCGTGTGAAATAAGAATTAAAGAAAATCCCAGATGAAAAGCAACAGTTAAAACATTACAAATTTTATAATTTTTTTTTTTTTTTTTTTTTTTTTGGAAATTTATAATTTTTATTTCTAGAAAATATAATGTAAAAAATGAAAATATTAAGTGTTTTCGTGTTAGAAACAGTGCGTGCAATCGTGCTAGATTATTTAACATTGTGGGTTTTTTATAGTTTCATTTTGAAACCTCTGTATAAATTATTAATGAGATTTTTCAACTATGTATTGTACAAATTTGAAAGTAATAGTAATTATGAATTGTGTTATTCTTGCTCTTCCACTATATACGATTGCTTGTGTTATGATAATGATCAAATATCTACTACAGATGCCAATGGTAATAGCACATCAGTAACAAATGGTTCAGGCATATCTAACAAGAAAATCAATAATCCGACTGAATTACCTGCACCTAAACGTATTCTCTTTCCACGTGAAAATGTTCGCATTGGTTGGAAATCTAGCGGACGCAAATGGGAAGTCGGTGTGGGCATGATGAATGTAGGCAACACATGCTATTTAAATTCCACTCTACAGGCTATTTTTCATGTACCCTCTATGGCAAATTGGCTTATGTCAGATAGCGCACACATGGAACGTTGTGAGTCAACTGATGCTGGTTGCATTATATGCGCCATGAGTAAGACTCTACAAGAATCCCAAAAGAGTCAATCGGCAATAAGGCCATACTATGTTTATTCTAAATTAAAATCAATATGTAAACATCTAGTGATGGGTCGGCAGGAAGATGCTCATGAGTTTTTACGATATTTGGTAGAGGCCATGGAAAAATCCTACTTGTCACGTTTTCGCAATTACAAAGAATTAGATCAGTACAGCAAGGAAACAACCCCATTAAATCAGATTCTAGGCGGCTATTTAAAGTCAGCGGTCCGTTGTTTGGCCTGTAATCATGTTTCGGTTACCTTTCAGCATTTCCAAGATTTGCTCTTGGACATACGCAAAGCTGATACAGTAGATGAAGCATTGGAGGGTTACTTTTCACGTGAACGTCTCGAGGATATGGGATACAAATGTGAAGCTTGTAAGAAAAAGGTAAGCATAAAAACATGCGCCTAACCTTATCTATTAGATTTACAGATAGCTAATATAAAATACATATTTATCTTAAACTCGCAGGTATCTGCTACTAAACAATTTTCTTTGGAACGTGCACCAATTGCCTTGTGTATACAGTTGAAGCGCTTTTCCATGTTGGGCACTAAATTAAATAAACAAATTACGATAAAACCTAGATTGGATCTAACAAAATTTGTCTCACGTAAAACTCCTGGTGAGCAACTTTCCTATCGCCTGGTGGCAATGGTAACACATTTGGGAGCCTCACAACATTGTGGTCATTATACAGCCATTGGCTTAACAGAATCTGGCACATACTACAATTACGATGATAGTTATGTACGACCAATATCAATGCAAAATGTGTGCAATACAAATGCCTATATAATATTTTATGAAATGGATACACAGTTACCAAGAAATGTTAGCAGCACGCAAGTGAGTGGCTCACAACCATCTGCGGCTTCAACTATAAATCAAAAGGATTTGCAGCCGATAAAGCTGAATGGCCATGCCGTAGGAGGGTCTCAACAACGCATAATAGGACCTCAACTACCACCTGGATATAATAATGCCAACTCAAATGGGGGAAACTTTTCGCCACTTACGAACGGTGGCAATAAATTTATATCGAACCGTAGCTCTGCATTAGTACCATCAAATTCGTTAAACACACCGTCATCAGCATCATCAAATGGTGGATGTAGTAAAATAATGTTTCATTTCAAAAATATTAGCTACGATAGCAGCAACAATAGTACTTCAACAAACTTAGTTAAGACAAATGCTGCAACAACTTCAATTAGTAACGCAACGCCCAATTCAAGTTCAAAATGTTCCACTTTTGACAATTTAAAAAGTAGCAGCAACAATAACAACAACAATACAACAAACGGTCTCCACTTTTTGGGGACCAGTAAATTTCAGGAGTCTGCGAATGCGAAGTATCCAATGGGTGTCTCAACAACTAAAAGACAAATTAATAATGATAAAAGCTGTAACGAAAGTTCCTCCGATGACGATGGCGAAAATCAGAACGTAAGCTCTTCAACATCATCTCAAACACAAAACGCTATCAAATCCACACTGCCTAGCATGCCTAAATTGGGTGTCGAAACCACAAACTCCACATCAATCTTAACAAATGGCCTTGTTAAAAAAACACCTGCCCCAATAAAAAGTCTTGTACCATATGGTTCCGAGACGGATGATGAAGCTGATGTTTGCATGATGACAACTGTTACAAATACAGATGCAACCAGTGAACAACAAAAGCGTCTGTTACCCAATCCTCTAAAAAGAAGACAGAGCTCATCATCATGGTCCAGCAATAGTCCTTCGGATAATGATGACGATGCCAATAATGACACTAAAACTTCGACTAACATAAATACAAAAAAGGCTGCCTCATCCACAACCACGGCAAATGGTGGTATTTTAAAATCGCCCACAAAATCTTCCGATCCAGCGGCAAAGAAATCAGCAGATACTATTGATGAAATATTCAACAGCATTAAACGTTCCAATAACACAAACAACACAAACTCTGGCGTTACACTTTTAAAAAAAAAATCACAAAACCAACAGTTTAATGTTACATCAAGTACCACCACCACCAGAGACTCATTTTCATCAGATTCTGAAGATGAGAGTAATAGGACAAATTCAAGTACAGGACCGCAACACAAAAGATCAAAGTCAACGCCACCTTCACCTCCGGTTGTAAAAACAAACTCTGGAATTTGGCAAGTCACCTCTCTGCAGCCGGTCACAGACTGTATAAGCACTAAATCTTCACCGCCATCATCAACGCCTTCACCAACAGGTACACCAACAATTCCAAAAAATCCTAAAAATCCTTTTGCTACAAAACCCCTGGGGGGAACTGATAACTCAAGACGTTTAAAAAAAGATGTTTCAAGTAGAAACGTTAACGGAAACGGTTACCAACGCGTTGCTAATGAACCCGCAGTTTCAGAGCTTTTAAAACAGTCACATCGAGGATATGGCTTACCAGTTTTAACTTGGAATGGCCAACAAAGCGAAATTGATAAAGAGGTAAGTTTTTATTCAATTTTATGTTAGTAAATTTTGAAAAGTACTATTTTTAGTAATTTGGTAAACAAATTTAGATAATAAATAGCAAATTAAAGGGGACTTGTTTTGATGTGTTATAAAAATGGTGGCGCCTTCACTCGTTAAGTTAAGTAGTGGGCTCTAGTTTGTTAGCTTTTTATCTGGAGTCGCATTCAGTTTAATTCAAGGTTGAACAGAAAACAACTTGAAATTGATTCACTGAAACTATAACAGGGTTGAAAAATCAAATAAATACTTCATTTAATCAACAATTGGGGTCCAAAACTGGAAGAAAATTGCGACTTTAATATTAATCTTGAAATTTTTAAAGCTAAGTGATTTACTAAAAAAATCTTTTAGTTCAATTAAAATAAAAAAAATAAAAATTTGTTAAGATTGTTGGCATAAGTTTAAAATCCTCAATACTGTCCTTGCTGCAAACTAATAATGCGAAGTCACAATACACATGACAATTGACAAGATCATTTGTACTGTACGTGTTCCTTTAAACGACAAAAATACGAGAATCACTTATGTGCAAAAATTTGGCGATTTGTTATCGTCCCTAGAGCTCTTACTACTTTTCTGTCCAATGTTTTCATTTTGTATGTTTATATATTTTCTAATACGCTCAGCCATCTATTATTATGCATTCACGAAATTTTGTTAAGATTTTCCCCCAATTAATTTCGATGCAAATTAATTTCACGTGTATATGCATATGTATGTACGTACATAGATATAGACCGGAGCGAGTTTCCAATATCAAAGCCCTAATTGGCGACTGTCTAAGGCTGGTGGAAGCAATAAAACATAATTGCATTTATTCTTAATCAAACACACTCTAGTTTTATAGTACTTTTTTATAAAATTTTTCATCATTATATACATATGTATATGTATTTACCTTTTTCATTATAGATCTTAAGTGAAGCACGTGAACAGCGCCAACGTGACTGGGAAGATGAAGAGGAAAATGAAATGGATCGTGGCAGACAGAAAAAAGTTAAGGGGCCAAAAGATCCATACGCTTCAATGCCAACACCCGGCTACAATCCATTCCAGGAACATGAAAATCAAAGACGTTGGAAACGTTATCATTACGTGGGCGGTAGTGGCGGATGTTATAGAACTAACTTTCAACGCAACAAATTTAAATTTCAACATAAATATTCAAAGAAAAATATTAGCGGTGGAGGTGGTAATAGCAACTTAAATATGAATAGACGTAATGATTCTTAACCACACTGAAATATATATGTAGATTAATTTAAATTTTCTTATTATCACTACTTAAGTCACCACCATGTTTTTTAGTTTTTATAATATTTAATTGTATAGCATAAACAGAAACTCTAAAAAAATGTTTAAAAATGATAAAAGTTGCAAATGAAAATAAAAAAATAATAGATACGTCGTATGTATATAAGTAAGTTTTCATTTCAAATAAAAACATAATAAACTAATTATTTTTAGTCTTGTAAAATAAAGTTTACAAAAGAATAAAAAATAAATAAACATTGCGTATTTAATTAATATAAACAGATAATATTATTTTATATAATAAATAGAAATGATATGAATGATATATACATGCTTAAGATTTTTCTGTTTAAATTTTATTTTTATTTTTTTTTTTTTAATTTACTTGTTAGTTTTTGTTTTAGTTACTCACTTTTTACCATATTTTAAATTAAAGAATTATAAATTAAAAAGCTCTAACTAAATCAGAAAACAACCCAACATTTATAATCTAATAAATACATATATAACTATTTATAAAATGGCCTGATTTTTTAAAAAATTTAAAATTTTTATTAAAACTATTATCTTTCAAGTTTTCCTATACAAAGACAAAAATGTAATTCAAATTTTTATTTATTATTAATATATTTTTTTTATTGATAAAAACTCGTAAAATGCCTATAAAGCATATTACATAAGTATACAAATATATTTTTAAGAATTATTGATAAGTTTTTGTACATATTACTTATAATAGATGAACGTTAACACAAGTAAATCATGAAAAATACAAATACATATTTTATTTGAAATAGCTGAAAACCTCATAAATTCTTTAGTTCAAACTTTACCTCTTCTCCATTCTTACCGCATTCTAAAACAAATTATATTTTATGTATATATTTTTATATAATTAAAAAATGTAAACATAAAATAAATCTAATGTAAAATATTTATTACAATATTATTTTTAAACATTGCAACAATATGTAAATGATTTTAATTTTCTAAACTTCACATTACATTATGGAGAAATAGAAAAATGTTAAAGTATTAAAAGCAGTTTGTTGATTGAATTATTTCATTCAAAAAAAAAATATATATATATATTAAATTATAGTTAAATATTTAATTCTACATATTAGTACCGCAAATTGTAAAAGGTAATTTGTAAGAAACTGAACTTAATCAGAAACGTGTTCAAAATAATATGCAGATTAAACTTTTAATATAACTTTAAATTGCCAACGGAAATTCGAGCTTTCCTTGAACATGATAATATTAGCAATTTGAAATCGGCTTATTTTTTTAGGATCGACAATGTTGTAGCTATAAAAATGGGGTGGTATTGGGAGGATAGTTGGCGAAAGTTTAGAGGAAAGAATTTGTGATAACCATTTTTTATATCAATGGCGAATTTGTTGCAATACCTACGAAGGAGCTAGTGCATGGTTGTGTCAATCGTTGTCAGTACACTTTAGTGACCAGTTCTATACCATCATAATTTCAAAATGACAATTGAAATTAACTTTAACAAGATTCAAACCAAAATTAATTCAGATTGAAATGTTAATAACATACATATTCGAACAGTTTCTTTTTCGAAACGAATTAGACAGTATCCGCAAGATCAGAAAATTTCTATTCTATATTCATGACTTGTCAACTGCCTTGATGCAATACCTATGTATGTATTAGTCTAATTACCATCGTAGCTTTTATATTACAATTGTTGTATATATTAATGCCTTTATTCTGTAACTATTTGTCTACGTCACGTTAAGACAACATCGAAATAGAAAACTCAGCTACTCCTCGCGGACAACAATTATTTACTTCTGGCAACCTGTGACTACTCTTGAAGGCCTTGGATATAACAATAGGCTTTTACAAATTGTTAACTACTGAAGAAAATGAGTATTGAGTGTTCTATATTTGATATTGTCTTGACGCGAAGTTGACAAAATATACAAATATTTAACAAAATTTGACTGAACAGCATTGTTAAAATACGTTTTTGCTAGAGCAAAATTGTCCTGTACGAAATAATGTTCGAATGTGCATTTGAGGAATTGTTCAGCCTTAGAAAAACTCTATCTTGCAGTTTTTGAATTATTTTTATTGCGAGAATAAAGTAGACTATAATTTTATATCGAAAATAACACATTAATTAAGTGTATCAAATTTATATGAAATATATATGTAGTCCCATAAATGTATGTGTCTCAATAAGATTTGCTTTTTCTAGTTTGAGTTAATCTAACCGACAGTTCGCAAGTTATCGTTCGATCATATAAAGAACATTTCAAAAAATTATTTAAATTTAATATCAGTTGTAAGTGTTATTTTGCGCTGTTAAGACAGCTTGCGGCATCGTCGAACAGGCCGTAAGAACTTATACAGTATTATTTCAAATGTATGTATGTACAGAATTTTAGTTTAACTTTCATACTTCTTTCGGATTTGCTTTTTATTCAGTTTCCTCCCTTTGCTATAAGGATTTTTCTCAGATTTCTTTCTTTTTCTTAAGTGTTTTGGTAAACTTCTAAGTGTATTATTTTTATCTTTACGTGCATTTTTTTGGTTGACCTTCTTATCCAAACGCTCTTTCATTTTAAACACTTTACTTTTTTTAATCTTTTTTAAAGTTTTTGTTTTCTTAAAATGATCTAGTTCTTTTTTAGACTTAATGTCATCCATTGTACTTTTAGACTTTTTCTTTAAACATTTTTTATAGTCCTCATTGTTTTCAGCTTCGGATTCTCTATCACCCTCCTTTAGTTTACGGCTTAAATTTATATCGTAATCCATTCCAGGTATACAATTAGCCTTAGTTTCTATATCTTCAACATTGTCGGCAGTTTCTGCGATTTCATCATCCTCCGAGTCCTGGGTAAAATTTTCACCTAACATGTTTCTCTGTGAAGTCAAATCACTTGTGGATAACTCTACTATTTTTACCTTAACATCATCGTCCTCATATTCATCTTCCTTCGCTTTATCGGCTTCAGTTAATTCTTTAAGAGGTTCGTACGATTTTTTCATGTGTTTGACTCCATCCTTAATTTCTTGACGTATACGTTTTCTTTCTTCCTTAAGATTACGTTCAAGCTGATCTTTAGCACGTTTACGTCTTTCATTTTTTCTCTTCTGAAATCCGGTAAGAAACTCCCTGGCGAAAATAATTCCAATTGATAAATTATTGTATATATTCTCCTGTAACTAAATTGCTTACCTTCTTTTTTTTGGATCAAAAACTATTTCCAATTTCTGTTTTGGAGTTTTTTTGCGTGTCATTTTTTATATTATTCTAATTAATATATCTTTATACACTTATGTATGTATGTATGTATTTAAAAAATCGCACATGTATTTCAAACGATGTTAGGTACTCGCGAGACTACAACAAATAAAAAAAGAACTAAAACAACTGGCTGTTTTCTCGTTCTACTGAAGTCCAAACTGTCAACCAGCAGATGAGTGTACCACAAGAAAAGTATCACTTGCTCTTGTATATTCTTGCAATCAAATGCAGCACATTTCGACTGCAGCTCCGTCGGCAATACAGACACGAATTATTCAGGAATTACTAAAACAAATTTGACCAGGGTTAATTTTTTTTGCTATAATTTTTGACGTGTTGCATGTCGTTACAACCAACAATTCCTTTGGTTGTGTCGTATCAAGGCAGATTTATCTGCCTTGTATCGTATTAAATTTTTTTCTTAGTACTGCCACCTTATATTTATTTCACCATGCTATATACATAAGCTTATTTTTAACAAACTGCATTACGTACCAATACAAATAATGACATTTACTAATACAGAGTTTTCGCGCCAAATCTTTTTATGTTGTATTTTTTCCACTACTCAACAAAAATAAACAAATAAAAATTTTATGCCAGTTTCAGCAGATTGTATAAAGAAAAGTTTGTGCTAAAACATACATACGTAATGGCAGAAAAAGAAGCAAGTTCCATTGAACAAAACAGCAGTATGGAAGAATTGAAAGTGGATAAACATGAAAATGTTAAAGAACTCTCAGTCGAAGACGATATATTAGGAACCCAAAGTTTAATGATGTCTGAATCAGATGACGATGATACAAATTTTAAAGCCCATCAAAGTCCGAAGAAGAAAATTCTTAAAAGAAGTAAGCGTATTATAGATAGCGATGACGATAACGTTGAAAACAATGAACAGTCAGATCTTGCTGACAACGAGGTTAAATATCCAATGAATAAAACTTTAGCGTTAATCGATTCGGATAGTGAGCTTGATCATGAAGATTTGAAGCTACTAAATGATGATCTTCCAGTTTTTAAATTGGATGACTGTCCAAAGGACACATCAAAGAATAAAAGCAAAACATCGCTAAAAGAAAATATATTGAAATATGATTCTGAATCTCCAGAACCATCCGTAGAAGCAAAATGTATTAAGAAAACAAAAAACAACTTATCTCTAATAGATAGTGAGTCATCCGATGGTGAATCCTCAACAGAACTTAATGTATCTGATTTGGAATCCTCTGCAAAAAAAGCAAATATTGGCGATAATTTAAAGAAAAAAAGTAAATTGAAAGTTATAAGGGTAAGTAATAAATCAAAATTGAAATTTTTATAATGGCACAGAACTTGAATAATAATATTTAATTGTACGAAAAGGCTTCCGCTAAGAAGGCTATAGATGAAATGCAAGCTATACAAAGTGAACAACAAAGATTACATCGGGAGGCCCATATAAGGTAATCAGCCTGAGATCGGTACACATATCAGATACCTACGTAAATATACTAAAATTTCACAAATAGTGAAATATTGAAAGTTGTTAAAAAAAATTATATAGCTACAGCTCGCACAAAGTACATTACTTTATTTTTATTAAGGCATTAAATATTTATATAATTTGTTTTTAAGCATTCCTTATCATAAACCAAGAAAATATACTTTGGATGAATTTCTTATGAGACGAATGATCATACAACCACAAAAAGGTAATTCTGTAGCTGCAGCAATACAAAAGAAAACTCTAAAGATGACAACCGAAGAATTGGAAGAGTATGCGTAAGTGCTACTATTTTATAATTTAACTCTATATATATATATATATATATATATATATATATATATATATATATATATATATATATATATATATCCCCTTGCGTTACGTATATAGAAAGAGGAGGACAGTATGACTGGAGAAGGAAAGAATAGAAATTTGTTAGAAGAGGATAGAGTGAAAGAAGTAGTTGAAAAATTTTGGTCGTGCACGCACGCCTCAAGAGAGTCAGAAGTTGAACCAACCGCTGCTCCTGCTAAGGAGACATAGGTTTTTCAGTCCAATTCTTGATATCTCCGATATGCCACTGAAGTGTGTTGTACCCAAAGACTGCAGACGTTGCTCCTCTAGAGCAGGGCAGAGGCAGAGGAAGTGTGCATTGTTGAGTAAGCTCATATTTATTTTCATTTTTAATATATAGTTAACTTGGTGGAAAGAGAAAAAAAGAAACAGTTAAGCTCCATTTTTCTTTTTAGCTGTGGGTTTTTACATACAATTTTTTTATTTTTTTTTTTTTTCATTTCTGAATTTTCACTCGAAAGTGCCAATCATCACCACCAGAAAATTTAAGCTGTGGTATACCTTGAGATTATTTTGAGTGTCCCATAACTTGTAATCTCATTATTTCCGTTTTAATACCATTCAGGTTTCTAAATTACAAAATATATATATATATATATATATATATATATATATATATATATATATATATATATATATATATATATATATATATAAGTTAATTAACTTAAGTTAATGTTCTGTATTTAAAAAAAGCTAAACCCATTTTTTGAATAACAAATATTTTTATTGTAATTTGTATATTAAAATATAAAAATAGCAATCTTATGGAGGAACGAGCAAAAGAAGCAAAAGAATTCTTTAAATCTGAATCCGAAAACGAAGAAGAAGAAGCTTTAAAAGATAACGAAGGTGTATTAGACAAACCTGCAAAATCAAGTCAACAAAACGTAATAAATATTTCAAGCGGACATGATCGTATTCTGACAAATAATTTGACGGAAAATCAAAGCGGTGTTCATCTTAGTGAAGACGAATTGTCAGCACTTTTGGCTGAAGAAAATCAATTGCCGCAACTGGATTATGAAGGGGAAAAGCCAACATGCTCTAAAGTTTTAATAACAGAAGTAATTGAACTCCCCAAGCTAGACATGAATATCGTACAAATAAGTCCATTTAAACAATATACACCTCGTTCATCTCTGAACATTAAACAACTATTAGCTGAAAAAAAATTGTCTGAAAGTCCATCTCTTAGTGGAGATCCTAATAAATTAATAGACTTAGAAACAGGAGATTTAATAGATAAAAAACCATCTGGTATGGAAAATCTTCTGAAACGTTTATTGTCCACAGTTAAAGCAAGAAAATCGAAAAAATCTGAAACCTGCTCCATTCTTTCAATTGCAAACGGTAAACTAGAAATATCTAAGGTAAATATCAACCGAACGGAAGCAAATGATCAAAAAGAAGCGAAACCGGGCGCAGCTTATTTTGAGCTCAAAAGAAATCTTAAAGAGATAATAAAAAAGAAACGCTTGGAAGAAATGAATAAGAAACAAGAGGACGAGTTTGAATATAATAAATGTTTAGCAGATGACGATGAAGAGGATGATGAAAATGAAGAGGGCGAAAGCGATGAAGCTTGTATGGAAGAATATGAACCAGATGATAAGATTAAAAGTAAAATTTGTATGGTAAGTTAAATAGAAATATTAGACTATTCGAAAATAATATGAATAAATTTAGGTTGACGAGGAAGAAAATGTTATAGAGGCCAAGGATATGCTTGAAAATACCGTTGATGGGGATAATTACGAATTTAAAACAGATGATGATGGTCGGGACGGAGATGACGAAAACTATGATGAAAACGATGACGAATACAACGTGGAAGATGATTACGAAGCCGAAGATAATAAAGAAGATGGAAATAATAATTGCAATAAAATAGTATGTTTAGATAAATCACAACGTAAAAATCGGATTATTAAACCTCTCGATGATACGGACGAAGAAGAAGGTCTAAATGATGATATTGATTTTCTAAAAACTCAATCAGAAACTACACTGCCGTCTATATTAGAAACTCAAAGATTCGTAAAAACTTCTTCAGAGGTTGAAGAAAAAGAACTAATGGCATTATGTTCTGGTACTTTCGATGAAACTCAAAAAAGTTTATCCAACGCCTTAATGTCTCAAATTCCAATAACTCAAAATCACGGTGTACAAATAAATGATGAGGAATTAATGCAACTGTGCTCGGGAACATTTGACCAACTTTCTACGGGTGCACAGATATCACAATTAGAGAAACTTAAAACAAAGTGCAATAAAATTTTGTCTAGTGACGAAGAAAGTGATAATAGTAATGATCATAAGAATGAAATAAATAACCACAAAATTAAGAAATTAACAAAAAAAATTAAAAAAAAGAAAGTAAAACTTGGCTTTTCAGATGATGAAGATGAAGACGGAGATAGTGTAGATTATGAAGATGGCAAATATGAAGAGGAAGTAGATACTTTTGTTGACTACGATTCTGAAGAAAATGAGATTATAGTAAAAATGACTAAAGATGATAAAGTAAAGCAGGCCCAAAAGTTTTTTGAAAATGAAGCGGAACTGTCTGAATCGGAATGGGGCAGTGCTGATGAGGATGAAAACAATCTGGATAAATATGATATTGAAGTGGGCGATGAAGATGAGTTTGATAGGGAAAAATTGCGAGCAGAATTGGGCCAAATTCACGCGTATGTTAAAAATAATAATAGATAAATTTGTTTGGTTTACTATATTTTTAAACTCTATTTTAGCCGCAAAATGTTGGATGAAGACATCCGTGAAGTACGTAAAATTCAAGAAATGCTATTTGAAGATGAGGAAAAGGATGGGGTTGGACGGCAAAGAACTTTTAAATGGAAAAACGCTGAAAACGGATTTAGTTTAGATGATGGTCGCCCGTTGGGTGAAGGTATTGATGACCCAAATGGGGATAGCGGCGATGAAATCAATGAGCATCAGTGGCGTAAAATCCGTTACGAACGCGAACAGTTCCTTAGGGAACAAGGCCTGAAGTCAGATTCTCAGGATACGTCAACTACGGTACCTAATACCATAAGACCACTTAATACCACAGGAACAACTGCAGTTTCTACCAAAAAACTTCAAGTACTAACGGCTAAAAGGACAAAACTATCGAATACGGATACTAAATGGGAATCGCCATTTCTTATATCAAGAGGGGTTTCTTCTATGCACAAGAAAAGTGTTCGTGGTTCCTTTCTAGTGCGAGATAAAGAAACTCTTAATAAGTTAGCTGGTCTTACTAAAGGAACTTCATCTTCCATTGCTGTCTCTGATATGAATGATACAGCTGGTACTGTTTCTGTTAAGAGTATTAAGCCAAAGAATTTTGTGTTTGCAACTCTTACAGAGGAAGAACATGAAAGTCTTAAGCGTAAGTCAGATGATTTATTAAATAGCAGTAATGAAAACGGTAAAAATTTTATTAAAAAACCTAAAATTGAACCACGCCGTGATAAATGCTTCATAGATCAGTTGTTATAAAAATTTAGAAGACAATAAGGGGCTTAACTACAATCCCCATTTCATATATGTGAATTATTTTAAATTATACACATTTGTATTCGACAAAATATTACTGCCTATTTCTCATCGTCGCATGAATTCTTTCTTTCGCATAAATACATTTGAAACAAAAACAATTTATAAAATTTTGTTTTTGTTTTAAGTATATTTGTACGAAAGAAAGAATTCGTTCGACAATGAGAAATAGGCCCTAATACGAGTAATAAAAATCAAATAATTCAAAATTGTTATTATTCTGCAAAAGAAAATAAATAATTTTATTACAACAGGTGACTAATTTAAATTTTAAGTTAAAACATTGGTAATATAAGTATATTTAGAATAAAGTGTATTTATTTCATTATATTTATGTAAATGCATACTATGTAAGTATGTATGTATATTTCTTTTCTGAACCAGATTAATTTTGTTTTAATCTAATCGTATATGATGAAATATCACCAATTTACCTATAAACTCTGAGACTACCCTTGTCCATTGACTGAATTAAATAAATAAATAAATAAACCCTGTTGAATATTTTTGTCGACTAGAAATGAAATTGATACATTAGAATCTGTATGCATATACATATGTAAGTTCAGTAGTGCTTAATTTGGATATGTTATACTTTTCCCGTAATGTTACAATACATATATTTCGATTGAAAGTTTTTTAATAACAAGACTTAAATTAATTTTACTTGATATTTAATATCTACTTACGTGCATATGTACATATACGGGGCATTAATGAAATTCACGATACTGAATATTCAGACCTCTTCAAAAGCGCTTAAATAACGCGAACGTAGTACTTAGAAATCTTAGAGTTCTATAATGTGAACACATTCATATTCTAGCGCGCGTTAGTGGAAATATATGTATAAAAAGAGTTTAATATCTTTCCGATTGCGAGCTACTGCATGTACCGAAATTTGTTAGGCTCGTAACTGGAAAACTAAGTATTTCAGACACTTTCTATTAACAATTTTCTTGCATAGATATATACACATATTTTATAGGATGTGCGGTAGTAAACTAAATTTATCCTTTTTTAGAAATAGAACTTAATTATAGAAAAATTAATCG
The DNA here is from genome assembly GCA_951800035.1 of Linnaemya tessellans. Classification (NCBI taxonomy): domain Eukaryota; kingdom Metazoa; phylum Arthropoda; class Insecta; order Diptera; family Tachinidae; genus Linnaemya; species Linnaemya tessellans. The sequence goes on along the minus strand of OX637535.1, from coordinate 30,166,834 downwards.
CGAACTGAAATGTCCAGAGATAACGGTACTTAATAAATAGTAGCGCCACCTGCTTCTCAATATCCTTTACCAAATTTATTGTATTCTGCTGCTGAATTGATGAACCAAGGCGAAATGAGTTCGCCTTGGATAGAACCGAACAATAATTGAAACAACAAGCATTGTTTTTGCTGAAATGTTCTGTCCAAGGTGAACTAATTCGCCTTGGTTCTGCCTTAATAATTCATGTTATTTATTTTTTTACATAATCAAACAAAATATAATCATGCAAGTGTATGAAAACAGAGAACAAAATAAAATCTGCCATGGGGCTGCCACCTTGTTAAATATATCTCGCGTCTTAACTTTTAAATCCCAAAGTTACAAGCACGAAATTGCAATTCAGAAAATGTTTAATTCCCTTTTGGTTTCGTCGTTTGCATTTACAAGCACGAAACTAGTAGACGGGTTTGTTTACATGATGTTTGCGTCATAGAATGTGAAAAGTAGAAAGAAAAATGTCCAGTATAGAGTCGTGTACTAAACGTTCTACCTCTTCAACCCCCTTACCCACAAAATTCGCCGTTTACCTATCAGTTTCATGCTTGTAAATGGGGTTTAAAAAAGTAAATATTAAATTGCAAACATAACTTTTTAAACGAACTTTTACCTAGGTGCAAATGCTTGTGTAAATCAAGTCTCTAATGAGAGCTATACTTCTGTGAATCTATTGGTATTTATTTGTAGAACGAAAATTTAATTGTAATTGAAAAATAATAATACGTATATTTGTATGAACGCTTTTGTATCAGTACCATTATAGGTAAATACAGCCATACGTAAATTTGCATACTGTTCAAAGGTAAACTTTTCGTTCAAATTATAATCAACAATACCACATTTGATTATGGTGGTTTATTCAAAATTAAGTAAAGTTTTTACGTATGAATCATGGGTTCACGCCGTCTCAGGAGCAGCTGTAAGTATAAATGATTTGAAGAAGTATGCAAAAAGATATATAAATCAGTGTATTATCTTATGTTGAAAAACATAAAATAATCATGCATGCATGTACATACATATGCGCGTACTAATAGACATGTTATAAAAAATTTTTTAGGGAGGATGTATAGCTATGTCAACGTTTTATCCACTGGATACTGTTCGTTCCAGACTTCAATGTAAGTTTAAACATAATAGGCAAGTACAATACATATTTAAATATAAATAAACTAACGGTATCAATTGAACAGTTTGTTTCCAAAGGCCGCCTCATACAAATTCTATGGAATAACACACTTATGTACTTACATATGTATGTATGTACATATATTTTACCACATGATAAATTTTTAATAGGAAATATGTTAGACAATTGAAAAAGGTTGTACAGGAAGAAAGGAATGAACGTTTTGTGATTTTCACTTTGGATTTCATAATTATTTAAATCTAAAATAAATCATTTCAGCGATCTTCGGAAACAAATGGCTATTGTAAATAATAAATAAATATGATACTTTGTTTGTTGTGTGGTAGAGTATTATATTGGTGCATTTCATTGGTTCTTATACCAAATCATCAGTAGACTTTAATCTAATTCCATTATGTTTAATAAATTAACTAAGACAATATTTGAAATAAATTACAATGAAACGAAATTATAATAAAATATACACTTTATTTAAATATTTTCAGTGGAAGATCCAGATAGAAAAGGAGAGGCAAGAAGTACTACAAAAGTTATCAAGGAAATAGTTTTGAATGAAGGTTTCCAATCGTTGTATCGCGGGCTAGGTCCGGTCTTGCAGAGTTTGTGCATATCAAATTTTGTTTACTTCTATACTTTTCACAGCTTAAAAGCGGTTACTACCGCCGGAGATAAAAAATCGCAAAGCGCTCTGAGGGATTTAATATTAGGGACCGTAGCGGGCTTTATTAACGTATTATTGACAACACCTTTCTGGGTTGTCAATACTAGGTGCCGTATGCGTAACGTTTCTGGTACTGCTGATGAAGTAAACAAATATTACAAAAGTCTTATATCTGGCTTAATATATGTAGCAAAAACAGAGGGTGTTAAAGGATTGTGGTCTGGTACAATACCATCACTTATATTAGTATCAAATCCTTCGTTACAGTTTATGATGTATGAGCTTTTAAAACGTAAACTAACGAAGGCATCTGTACAAAATACAGAAATTTCTAGCTTAGGCTATTTCTTCATAGGAGCTGGTGCTAAAGCATTTGCTACAATCTTAACTTATCCCATACAGTTAGTTCAAACTAAACTCAGACATCGTTCAAATCAAAGTACAAGTCCATTAACTTCAATACAGCCTACTAATCCGGAGGAAATCGGAGTAATACAAATGATATTGAACATAATAAAACATCAAGGTTTTCGTGGGCTTTTCCGTGGAATGGAAGCAAAAATTCTGCAAACTGTTTTGACGGCCGCTTTGATGTTTATGGCTTATGAAAAAATTAACAATACCGTTGGTATTCTGCTAAAAAAAAATCCCACTAAAGTGATTAAATAATGAACGATCTTGAGAATGTATTAATTAAATGATTTGCGAGATGGACGGAACAATGAAATGGAGTTATATTTACGTGTAACGTGATTAATTTCAATAATAATAGTTACAAGCATTTCTAAAAGATAGTCTATGCTTAAGTATTAAATAAAAAGGGTGAATTTTTGAAAACTGAAAGAACTATGTACATATTTTTTTATTTTTTGGTAGGACTATCACTTAGGGAATAACCCCTATGTATGCAACGCATTGCAAGTAGAATTTTTGTAATCATAAAGCTAACACAACGGATAAGTAGCGGCTTCGAGAGCAATTCTAGTCCGTTCTGATGATCACAAAAATATTCCCTTCTTAATAATTTCAATTTAACATAAATTAAAAATATTTATTTATTTATAAAGAAAATATATTAAATTCTTTTGGTTTCTTGACCTCTTTTTAATTATTATAATCTTACCCATTGGGATACATATGTACTAGAGTTCGAAATAGTGTACATATTTTATCCTCTGTACACACAAGTTTACATCAACGACATTGAAAAATGTATGTATGCCTCAATTTATACACAAATAAATCTTGAGTGTACAGGACTGTGCATCATACCTCAAGTGTATACATTGAATTCACCTTATGTAAATATGCACATTTGTAGAGATGATAACTTCATAAAATTAATGTGTGTGTGGCGCAGTGAAAGCAAACACTGCAAATACACATACCCACAAGTTTCAAATTAAAAGAGCATATACAAAAGATGTACACGAGTACACTCATACACAAGTAGCAGGTGTACACGATGAATGAAAGACAATGTCTATGGTGTATGCAAGGTGTACATTAAATTTTGTTGCACATTTCTGAGATCTCTGATATGTACTTCCAACTGAAGAATATTACGATTGCTATCCCTGCACAGCGTTTCTCACACAAGTAGATCAAGCCCCCTACGTATATTTTTGACAAAAATAACATATCGTTAAACAAGATCTTGAAGATATGATATTCTCAGATTTGAAGTAAATTAATGAGAAAGCCACAGCAACTTATTACCACAATTTTGAACTAATTTCCTTTTATTTCGAAATCGCAAAGTATCTAGCGATCTTTTAGTAAGTTGAACATCTTATGCATAAAATAATAACACTCACGCCTTTTTTTACTGCCGTCTTTCAGCTGGACAGAAAGATTTTCTCCGTATTATATCAGGAAACGGTGCTGATTAGTACAGATTTTTGTAAGTGAACTGTATTGTACTCATTTCTTAAAATGTACTTATGTTATATACATCTAACGAGAATTTAAAATGTTTTTTCATTTTAATATATTCTGTAATGCCGTTAAAAAAAGTAATAATGTAGTTATTACTTCTGTCATGTAAATTTTTACAAACATTTAATTTTATAAAGTTTTATTTACACCTCATTTTCGCTTAATATTTCATTTTCATTCCTGCTTTCCGTTTCGGCTTTAATATCTTCTTGTTCATTTGATCCACATGCTGCCGAATTCTCAATAATTTCGCTTTTGTCTTTAGCTAGTTCAAATAAATTGTATTTCTTCTTTGCCATATAGTCGTCCACGACAGTAAGACAGCATAAGCCCTTAATTATTTCGACTATTAAGGACCTCTTAGCATGTTTTAAATCGACTTTGTTTTTTAAATTTTTAGCATGAATTAAATTCGCTATCTCTCGAATTAAATTATCACGATTTATGTCATTGTTAAATCTCTTATTAAATACTATAGAAAATGTTGTATGCTCCTTGAGGAAAAACTTATCACATAGTTGACCAGCAGCATTCAAAATATCTTTTTCATTTGCTTTGCACACTGAATCTATAGGCAAAAAACGCAGCAAGTAGCGAGGTTTCAGTTGTTTTGTTTCTACTACATCGGAAATTATTTTTTCAGCAATCTTTATAGGATCCTCAAGAACAGTTCTAATAAAAACGCAGTTGGTGGCCCCGGTATCAACTGCCTGAAAGCGACGCTTTGCAAAAGAATTAGTTAGCTTTTGTGTTGCATTAATTTGCATTTGCAGCTCATCAGCTATGTCATTAACTGATTCTTCCACGACCTGTTGCATTTCTTCACCGACGTTTTGTTCTTTCACCATATCTTTGCATTCATTTTCAATTCCATACAACTCGTTTGCGTATTGATTTAGAATGTTATAACATTCTCGTATGCAATCTTTTTCGTTAAAATTGCATGTTGCTAAGAAACCTTTACAGCCAACCTCCAAAAATTGTTTTCTTTTAAGCTGATAGAATTTTTTCTTGTATTGAAATTTTGTTTTCTTTACCGGTGGTTCGCTCATTTTCCAACCGTTTATGTTCTTCTTGTGCAGACCTCAAAAGTGGGGTTAAGTCGTCTTGTTTATTTTTAGTATATCGTATATATACAGGAATGTGGAACCAGTGAAATAAAAGTTTTGCGTGTTTCCTTTAACTACGTTATCAAAATATTCTGCATATTGTGCTTGATTTTCTTTATAATAATATTTAGGCTGATGCGTGGACCGGTTATGCCAAGGTATTATCTATAGCAGGTAGACTCGCGGAGGAATTCGCTTCAAAGACAACTTATTTTATTGCCAAACTAGGGCACATATGAATTCGCCTTGCCAAGGCAGATCTACCTTGTGTCAAACTAGTTTCTTGCAAAGTGTCTTATATCATTTGAAGATGAGTAAAATGTACACACAAATGTGCTTGTGAGAAATAGTTGAAAATTGTATTAATTACTTTAAAATTATATTTTAACCATAATAAAGTGTAACACATCTTACACACAAATATGTGCTTGTGAGAAAATAGAAGACAATAAAGACATTTTGACAATAAAAGCATATAAGATGAAAGTAGCAAAAAATGCTTACAGGAGCTGTCGAGACTACCTGTTATGAATTCGCCTTGATGTATGCACATTCTCAATCTAATTCACTAGTGAATTCGCCTTGGCTAATTCAATACAATATGCTACGGAGATGGACACCGAATTAATACATCAAGATGGTAATACTTCAATGCATATATAAAATCTGATGTTGATAGAGGCAAATAATCAGCCTGATTGTGTAAGGCGATGGCGTGTACGACTCAGGCGTTTTTTGTACAAGATTAAAGAACCAGTCAAGCTGTTTTCTTTGACCTATTACGAGTTAACTAAACAATGTATAAATATTTATTTCCTTTTAGTACCCATTTAAACATTATTGGTACAACAGTTTCTATTTTAGAATGATAGTGAAGTTGGCTGCAGTTATATGATACTGATGTCAAGTTGAAGCACTCATAACAAAATGAATACGCGAGTAATGAAGATGTACTAAATTAACCATTGCTACCATCATAGTTCAAATAAGAAACTCAAAATACCTTTTGATTGTATGCGCGTTGACAGTTTGTATAATAAGTGTTATAGCTCAGGCATTTGTTTGATGTACTCTATCCAGTGAAGTGAGCAGCAAAACATTTTCAGGAAGCCAAGCCAATTTTTATGCTTTTTCAATTCATTTTCAACCGCCTGGGGAGGAGCATCGCACTTATTCTTCAATATGGTGTTTGGTTTTGTCATGACCACGTAGCATCATGTCGAGCCCAGTTATTTATATTTTCTGAAAAAAGTCTGCATACATCTCAGTTTTATTATATCGATGTGTATTAAAAGAATATTAAAGGTAATATGAGCATCCATTTAAAGTAGATACTGTTCGTATTTCTTCGAAATATGCACGATGTATCTCCAGGGTCATAGAAACGTCTATGCTTTGGTCGCAATTTTTAACGTGCAAAATTATAACTGTTCATTTGCATCGTTAGGTGATACTGAAGCTCATTTGCAATACTATTACCATGGAATTACGAGAACAGGACAAATCTTTCTGTCTAAATTCACAATTTAAATACTCATGTTCTGTAACCCTAACGAGATATTTACCTTTCTTTTTCAGATTGTTCCTAAGTATTAAAAAATGTATTTGTATAACCTGACGCTTCAAAAGGCTACTGGCATTACACATGCTGTACATGGCAATTTTTCCGGTAGTAAACAACAGGAAGTCTTAATATCTCGTGGGAAAACGTTAGAGCTGGTAAGGCCTGACTCTAATACCGGTAAAGTACATACTGTCCTATCGACTGAAGTATTTGGGTGTGTTCGATCATTGATGTCATTCCGTTTAACAGGTGGAACAAAAGGTAAGAATATTCACAGGTGTCACCCATGCCCACTAACAAAAATTTAATGCCAAAAATAACGATTTTATATCATTCTGTGAAGTTACAATTATTTGAGTTGGGACCTTTCTACTTGTAACCATCGATAGCTATGTTAAGAGTAAGATTGCAATGTGCGAACTCTGCAGATAGTTCAAAGAAAAATAAGTAAAAATCTCATCAGAAGGACTTGTCCGAATGCCCGCTTTGCAGAGAAAGTTTAATATATTAGTCGGATTACTACTTTGTTTTTTATAAAAACTATTATTTTCCGAGGCTCGCCATTAAAAATTACTTATTTTTAAATTTTCTAACGCCCTAAACGCGCGTGTATTACGTAACTGATCCTCGATTACTTCTACTTTTTCAAAGACGTTTTGTTTTGAACATTAGGTTCAAGACGGTCTCGCAAGGACCGACTGTGATGAAGCACAAATCCCTATTGAGATTTCGTAGCACTTTGTGAAATTTCAGTAAGTCTTAAAAATGACTAAGTGCTAGATTATATATCAAATCTTGGTGTCGCATTTGATGTGAATCAGTTATTGTCATATTGAATTGAAACTTCGAGGTATAAAGTATTATGTAGTTCTAAAGGCCGAGACACATAGAATCCGTCATACGTTATACGTCGCCTTTTTCAACTGACAGCTGAGTTGAAATACATGCTTTCTTATGTGAGTTGTCACATTCAGTACTTCTGCGTCAAAGCAAAGTACGAAAGTTGGCCAACTTTTAACTTTTGACGTACGTTGAATACTTTGACAGAAATCGATGACCTTTTCAAATTGTTTTAATAAATTTTTTGTATTGTGTGTTCAGGAAAAATTAAATAATATACAAAAAAAAATTTATAAAATATATAAATTTAACATAAATAAATAAAATGGGGAACATACAATTGATTTAATATCCGTCAACAAAGTACTCATTGTGCCAGCCTTTTCCGTCAGTACGTTCATGTCAGTTGAAAAAGGCGACGTATAACGTATGACGGATTCTATGTGTCTCGGCCTTAAAAATAAAATGTGTTCAAAGAGTGTTTTGCCAATTGAGAAAGAGTGAACATAAGTATGTATTTCAATTTCCCCTTTATTCTATAATTGTCTAGGTTACGTAAAGGCAATATAAAAAATTAAACACCTACTCCCTTTGTACAACAAATAGGCAATAACTACTCTAAGGCCTTGAATATAGCAAGAGGCTGTTAGAAATTGTTAATTACTTAAGAAAAGAAGTACAGGTGTGCTATATTTGTAATATTTAGAATCGCTCTTAAAGTCGATTCGATTTGATAGAGCAAGATTTAAAAAAAAAATAAATAATGACGCCGAAGATTTAAAATCAATTTACCTATAATAAAAAATTTAACTCTAAAAAATATTTCTATAAATGGAGTTTTTCTAAATCAATAGATTTGGAACCGATTCAATTTACAGAACAGGGATGATTGTTACAGAATAACATGAAATTAAATATGTAGTAAGAATTTTAACGAACATTTTATATTGCTATATTAAATTGAATTAAGTTTCTATAGGCTAATTGTTCGAAATTTTTAATTTAAATCTCAGAAAGACATGATAAATATTCCAGGGCACAAAGCAAGTCAACATCAGTTTTTGTTATTCAACTTACACAGCAGAGCTCTACTGTGTAAGTTGAATAACAAAAACTGATGTTGACTTGCCTTTGTGCCTTGGAATATTTATCATGTGTTTCTGAGATTTAAATTAAAAATTTCGAACAATTAGCCTATAGAAACTTAATTCAATTTAATGAAATTAAATAGTTGCATACCTATGTATGTGATTTCCAAAATGTTAATTACTTTGTTGTCTTCGAACAAAGTGCTTTAAGCGCCCCATACAGCTTTCCATTGATTTGTCAATAAAGTGTTTCAATCAAATTGTTTCTAGGCCACACACTCCATAAACTGTATTGAAAGATTTCCATTCAACTGGAATTTATATTTTTATATTAAATTTAAATCTTATATTGCAATGGCTGAAAAAAGATAAAGGATTACATTAATGAAATATTAATATTAAAAAAATATGAAAACGACGAAGAATTTGGTCAAAAAGACGTAGCTTTTGCTCTGTTTAATTTTGATTTAACTTTGTACTATTGCAAAGAAAAATAAAAGCAACTGCTCACAGTGTTGAAAAAACTGATATTCGAAATGCAAAATTCAAGTTTTTAAAAGCAAAAACTTGTTTTGGCTTCGTGTTCGTGAACATTTTGTTTTATTTATCTATTTAATTCAGCCAATGGACAAGGGTTCTTTCAGACTAAGTCCCGCTTTAAACTATGCAACTTTTGTTGCAGAAATTCTTATTTTGCTAGAGGTTAATTTAGTCGTGACTTATCCATAACACCATACCCATAACAGATAATGCAGGTTCGAACCTGATTTATGGATAACACTGTATTTGATTGTACTTCACATAACCATAGCTATAGAAACCAAATGGATTTTGGTTGTACGTTATGGCGTTATGGGTATGGTGTTATGGATAAGTCACGACTAATTTAACCTTAAAACAGGAATATATACCATTTGTATTCCTCTCTCTCTCTCTCTCTCTCTCTCTCTTCCTCACTAAATACTCAAAAATTGCTGCAAAAAAGTGTAAACGGGGACTAAGAAAACAAAAACACTAAAAATCATAATATATGTATGTATGTATATATGCCTATAACACTATATGTATATAAATAGCATAAAATGAGAAAGGACTTTTATTTTGCCTTGCTATAGTACAAAGTTGAAACACTGTTTTTTATACAAAATGTTACCCTAATTAAATGTCTTTAGTTTTACATATATGTATGTATGTATGTCATACACGTTTTCGTATTACCGAATATTGTTTCCGATATCGTGTTTGCATTTGTACTCGCGAATACCAACAATTGACATTCGGCACATCCACATACTATACATATATAATTGGTATATGTTTGGTGATTACTACGTAAATCGAATTGTATGTTGATATTTTTCGAATTGCGATGCACATCCATACATATTAGAGTTCTCTTTTCAAAAAATTTACAAGCTATTTTTGATTTCAGATTATATTGTAGTTGGTTCTGATTCTGGGCGCATCGTTATTTTAGAATATAATTCTTCCAAAAATTGTTTGGATAAGGTACACCAGGAAACATTTGGGAAATCTGGGAGTCGCCGTATTGTACCTGGACAATATTTGGCCATAGATCCCAAAGGTCGAGCTGTTATGATAGGAGCTGTAGAGAAACAAAAGCTAGCCTATATTCTTAATAGAGATGCGCAAGCTCGTTTGACCATTTCATCCCCATTGGAAGCACACAAATCAAATACATTCACATATCACATGGTTGGAGTTGATGTAGGCTTCGATAATCCTATGTTTGCCTGTTTGGAAATTGATTACGAAGAGGCTGATAATGATCCATCAGGTAAGATAATATTACTCTTAAATCTAGATTGATTGCGCTTTTTAGACATGTCAGCTTTTTGGAATATTCACCTAAAGATTGACTTTGGCAAAGTGCAAAATAAAAGTGTCTAGGCGCTAAGCATCTGAACCATTGGTATTAGTAATAATTTTATTTGCGAATACTTCACTGATATGTTGCTTACAAATCAAAATGTTTATTATATTCTGGATATTATATAAATTTAAGTATTTTGTTGTTGACATCAACATTAAGACAATATAAAAAATATTAAAAAGCGAGTTGCCAAAAAAGAAATAAACACATTTCTGTTGCATATACAATCATATCATGGAGTTAAATTCCGTTCGGAAACCGAATTAATTCCGTATTTCGATTCCGCTCCAAAACGGAAATGGATTCTATGATATGGCTGACAGTTACAGAATAAAAGGGATCATACCAACTGCTAATTAGGATGTTAGTCATTTGCTAGTTGGATGCAAATTTCACACTATGTAAAATAAAGATTTACATATTGTACATTTGACATTATTAAAAACAAATTTTAAATATCTATAAAATTATATACATACTTCTGGTTTTGTTGTAGGAGAAGCTGCTGAACGTACTCAACAGACTTTGACATTTTATGAATTAGACTTGGGTCTTAATCATGTAGTACGTAAGTATTCGGAACCTTTGGAGGAACATGCCAATTTCCTTATATCAGTACCTGGCGGTAACGATGGTCCTTCGGGAGTACTAATTTGTTCCGAAAACTATTTAACATATAAAAACTTGGGCGACCAACATGATATACGCTGCCCTATACCACGCAGACGCAATGACTTAGATGATCCAGAACGCGGAATGATATTTATCTGTTCGGCTACTCATCGAACAAAGAGCATGTATTTCTTTTTGGTACAAACAGAACAGGGAGATATATTTAAAGTGACTCTCGAAACCGATGACGATGTTGTTTCCGAAATAAAATTGAAATATTTTGACACTGTTCCTCCGGCCGTATCTATGTGTGTTTTAAAAACAGGATTTTTATTTGTTGCATGTGAATTTGGCAACCAGTAAGTTTTTTTTTATATTTGTGTGTATCTTATTACATAACGAAACTTGTTTGTATTTTCTGTACCTGCAGCTATCTATATCAAATTGCTCATTTGGGTGATGATGACGATGAGCCAGAGTTTAGTTCGGCTATGCCTTTAGAAGAAGGAGAAACTTTTTTCTTTGCTCCTAGACCTTTAAAAAATTTGGTGATGGTCGATGAAATGCCTTCCTTTTCGCCGATAATATCATCGCAAGTAGCTGATTTGGCCAATGAAGATACACCTCAATTGTATGTATTATGTGGTAGAGGTCCAAGATCAACTTTGCGTGTATTACGACACGGTTTGGAAGTATCTGAAATGGCTGTTTCCGAACTACCTGGTAATCCTAATGCCGTATGGACAGTTAAAAAGCGTGTTGATGGTAAATTTTTTATTTTATTATACAAGTAACAATTTATTTTACTGGCAGTACATAATATACGAACATATATTTAAAAAATGTATATAAATTGAAATGTTATGTAATCTTATTTCAATTTGTTTGCATTTTATGCCTATATTTGTTTGGTGTTGTTAAATAACATTATCTGGTTGTAAACAATTTTGCTTAACTTAAACTGGTGATCTTGAATTTCATCATATAAAATAGAGTCTTTAATCAAAACAATAGAATCATTCATATTCTGTGCAAAATAAAGGAAATCAAACACCAGTGTTTTTTATTATTTCAGGCGCTTGAACTCATGTGTGCTGAATAAAACCTAGTGGTTTTGAGATTATAAAAGCAATTTAATGCTAAATTAAACGCTAACCCACACACGCTAACACACAAGTGTGTGTCGTCTAGTGCGTAAAGAGGTATTGTTTCCACTCAAAACCAGCCTTCTTCCTACTTATTCAATTAAAATAAAATTAAACCAGTAACTCAAATATAGGTAAGGCAACATTTCAAGAAATTTAACATTTATCAGAACACAAAGCTGTGAAAAGATAAAAAAGATACAGATACTACTACAGCAAAAAAAAAATAAATAAATAAAATAAAATAAAAAATAAATAGATAAAAAAATAATATATATACATATATGTATGTATCTATATCAAGGATGTTATTATTTGAGGTAGAAAATGTTTTTGATTGTAAATGATGTGATTTTATAACCGTGTTTCAGATGAATTTATTTGATTATACCTTTGGTATCTGATTAATTTCAAAAACATTTCCCTTTATCCGTGGTAGCATAATGCCGTATATGATAATACAAATATTTACATAAGCTCCTCTTTCTTTTTTTTTTCTTATCAGATGAATTTGACGCTTATATCATAGTATCATTTGTTAATGCTACTTTAGTATTGAGTATTGGTGAGACAGTGGAGGAAGTTACAGACAGTGGCTTTCTGGGAACAACGCCTACTTTGTGTTGTGCTTCTCTAGGAGAGGATGCTCTAGTACAAGTATATCCTGATGGAATACGACATATTCGTTCTGATAAGCGTGTTAATGAATGGAGAGCTCCTGGAAAAAAATCTATTACTAAATGTGCCGTTAATCAAAGGCAGGTCGTTATTACCTTATCTGGTCGTGAATTGGTTTATTTTGAGATGGATGCGGTAAGCACTTTTATCAAACTTATAATACAAATTAGATTTTAAATACCTTTGCCAATGAACCGTCTCCTCCATTCTCATCATACTTAATATAGTACAGCGCTGTAAAACTACACAAAAACCTGTTTCTGCACGTTTTTTTAACGCGAATTTGAAATAACACTTTTCACAAACAAATAAAATAAACACTGTATACTGTGCGTATAGGCATATGTAGGTTGCTGAATCAATCCTATGTATATTTTTCATTTTTGTCTTTTTTTACACGTTATCCTTTGGAACGTATCTACCGTGTAAAATAAAGTTTGTGTGTATTTAAAATCTTCTGGTTTCTTGACCTCTTTTTAATTATTATTGTATTCTAAATTGTTAAGTTAATTGTTAAGTTAAAATTTTAAATACACATTATTGTATTCTGATATTTTTAAGCTTAAGGTCTCTTTATTTTGGTTTAATTTTTAATTTCAATATTTCGTCACTCTTTTGTTTGACTTCTTCAGGAAATTAATTATTTTAAATTAAAAATTAAATTAAAATAAAGAGACCTTAAGCTTAAAAATATCAGAATACAATAATAATTAAAAAGAGGTCAAGAAACCAGAAGAATTTAAATAATTAACAAATTGTATTACTTAGGCCTATATTTAATAAAATAATTAATTTCCTGAAGAAGTCACACAAAGGAGTGACGAAATATTGAAATTAAAAATTAAACCAAAATAAAGAGACCTTAAGCTTAAAAATATCAGAATACAATAATGTGTATTTAAAATTTTATGAAACGTAAAGCAGATGTCAAAAACCATATAAATACCCACATATTTAAATATCATCGTAGGATTTGTGCTTAGATCATTACACAGCTTGTGTTTCAGCCCGTTATTGCATTTACGAATGTAGGAGACTTTATTTGCAAAAAAGGTGCGAAAATGATGACAATCTATCTTGAAAGAACAATCGTGTTGAGACACTTTGTGTCCTGCAGTGCTGAGTTACAATTTCACTAGTTTTTGCTCGACGTATTTGATTTTTAAACAAACTAATATCTTGTTTCTATTATTTTAGACAGGTGAACTTAATGAATATACAGAACGTTCGGAAATGCCAGCCGAAATAATGTGTATGGCTTTGGGTACTGTTCCTGAAGGCGAACAGCGTTCTTGGTTTTTGGCCGTAGGGCTATCCGACAATACTGTTCGCATTATTTCGTTAGATCCTAACGACTGTTTAACACCGTGCTCTATGCAGGCACTGCCATCTCCAGCAGAATCTCTCTGTCTGGTTGAAATGGGGCATACGGAGAGCTCAACGATTGCAAATGATGATCCCAATGAGCGCACAAATGTGGCTTTGAAGGGTGGAACCATATATTTGAACATTGGGTTAAGCAACGGAGTATTGCTTCGTACAGTTTTGGATCCTGTATCAGGAGATTTAGCAGATACGCGAACACGTTATTTGGGGTCAAGGCCCGTTAAATTATTCCGCATACGTATGCAAGGCTCAGAAGCGGTATTGGCAATGTCAAGTCGATCTTGGCTGTCGTATTATTATCAAAATCGTTTTCATTTGACACCCTTATCCTATGAGACATTAGAATATGCATCCGGATTTTCAAGTGAGCAATGTAGTGAAGGAATCGTTGCCATCTCTACAAACACCCTTCGAATTTTAGCTCTAGAAAAACTTGGTGCTGTTTTTAATCAAGTTTCATTTGGATTAGAATATACACCAAGAACTTTTGTCATACATCCCGATACGGGACGTATGATTATTGCCGAAAGTGATCATAATGCTTACACCGAAGAAACAAAAAATGCTCGTAAGCAACAAATGGCTGAAGAGATGCGTATGGCGGCTGGAGAAGAAGAGCGAGAACTAGCGAATGAAATGGCTAATGCTTTCATAAATGAAATTTTACCCGAAGATATATTTTCAGCACCAAAAGCTGGAGTGGGTTTGTGGGCCTCCCAAATAAGAGCTTTGGATCCTATTCATGGACAAACTTTGTTTAAAATATCTTTAACACAAAATGAGGCCATTATGTCGATGGCAATTTTAAAGTTTTCGGTTGCTCAAGATGGGCGATTTTATTTAGCAGTGGGAATTGCAAAAGAACTATTACTAAATCCACGTATTACCAATGGTGGATTCATTGATATTTACAAAATCGATCCTACGTGTTCTCAATTGGATTTTTTACATCGCACGGAATTAGAAGAAGTGCCCGGAGCTTTATGTGGCTTTCAAGGTCGCCTTTTAGCCGGGTGTGGTCGCATTTTGCGTATTTATGATTTGGGAAAGAAAAAATTGTTGCGCAAATGTGAAAACAAACACATACCTTACCAAATCGTTAACATACAGGCGATGGGTCATCGAGTTTATGCGTCAGATGTCCAAGAATCTGTCTTTTTCATACGATACAAAAGAGCAGAAAACCAGTTGATTATATTTGCCGATGATACTCATCCCAGATGGGTAACAGCGACAACTCTACTGGATTATGATACTATAGCGATCGGTGATAAGTTTGGCAATATGAGCATACAACGTTTACCACATTCCGTCACTGACGACGTTGATGAAGATCCGACAGGTACAAAATCATTATGGGACCGTGGTCTATTATCAGGTGCTTCCCAAAAGGCTGAAAATATATCAACATTCCACGTTGGTGAAATAATTATGTCCCTACAAAAGTCTACACTTATACCCGGCGGATCAGAGGCTATGATTTATACCACTCTTAGTGGTACTGTTGGTGCATTCGTACCGTTTACTAGTCGCGAAGATTTCGATTTCTTTCAGCATCTTGAAATGCATATGCGCAATGAGAATCCTCCACTCTGTGGGCGTGATCATCTCAGCTATCGTAGTGCTTACTATCCTGTGAAAAATGTAATTGATGGTGA
This sequence comes from Linnaemya tessellans, assembly GCA_951800035.1. Classification (NCBI taxonomy): domain Eukaryota; kingdom Metazoa; phylum Arthropoda; class Insecta; order Diptera; family Tachinidae; genus Linnaemya; species Linnaemya tessellans. Next base: position 30,151,072 of record OX637535.1, on the reverse strand, counting down.
CTTGTGTGAACAATATCTATCTATAGATCCGACAAAACAAAAATCCATTGCCACCGATATGTTTCGGACACCAAACCAAGTTTGCAAGAAACTGGAAGACATTAGAACTCGTTATGCTTTCTAAAGATGTGAGCGAAATTGTGAATCTGGGTTTATATGGTGTGATTATGTATTTATGAAAAGGTATATTATATCATTATATTCACTGATTTTTTAATGAACTGAATTGTTTCCTGATTAGAGTAGAATATTTAAAAAATTGCAAAATAAAATTTGAGTATATATTGATGTATGTTTAAAGCAATTAAATCAACTCGAAGCTATTAACATACATATAGTATGTACATACGTACATAATATTAAGATAGTTTTTGTATTTTAAATCGCTTGACTTGTGCTGTTCGCTGCCACATGTAATACCTAGAGCATTACATATATTTTGATATTTTATGTATAGAACGAGAATTGAAAATGCCACGCTCAAGGCTTATCCAAAAAGTGTATGAAGGAGGCAGACAATTCAATGACAAGCGGTCACTTATTCAAGAAGTGTCATTGGATTATTTAAAATCACTTTATAGACTACTATGCAAAAAAATCCAAATTCCTTGATGAAAAAATTATTCTCACTTAGCACACGTCACGCAAAAAGGTGTTTTACGATATAGTTTCGTCAAAAAATTCAATGAAAACTATTTAAATTGTAGCTGGCCAGAGAATATATTTTGAAATTATAAAATTTTTGTTTAATTTTATTATAAAAACAATAATTCTGTTTAAATGCGGAAGTAATTTGTTTCTTCTGCCTTAGCTTATATATACATTTAATTTAAAACAATTTCGACTTTATATACATATATTTCGTTTTGTTTTACTTTTCAGATTATTTCTGTACATATTGACTGTAGTTTTAATTTATATTAATAAAAGTAAAAGAAATGCTTGTAAGAAAGAGGTGGGTTTTTGTTATATTTTTTAAATACGAACTTGTTATTGATTGTTCTACTCTAATACAAAATACTTTAAATTTAGTAATAACTTTTATCATTTCAGATAACTAAGTGAGTGGATCTATTAATCCTGCAAAATTAACTTAACAGTGTGAGTGAAAGGTGAGTTATAATTCTTTGTTTAATTCCTACATTTACATTTTATACATGATGAACAAAGTTTTTACCTTGGGACACCTATGATAATGACTATGATTTGTGTAAAATTTAATTAAAACTGATAAATATTAAATAATAAATGTATATATTTGCTTAAACAAATTTTAATTAGTTTCGTCTACTTATATTTCGTTTAAGTTCACTTACCTCGAAGTTATACGATGTATGCACACACTGCATTTCCAGGTAAATATTTTTGCGATTTATTATGAAGCGAATGAAGAATGTCATGATGATATTTACAAAATATGTTAGACAATGAATAAATTGATTAATAATTCCGTAGCTGATTACAATTTTTTATTTTTATACTTATATATTTTATTGATTATTTTTGTAATAGTTTTTTTTATCTATTCACAGAATATTTTGCGCGTTCAATTCACGTGAAATAATACAACCACACAGATGACTGCCAACCTATAATCTAAACAAAATGTATTTTTTAGTCTTAATAAATAGTATTTAATGAATGTAGTAACTAATTTTTTTAACATATGTAATAAAAACTTATTTGTATCGAAGAAGAAATGAAATGCCTTATATTTCGTCTTTAGACCGACATTTGAAATTGGATTAAAATAACTATGTAGCAAACAGCTGAAAATAAATACTAAAAATATTAAAAAGTTAAAAAATCTGAATTCGTACTAAACTAATAGAAAATTAAATTTATACTACTATTATTATGTTTTACAACACGTATTCAGTTGAAATTTTTCTATTATCTCTTATAAGTTGTCAAAAGTATTGAAAGTTGAACTTATATCTTATTACAACTTTTTTTGTGATATTAGATCTGTTTCTTTCCGGAAAAATGAGAGTAAACTATAATTTTTCTCAATAAGAGACAAAAATGCCCAAAAGTACGGGGACCCGAAAAACCAAATATTGTACGCAAAAGAAAACATCTGTGGTTTGGTAGGTCATTGCTTGTTAAAGATTTTGGAATCACTTATTTATAAAACATTCTATGAACACATTACAACTTCATTGAATATGCATACATGCTCATAAACATATTTTCGAGTACGTTTTCCATGCAAATTGGGATCCCAATATAGAGTAAAGAAACGGACCTATATTATCGTTTACAACTCTATGTCAGTGTGGCTAACAAAAAACGCGGAAAAATACATCTTGTTACTGGAAGTTGTTTTAAATTAGTAGAAGAAAATGAGTAAATAACTTTTAAACTGCTTTAAATTAAAACAAAGGCAAGGTAAGATTTAATAATGAGCTTTAAATATACAAATAAAAAAAAACTAGCTTTTAAAAAGTAAGTGAAGCTTAGTATTAAAAGTATGTATGTAAATACTTTGGTTCTAATTCATAAGAAAATGTCATGGCTATAACTCCGCAATGAACTCAGATTTTTATTTTTTTATGAAGGAGGTGTAGTTCTACTTCAAGCAGGTTTATAGAAGTGACACTGAAAAAAATTTATTGGAAATCAATTCAGCTATTACCATATTTTTTTATTTAGCGTTTGGATAAGGGATTCGAGTGATCACGGAGATTTGTTCTTATGAGCAACACATCGGTAATCCCTCTGCTTGTGTAATGGCGATTTCTTTTCTGGAAAATACATATGTACCATTTTGTCACTTTTTATTCTAAAAAAAAAACACAATTAGGCACAATTTCAAAGTAAAGCACATTTTCATAAGGGATGGTAGATCAATTTCCAATAAAATCACTATTTTCAAATGCCATAATGTTACCATTTTCCATTGAAAAGTGCAAAAAAGTTAGCATTATTTTTTAGAAAAGAAAACAACATAAGGCGTTGGCGTTTAGACCTCAGCCGTTTTTCGTAGTGGATTAAAAGAAAACTGGTTTAGTGTTTCTTTAATCTGTGTACAAGACGTCTTCGGCGTAAACGCCAATGCCTTCCGCAATCAGGCTGTATAATATCATTATCGTGTTTATAATACAAATCTAATCTTTTTAAAAGTAAGAGTGTATCAGTGAAAAACTATATTCAATCCTGAGAGACAAAACTTGATCTATAACTCGCAAGTACGTCGTTTTAATGTTGAGTCGTTAATCTTTCACTTCAAATGAGTTGAGTTGTAAACTGTAATAGGTGCAGGCATTAATTGCTTTATTTTAAGAAACTGGAGCAAGTCCTTCGAAGCACGAACATCGTATAAGGGGAAAGCCAATTATGTTTACAATTTACGTAAGAAATGTCCCCCTTCTCCAATTCCTTACATCCTACAATAGTAAGCAAGGAGAAAAACGGGTATTAATTCGTTCCCCCTCCAATTTGAAGGAAGATAAAGAAAAATGTAAAATTCTTCCTTACCCCTGTTTATTAGAACAGGAAGATTTTATTCTTGGCAAAAATTAAGTGGGGAAGGGAGAAATTCCTTGCGGCCATTCATAATTGGCCTGATTAAATTTAAACCCTGTTTTTAAACAATATCAATAACAAGAAGATAATCGCTTGGGAGCAAATTACCACAATATCGGTTAGAATTTCTATTTGATTTACGATCGATTTCGAATGCGGTAATTCGGCACCTGCTGTTTTGAGAAGGCATTTTAAATACCTATTTATTTTGAAATTAATATATAAGTTGAAAACGAAGTTCGCAACTATTTTTTTTAATTGAAAATCAATTTGTTAAAAAGAGCTTTTCAAAAACGACTTGTACTTGTAGCAAACATTAAAAATTTACAAAACGTACCCTTCCAAAAAATGCATAGTTAATATTAACGAATCCACCAGCAGTGAAGAATAGTTTTTGATGTAACAACTGCAAAGAGATTTCATTTAAGCATGCATTCAAAACAGGATCAAATCGCTCATGTCTTATTATATGGAGATTATTCGAAATTATGTTTTCCTGAAATTAATAGAAGAAATATAAATATTCAGTAGAGTTTAACATATTTAATGTCAATGTTTTTAATCAAGTTTACTTATTGTCCTTTAGTGGAGAGATTGCAAATAATTTTTACAAAGATATTTTTTAAAGTTAACTTTGAACTTAAATCTGCAATGATTATAAAGCTAAAGTTCTTAACGTGAAATTAAGAAGGAATTATACGTGATAAATATTCCAAGGAACAAAGAAAAAGTAACATCGATTTAATTTTATCGTCGAAACAGCAGAAGAGAATAACAATGTTTTCAGAACTACCATAATCATTACTCATCTGTGTTTACGTTTAACACCATTTATTACGTGAATATGATAGCAGCTCTCATTTGTCTCATGAAATTTTGTTCAAAGAGTTGTACCATTACTAAAAGGATTTCAGCACAATTAAACGCAAATGGGAGAGCAATAAGAATTTTTTTAAAATTTATTCATCCACTAACAACATTTACAACATTATGGCCTTACAGTTTTCTAAAACATTCAGACTTTATTTTTTATTTTATTTATTCATCAAAAAAAAACGAGAAACCTAGCCAAAAGGCCATAGTCAATTCAGTCCACATTCTTTTTCAAAAGATCATTAATTAATTATTAGGTAAAATTGAAAGGAATTAATTTTCACTTACCAGTTTTTCACACTTCGAACAAATGGTACAACCAACAAACAGTATAATCAAATTTAAAAGTGTTACGCAAAATCCATCTGCATTACACACAAAATAATTAGAATGTTTTTAAAGGAAATTAAATTGAACTTACACCACTGAAACAATGGTGATATTTTGTAATCAAAACTAAAATATATCCAATAGGCTGTTATCGTAAATTCGAAGAACATTTTCAACATTAACCCAGGTAAACTCCAATTGAAGTATTTCCCAATGTAGCTCACGGTCATCAATAAAATACTATGTATTTCTTGTAAGATGCAAAACTTTTTAAACACTTTTTGCTTTAGATGACACTCAAGAATTTGGCATTTTTCTATGTCATCCATATATTGCAGCAAATAGGTATTCAAGTCCATTTGTACTGCCATGACTATTACGGCGAATAATATGAATTCGGTTAATTTGAATTTTAGTATTGTATCACCATATTGTATAAGCAGCAATCGAAATCCGTTTAATGATTTTATATATCGAATAAAAATAATGAACATCATAATCACCATATAAACCGCCAGCAGAGTGTACAATAGAATAGCAAATAATCGAATACGTCTCATATCTAAGGAACTTTTAAGCTCATATTTGAACTTATTACGTAGCAATTCAAAATTATCAAATATTATTTTATATTGATATGCCTTCCATGTATTTTCCCAATAAACAATAGCATGTAAGATAATGAGCGTTAAGTAGCTAAGCATGTCCATGCCATTGGAAAAGTTGTCACTTTGCTTGTAAAGCACTTCGTGAAATCGTAAAAAGCGTAAAACTGAAATCCATATTACAAATGAAGCGACTAGCATTAAGTGTATTAGTCTCCAAATTAGCACAACTTTTGACCAGTTTTGCTTATGCTGAAACTCATACGGAAGGGCTCCACAAATATACATTAACAAACGTAGTGGCCATAAAGTTATTTTAAAAATTGTTTTACATTGTCCGTTACTAATGCTGTTGTACATGCTAGAAAATTGCTACTAACTTTGAATATCATCGCAACATTTAGTTTGACCTTCAAATTGTAATTAATATTAAAAGTGCAACAAATAATAGAAGATACAACCCCTACCGACTACGACATAATGATTGTATCTGTTTTGTATACACATTTGTTATCTGTTGCTGTATAATTTTTAAGCTTAATGAATGTATTGAAATAATGTTATTCGGGATCACTTTAATTCATAAATTAAAACAATTGTCCTTTTTTGTAAAAAAAATAACTATAAACTGTTTATTGTCAACATTTCCTCTTCAGGATATCAATCATAAAAAAAAGTAACGAAATAATTTTACTTAAAATGGAAATGAATATTCAAAATATATAGAAACTGTATTTGCAAAAATGATAACATAAAAAGAGATAAGTGACTATTGATTTCTTATTTGAACTTTGATATTTATTTAAACATTTCATTTAATCAAGTTGAAGTTTTTGAAATAACATCTTTAGTTTTTAAAAAATGTTTTGAGCAAACGTTCGTGCATAGGAACTAGCAAAAAACCACTCAATAACTACTTTTAATGTTTTTAATATTTTGGGATAAAATTATCAGCACTATTACAATTAAAAAGTGCACTTTTTATAACCTCCAACAAAGAATTGAAGGGTATATTCACTTCCGTGTGTAAACGCAGTGAAATATCCCTCTAATATCCCATAAAGTATATGTTCTTGATCAGTGATGAAATCTAACCATGTCCATGTCAATCCTTCCGTCTATGGAAATCACGATTCAGTCCAAGCAAAAAGATTCAGAAAGATTTAATAATAACTCCTTTAAGTTCTTATGTTATTAAAATAATTAAAAATTATATTCATAGATTACATATCCATGAAAATGATATTATTAAGAACATTATTCTGTCTCAACATAGTTTCAATTGGACTAATACCAGTTATTTATCTCCCCTTGGTATGCAAAATGACTTGATTGACTTAGCTACTTCGTCCTCGGAATTCTTTAAAAAAGCTTATCCAGGTTCACATAGAGGTTTATTATAGAATTTGTTTGTTCATATTTTATATATTTTTTTAATACCTAGTTTTTAAGTTTTAACAATAAGTGTTCGATTATTTTTTAGTTATACACTCACGAAATTGTTAGCATCGGGAGCAAATGCGCTGTTAATTTAAAAAAACTGTTTTTTTTTTAAATGTTTACTTCTTATGTTAAGTTTGGTACTGTAATATTCATAACATAGTTTTTAAGACATTACATTTCAATCTTAAATATTTCAAAATTGTTCTACACATCTTTCGTATCCTATTGTTATACAAAACAAGACTCAATAAATTAACTTAAAACTTATATTTTGAAGGATAGCACAGGTCAAGTTCGTAAATGAAAAATCAATTTTTTGATCCCGCCCCCTTTAGTGGGTGTTGAAGTAACATATTTATTACATGGAAAAATAGTGTAAATACTTAACAAATTGTATAATTTGAGTCTACATTCCTTAAAAATTAAATTTTAAAGCTTTTATGACTAAGCTGAGATGTGCTCTGATCCTCCTCAGCCCTACCCTCCCCCCACTTTTGCCCCCTAAATGACCTTATCGAAACATTTTTTTTTTCACTTAATAAGTCCAGAAATTTACTTTTTAGTGTTTTACGGCAGAGGTGAGATGTCTGCCACGCGGCCCCTCCGGGAGTGACTCCTACAAAATAGAGATTTTATTTACTAAACATTTGGAGGATATTTAAGATTCGACCCGGTCGAATATAACGTTCTTACTTGTTTGAAGTGATATATTTTTGTTCCGTAAAATGAATAATTACTTTTTACTTATGTATCTTAAGAATTTAAAAAACATAACAAATATGTATGTATATAAATAAATAAAAAATGACTTAATTTGTTTGATAATATCGTAATGTATTGTATTAATCATTGCCGATGGCAGTTTTTTAATCAAATTTAAATAATTCGCATCATTTATTGTGTGCAAAAATATATACAAACGTCAATAATGAACTCACAGATACTATTATGATGATTACAGTTCCCGCTTTTTTACCTTCTATTGTAAATATTATATTTTGTAAATTAGGGCTTTCCCGCATGAAGCATAATTTTGGTCTCATGTAGAAAGGCCATAACTCCCATAACTTATAGAAGGAATAAAAATAATAGACCCCTTTTTTATCAAGTACTTGTAAAACCATTAATGTCCGACAGAACGAACGTTCGCATTCGGGTTCAGAGTTCGGCAAATTCGGAATTTTCACCGAACTTTTACATATTTATTATCAAATGTGCATATGAAAACAATATTACAATGAAAACGATGCAACGATGATACAATGAAATTATTACATGTGCACAAATTTCATTGTAATTTCAGAAAAATACTATACAAAAAGTTTGTGTGAGCTTAATATATTTACGTGCAAATGCTAACAATAACAACAAGTTTAATAATTTTACATAAATGAAATTTATTTGTTGGTGGTTAAGCAATGTCTATATGCATTTCATTGGTGCTTTACCAAATCATCAGTAGACTTTAACCACAGTTTTGAAAAGTTAAAAACCTCTTATCTTATGCATATACTTCTGAAAACCATCTGAGAATTCACAATTTGTAAATTACAAACAATTTTCAAAAATCACAACAGAATAAGCATAGTAGGCCTTGAAACTCATACAAAACTAAACCAACAAACAAATTATATTCGATATGAATCTATTTTATGTTTCTAAAATAAAATAGATTGTTGCTTAACCACTACAAATAAATTTCATTTATATATAATAGTATTGTGACAACAATGTGTCAAATAAAAATTTTATAACAGTTTAATAAGTTTACTCATTTCAGAAACCCTGTTTTTTTTTTAACTGTAAAAACCGAAACAAATTACAAATTATTTAATGCCTGAATTTGAATCATCTCAAGAATGCTTAAATTATTTTTACTTTATGTGCAATGACCGACCGAACGCACCTTTTCAGACAGAACCCGAACATCGCTGGGTTTTGAAAGTTCGGCCGAAACTTAAGTAGAATACTATAATTTTCTCAACGGGTTTTTAGATGAAGTTATGAATTCGAAGTATTTTTTAACATTCTGTTTCTTGTTTTTATTTAAAAATAAAAAAATAAAAAATAAAAGTTGATCAATGTTCAAATCGATAACTTTATAAATGGGTTTCCATTTACTTAATTTTTAAAACCATGTACTAAAATCCAAAACCATTCAGCTTTTGACTTTATTTCGTAGATATGATGTGAGAAAACCATTACTATTTTTATTTATTTGTAGAATACTTTACAAAATAAATTTGCGAAGTATTGGTCCACAGATGCCGACGGATTGACTCAGACCATATGTCGGCGATGTTATTAACACGTATTTATATCCGTTACTGCGACTGACTGTACACGACCTATGTCTTCAGATAGGAAGTAGCAACGTACATAGTTAACCACGGAAAATTCCTCAGAAGAACTGTAAATCTATACAGTTATCTGAGGTGTATGAGACGCAAAACTCTCGAAAGAGAGTAAACAATCAGTGGTCTGGCTGCAATTAAAAAAATAATTGCCAACGAGGAATGGATGTTGACTGACTCAGAGCTGCTTTGCGACTGAAAATATTAATATATAAGAAAAATGCAATCGAATTTGAAAGGACCAAAACAAAAATTCATATAATCGGGAATTCATATTAAGACGGGTTTAAATCATCAAAAGTGAAATAGGAAAGAATTTAAATTAAGGAGATTGTGAGTAGATATTCCCCCTTATTCTGTAACTACTTGTCCACGTCAACATCAAGACAATACCAAATATGTGATACTTAGATACTCGTTGTTGAACAGTTGAATTCTTCTGCTGGCCTCAGACTACTCTCTAAGGGCTCCAAAGTAGCAAGAGGCTGTTAAAAACAGGCAATTGGTTAAAAAAAAAAAGTGTAAATAATTGTCCCATTTTTTATATTGTCTTGTTGTTGACGTCGACAAACAGTTACAGAATGAGGATTATAGAAAACCAATATTTTGCATTTGCACTTAACACAAAACTACTTTCGCCAAGCGCTAAATTCCATAAATAATTAAACTTAAAAATCAAAGCAGACAATTTTTCAATCGAACAGCTAAATGTATTTACAATTAGTCCTGGTCCACAGTATGATACTTTTGTTGCAGCAATTCTTATTTTGTGAGAGTGGTGAAATAGAAATATATGTATAACATTTGTATGCCTTTTTCAAACTTCTTCAACATTGCTTACTTTTAGCACGCTATAGGAAGAACTAAAAAGAGCGATCAGAATTAATCTTTTTATTATACCATGGTTTTTTTTTCGTATTATTTTTTAATATGTCAAAAACAGAGCACAATAAAAATATACAAATTATAGGGTATAGAGAAGTTAAATTTCAAATTGCAACAGTCGTTATTTGAAATGAATTTAAAATTATTTCAAATTACCGAGAGTACAAATTAAATAAATTTTTTCAAATATATTGAAAAAAGTAAGAAAGAGTTTACATTCAATTCCAATTCTATTGTACTATATTACTATTAATTTTTTACCTTTACCAATTCTATTGTACTATATTGCTATTTATTTTTTGACCTTTATTTAGGAAATTTATTGTATTATTTATTAAGCTCGAGGTCGTTTTTTATATAAAATTATTTCAGTTTTCTTTTAATTGTTGACGAAATATTTAACAATAAAAGAAAAGTGAAATGACAGAGTTTAATGAATAATGCAATAAAACAACTTTGTATGTATCTTCGTGATTTATTCGAACTTTTTTGTTATTAGAATATTATATTTATTTACTGCCTATTATGAAATAGGCAGTTAGCGAGAAAAAATTATATCAATAAAAAATTATTTATCCCAATATTTCGCCTTCTCCTTTCTAGAAGTCGGTCTAAAATATTTAATTTTATTTTTTACATTGGTATTTTAAATATTTATTAAAAAAATTAATTTAAACAGCAACAAGACGAAACATTTAATAACATAAATATTTACGTACACGTGAACCAAATGAGATATAGTTAATTTTTTTTATAACAAATTATTAAGCGGCATTATTGCGTAATTCGATTCGAAAGAAAATGGTTTCGAACTGCAATGTTAATAAGATACCAATTCGAATGGTTTTCATATCGAATCGTATGACGGAGTAACTCCCTGAAGTGCCTACAATCATTTGATTTTATTTGTTATTGAAAAAAATTATTCCGCTTATTTTTTAATCATTTACCTTATTTTATTATTAAAATTTTGATGAAATTTAATCATCCTTAGAACTGCCTTTACCACCGCTGCTGACTGCAGATGCACCGCTAATAGTAATTTTCTTTTGAAGTTTACTGTACTCTTCTGTTAGGCGATCATATTCCTTGTTTAAGCTTTCAGCTTGCGATTTTAAGGCTTCTTTATCCTTTTTTTCACGATTAAGTTCAGAGGTTAGTTCATGGATGCGCTCTTTCAATTGCGAAATCTATTTCATGTAATAAAGTATTAAGACAAAAGATTTACTTTAGAATTATTTGCTTTTACTAACAAATATTGCACAAAGTAATGAAAACAGTAAAATTCAATATACATATATTATATACGTAATTGTTCGGTTTTTATTAAGTATACACATGTACATATGTATATCAAAACTGATTGTATATTCATATGATTAACTCTTCAAAAAATATTTTAAAGTTTTCCTTAATAGTTTTGAAAATTAGTTGTATTTGTGTTTTAATATTGGTTGTGATAAACGTGTATTAAGTCCTTGTACCCGTCTCCTTAAACTGGTAAGCTGTTGAAATGAGTTAAGAGTTTCAAATTATAGGTATATACGTGAATTAAAAATTTGTTTCTATTAATATTTTAAACTGTCAAACAAGTAATTGAATTCCTTTATAGCAGGTTTTTGTTTTCCAAAATTCCAATTTAATCGTAATATGTACAAGAAGTTGTTTTATATTCAAAAGCAAGAACCAAAATACCCATAATAGATATTTTAGAATTGACAAATATATAATCGGAGCAGTGTTAGTATAAAATCGCATTAAAATGCATGCTTTGCCAAAAATCTCTGAATGTGAATTGCCGAAGTCAACTAGAAACAAATGTTGTTTTACTGGTTTAGTAATTTCCTTTATTCTGTAACTGTTTGTCAACGTCACGTCAAGACAATACGAAAAAAAGGACCCTCGCCTACTCCTTGTGGACAACAATTAACAACTTCCGACAGCCTGTGACTACTCCCTATAGCCTTGAATATAGCAAGAGGTTGTTAGAAATTGATAACTGTTAAAGAGAATGAGTACAAAAGTGTTCCAATTTTGATATTGTCTTGATGTGACATTGACAAACAGTTACAGAATAAGGTCGAATATTTAAGCTTATTTTGTATAGTTTATTTCAGATAGTCCGAGTTAATTTATTAAATATATATGTACACTTTGTTGAGTGTTAAGTATGTCTTTATGCCTACATATGCCGACGCCAAATCACCAGTAGACTTCAACCCAATTTCGAAAATAACAAAACCTATTAGCTTATTCATAAACTTTTCTTTTGGAATTCTCAAATGGTTTTCAAAAGGAACTGTTCGATTTACTACTGATGATTTATTGCAAGAGCCAATGAAATGCAAGTATATACAGTAAAGCATATGCATGCGTATGTATTTATGCCTCTAACGTTGAATTAATCGTTATTTAATTAATCGTTAATTAATCGTGCATATTTGCACGTTCAACTTGCAATAAATAAAATAACATAGCTCTAAAGCTGAATAACATACCTCTCCCAATGTTTTATCTTCAGTAGCTTCCTTAGCCTTCTCTGTTGTTTTATCAGCCATCAAAGATTTAACGGCTGCAGAAGCAGATTGCGCTTGTTTTAAAGAGGCTTCACTCTGAGCTAAAAGGTTTGCTTGTGCTGAAATCAATGTTACCAAACGACGAATAACCAGAACTAAGAAAATGGCAAAGCCTGATATATAAAAGTTGCGTTGCGCCCGAAATAGGCGCATACTGTGCTGCATTTCTAGATTTAAATGAACGTCTGATGAATGGTCGTGATGGGAATATTTACGCATTTCACGAATAGCGTCCAAAAGGAACAGAACTAAAACACCCATAATAAGGAAAAAGTATAGATGAGCTTGCTGGGCCATCATGGCTAAAAATTTTGACTTGAACAAACGATTCCATTTGTATGGGCTGGCAACAGGCAACACCAATAATAGCACAACGGCTATTTCGGCATACAGAAAGCCAGCTATCAAAGTCCAAACAAGACTCATTTTGTTCGTTTACTGCTTTTTAATGTATTCTGGTCTTTAAATAGATTTTTTCACTTAGCTGCTTTAGAAAAAGATAGACAAAATTTAATAAATTGTTTTAGCGCTTATTATGTACTTGGAAATAAATAAGTATCAAAAATAATTAACGAAGAATTCTTACCTTCTATCACCAAATTGTCTTGCCGAATATTTTCACTTTAAAATTTAAAGTTTAAATGACGAAATATTCGAGATCCACGTACTTATCTTTTATAAAAAAATAATCGCAAAGCACAGTTAGTCATGCAAGTGTAAATACATATGAAATAAGAAACGGTGTACTCGCTAAGTATTTGTCTCATTTTATCTTCGCTTGTATCAAGGCGTATCTTGCAAGGTGGAGGTTGGGTGGAGGCATTCATATTACGTCAATTTAGAAAGAATTGGGTACGTACTACGTAGTATTGTATGTGGTGTTTGACAGTTTAGGTGATAGCATGCACACAACCAGGGTGAATTCACTACTGTAGTGAATTCGACTTGCATACAACAAACAAAGATATTGTTATTCGTGTACAGTCATGGTTCAAGCCAAAAATTATATCAATAAGCCACGTAGAAGTGCAGCAAACATGGGCAATTACTAATACCACAGACATATCAAAAACAACTGATGAATAGTGAAGCAGTAAACAGTCATCTGTGGTATCACGAATTAATAACAGGTGGCTTCGAGAGCTCAGGAGGAAACAGTTCGCATCATATTTGTTTTGTCAAGACATGGAAAAAGGAACTTGATGACAGTTATTTTATAGAAATAATTAGCAAGCATCAATGAAAACTATTAAGTTATAGCTTTTTAATAGTTGTGATGCAGACACAAATATTTATTTTTCAATAGGAATTCGTTTGCGGCTACCTAGCGTTGATATGCCTTGTCATCTGTTTATTTCACCAAGCATATAATTTTTCAATTTTGACACTCCAACGAGAGGCATGGCCATCTTGTACTACTTTATCTTGACAACATGGTTTATTTACAAGCAAGGCAGATCTGCCTTGTTTACAAGTCAACAATAATATATCGTTGGTATCATGGAGAAATGCCCAAAACACACTTTTAACGAAAATGCATTGATTGACAAAATTTCACACATGAATATGCACTTCCTCACACATGCTGTAGTAATAAAAATAACGGATTCACATACAATTGTCCATTGACTGAACAATAATTGATAATAATCACTTCTATTGTGATTATAACTGTATTCATTTGTAAACTTGCTATTTTAATTAGGGCTTTTCTACAAGGGCCCAGCGATATGTGTTTGTTAAACGTGAGTATATAACAAACCAAATACAATTTGTACCCATCGAACGAAACTAAAAACCACAAAATAAAAATTGTTGATTAACAATGTCATACGTAAATTGGCTGAGCTATCTTAGGAGTGCCGAAAAAAATTCTATGATCAGTGGGAGGAGCCGAAAAGTTTTTTATAAATTTCCAGATGGGCAGCAAATGGCTGAAGAATATAATTTGGATACTGGCGTTATACAAAGAAGAGCTTGGCGGAAATGTAAGCAGCTAATGGGTGAACCACAATGGGTAGTAGAATTGGGAGAGGATACACGACAATTAGCCGCTGCAAATGATAGTAGCGATTTGCGAAATGATGATGGAAGTTTTGCCGTAAAAATAAGTAATACAGAACCAATTTTGTCAAAAAGAATAACAAAAAAAAATATTGAGTGGCGCATCAGGAATCTTCCTTATTCTATTGATGTGTACCAAGTACAAGCAGATGAGTTGAAGAAGGCTATAATTTTGAAAACGACAAACAAAAAGTACTACAAAGTAATAAATGTGCCGGAACTGGATCGTTGTAGCACTTTACCAAATCAGGAGAGTATTTCAGTACATCATCAATACAATACATTGATTATAACATATAGAAAACCAGATATATTATGCGAAATGGAAGCTCAGACTTTACTCCTATTGAAAGACGTAGAAACGGAAACGGATATGGAAGAACTTTTGCAGAACCTGTTAAAGAAATAAATTTATATGTACAAGTCGCTTACTTTATTTTAACAATTATTTCACATATAATCGTATATATACATGTATGTCCTTCTAGATAGAGGTCACCAAATAAATATATTCTAACTACTACGATCCAAACACTGTATAATCAAATGCCGGCAATTCTAGAGGTGCCAAAGAGGGCAGATCATCATCTGTTGTTTGCAAGTTGCAGTCTATTAAGCCTAATCTTCTAATGTTTCTTTCTATATCAATTAGCATCTCTTTTGAATTGCCATTAAATTTTTTCCCCTTTTGCTCAATTGAATTGCTATTTTCCTTGGGTTGTATTTCTTCTCGAGGAATAGTTTCGAGCAACGAGCTTCCGTACTTATCGTTGAAATCTTTTATAGTTTTATCAATTGATCTTGCGATTGTTAGAGCATTTACTTCCTTCTTGACATTGTTTGAAACGCCTTCGACTTGTATAATTGGTACTATTTCTTTTGTTTTCATTTTTTCATATTGTAACTTGCGCATTTGTATTTGATTTAACTTTCTTTCGTAGTCCCATTTCTGGGTATTCAAAACATCTACACCTTTCGGGATTTTAACATGCTTATATGCATCCTCCACATAGAGCAATGATGTTTCTATTGCTTTAAACGCGTCGTCATAGCGGTGCCTTTTAATTAGCTTGTCAGCTCTTCTTTCATGAAAATGTGCCTGTATAAACAATTTGTAAAGTACAGATAAATATATTTGATTTACGAGAATATAAATTACCAAATTCAAAGGAGCGCAATTCATCATAGTGATTATTTTATGTCAGTGGTGATTATATATCATATACTATTTCCATATAAAAAACCGAACAATGGTAGATGTTCTCCAGAACGCTTTGCAGCCTCTATTATTTAGTGATATACAAAGAATACAAAACAATTGTAATATCTATATTGCTGGATGAAGTGATGTATATATAAATATATCTCTGTGTTGCACATATCCAATCAAGGCGAGTTTACTTGTGAATTCGCCTTGTATCACAGCTGCCAGATGTTTTAATTTTTTCACGTGTAAAAAACAATGTAAGACCTATGCTACGCCAGATTAGTTTTTTGTTTGGATACATTGATGCCTCGTTTTTGTACAATAGGTCCTGTTGTGCTGGTAATTGCTTCAATGTCTTTTGTTGCTATAATTTTTGAAATGGTTCATGACTTTACATAAACAATAATTCAAATTCTTGTTTTATATTTATTTCACTATGGATAAAATAGTACCGAATATTATAAATATTGGCTGTATATATATATTTTGGCAGCACTGCTAAAAAATAGTTAACTGGTACTTGGTCTCTATATACTCTGACTTTTACAACTCTATCGGCGTCTACTTCACATTTTATATTACGAAAAAGATTTTGTTGGAAATAGTTTTTATTTATTAACACAGCTTTTCATAAAAGTGTAAAAAAATAAAATAATGGCGGCTTCTTTAAACGGCGTATTTCCAAATACCCTTCAAGAAAAAATTTGTAACTCTAAGTTGTTAGTGGTGGGAGCTGGCGGCATTGGTTGCGAAATTTTGAAGAACTTAGTGTTGTCAGGATTTCCAGAAATTGATATTGTAAGTGCACATAGTAGAATATGTACATTTCCAAAACCATTCAACGGGTTCTAATTTTTTTAGATTGATTTAGATACCATTGATTTAAGTAACTTGAATCGGCAATTCTTATTCCACCGCGAACATGTGGGTAAATCAAAAGCTCGGGTTGCTCGGGAAAGTGCGTTACAATTTAATCCAGATGTAAAAATAACTGCATATCATGATAGTATTATGGCGTAAGTAAGAAAAAGTTACAGATTTAGTGAAGTAACGTGCTTTTGTTTCCAACAGAACTGACTATGGGGTAAATTTCTTTAAAAAATTCGATGTTGTTTTAAATGCTTTGGATAATCGTGCTGCTCGAAATCATGTCAATCGTATGTGTCTTAATGCTGAAGTTCCACTAATTGAAAGCGGCACGGCCGGATATAATGGCCAAGTCGAGTTGATCAAGAAAGGTTTAACTCAATGTTACGAATGTACTCCTAAAGCTGCCCAAAAGAGTTTTCCTGGTTGTACTATAAGAAATACCCCATCAGAACCCATTCATTGCATTGTATGGGCTAAACATCTATTCAAGTAAGTAAGACAGTATTCACCCTCGTTTACTTACTCTATTCAAGTAAGTAAGACAGTATTCATTCACCCTCGTGCTTTTTCTGTATGTTCACTTTGTGTATGAGATGCTTTTAATGATATCGCTCTTGATCGAGTAGAAATGATATATTACATCGGTGATATTAAAATCACATCATTTGCTTTTAACTTTAGCACTCAAAATTATTAAATTCTTGTATCTATATCCATACGTACATACATTTTGATATCATGCATTGATATTTTTAGTGATTGCGATATATTTCATAAATTACACTGTACTAAAGTTTAATACAATAGTATTAAAAATAATAGTTCTACAGGCACTTGATAATTAGAGTTTGTATTACGATGATTACAGTTCCTATCACGTTCTACTTTACATGAGTTCAACGATATGTACATACATATGTATGTTGCATTGCGTACATTTGTTTATAAAATACTTATGTATATATGTAATTCTAGTCAACTTTTTGGAGAAACAGTCGATGATGAAGATATTTCTCCTGACGTTGCCGATCCTGAAGCTCAATCGGAAAATAGTGTAGATGAAGACCTTCCTGGAAATGCGAAAGAAACCCCAACTCAAGAAGGAAATTTGGCAAAAGATGGTAACATAATTCGTGTTAGCACACGACAATGGGCGAAAGTCAACAATTATGATGCTGAGACCCTTTTTAATAAATTCTTCTACGATGACATAAATTATCTTTTATCTATGTCAAATTTGTGGAAAACTCGTAAACCACCAACTCCGATTAAATGGGACAGTGTTTTGCTCAAAGTACGAGAGACAGAAGTTGGCGATGCATTTATGCGGCAATATCACAAGACCTGGTCGTTAGCTGAATGTGCTCTTATTTTTGCAGATTGTTTGAAAAAATTAAAAGCAAATCTTGAAAAAGTGGAGGACGGAGAATCATTAGCATGGGACAAAGACGATCAACCAGCAATGGATTTCGTTGCTGCGTGTGGTAACATAAGAGGATATATATTTGATATTGGGCGTAAATCCCGTTTTGAAATTAAATCCATGGCTGGAAATATTATACCAGCTATTGCTACAACAAATGCAATTACGGCGGGTGTTGTCGTATTGCAAACTTTTAAGGTTTTGCAAAGCGAATTGGATAAGTGCAAGTCCGTATATATGCGGTTAAGACCAAATCCACGCCAGCAGTTGCTTGTTCCCGAAAAGTTCATTACTGCACCCAATCCGAATTGCTACGTGTGTGCTGCAGAACCTGCCATACATTTGCGCATTGATACTAAACGAATGCATATAAAAGATTTCCGTGATGAGGTTTTAATCAAAACTTTAAATATGGTAAATCCTGACGTTATAATTGATGCAAAGGGAGTTGTGGCCATCTCTTCAGAAGAGGGTGAAACTGAATGTAATGAAGGGAAATTATTGTCTGAAATGGATATTGTTGATGGCGTTCTTCTAAAATGTGACGACTTTTTCCAAAACTATGAGTTGAGCATAATTATTGTACATATTGATGCAGAACGTGATGAAAGCCTATTCGAAGTTATTGCCGACAAAAGTCAACTAAAACCTAAAGAAGAACCAAAAGGTTCATCTGATAAAAAGGAAAATGCAGAAAAGAATGACATAGTTGAGGGTCCATCGACCTCCAAAAAGATTCGAATTACTGAAGTTATTGAAGATGATGATGATTTATGTGTTATTGAAGAGGAGGATGATGTCAAAGAATCGATGGAGTTAACAACCGAACAAGTAACAGCCGCAACTGACAAATTGCAAGTTGCGAGTCCAAATAAGCCTACTGCTTTAAAACGCAAACCAACTGAAGATGATGTGACAGAAATATTAGATTCCGAAGAGGAAAATGGTCCGTCACAATCAAAACGTTTAAAAACTGCAGCTTCTGATGTTACAGGAGAAGTAATAAATATTGACTAATTTTATACTAAATACACAGTTTTTCAATGTCATTAAATGAACTATATGTATGCATACATGAATAAAGAAAATAAAAAAATTCGTGCGTAAATATACGTTATTTTGAATTCTTGGAAAATTTACATTTCACAGTTAATGTTTTATGCTTTTTAAACTACATTCGGTATATTTGCAATCCGTGAAATAATATTTTCAATTCATTTCATTTATGCCATTGTGACATGTAGCCTTTAGGCCAATATAACTATATTACAGTATTTTAAGTATTGTAAATAAGAATTTGGGGGTTTCTAGAAGATCTTGTAAACGATATCATTTGGATCAAGATCTTTGGACACTGAAATTCAATAATTCTGTAGAGGTATATTAACAACCGGAATTTAAGATAATCATCAATTCTCATTTAAGAATTGTATCAAGTGATTAGATATGTATGTGCTCTTATTCGAAGACCGTAAACAAATCGCACCACTTTGTGAACTACAGATTTACAACACCAAAAACCACACGTATTTTGTTGGTAGAAAATTTAGAGCTAATGTCAAAATATTTTGTTGGTAGAAAATTTAGAGCTAATGTCAAAATCAAGGAAGAAAAAGCATCATTAACAAGGAAGATTTAAGAAAAAAAAAAAAAAAAACATGTGGCTTGTATATAAACTTTTGACAGTAGTTCAACACGCACCAAGGAAAATTCAATACGTTTTCTCTGGTTGGTGTCTATTTTTTTTATTAATTCTTATGTTTCTTTTTTTCAAACATGACAAGCTTAATTCTAAACAGAAGTTTTTATTCTAGCCTACTTTAAAAAATATCGTAACAGGTACCTACGGCTCACCAACCAGAGAAAACGTGTTTAATTTGCCTACACTGGTAAATCTGCCTTGACCATGGCTTACGGCAAAATTAAAGTAACAAAACACATTTGGGGTAGTCACACTGTAATCATAAAATAATAGCATTAAATAATAGCGGCGGCATGCGGAAAACCTTCAGTAGCTGCCAGCTTAAACAAGAAACAAGAAACATTTTTCCCTTGTATATTTAGTTTTTATGTTACAAAAATTTGATTTAATGTACATATATGTAGGTGTGAATAATTTTTTAGTCGTGAATCATATATAAGTAACGGCGGCAAACATATACTATCGCCGTCTCGCCTAAAGCTTTTCAGCCGTTCGACTCAGATCTTTAGAGCAATTTTATGACAAAACAAAAACATACCTGAAAGAGTGCTATTATTTTATGACTTTTTTGTATGCAGAACAAAAACTTTTTTAAACTGGTCTAAAATATTACTTTATCACAGTATGATTAAATAGCACAGAGTGTGAATACCCCAAATGTGTTTTGTTGCCATAATGTTATATTTGTTGCCGTAGCACTGCCACCTTATATTTGCTTCACCATGCATTCTAGTGTTTCTTCGTTTGATAATTGACAGTTCGACACATAATCATGTGTTACAATACATGCACCACTTTTTTGTTGTTGCACATTTGCTATAATCTTGTGAATTATTGCTATATGTATCACAGTTTCATGGGTTTCTTGACATTAAATTCAAGAAAATTATTCTTTAAAGGTATAAAAAGATATTCATTAGAAGGAGAAAATAAACAATTTCGTATTTCAGATGTCATTTGCAACAAAAGCTTTCGCATTCTTCATGCAGAGTGGTTTTAAACTTATTACAGCTAATAGGGCTGCCGCAACACACACACGCCAATTTCATGCGATTGTAAAGCCATTTCCCAGATCTACCGCTGAACCATCCACTATAAATCAAACGCCAACGTCAGTGATCACAGGACTACAACGTTTGTTGGTTCCGGTTTCTTCCGTGATAAATCAGGTATCAGGATTTAAAGTTAAAGGCCGGCTAAAGCGCCGTTGCAAAGATTGTTATTTCGTAGTACGTCAACAAAGAAGTTATGTCATATGTCCTACACATCCACGCCATAAACAAATGTCGATGAAAAAACGAGAGAGCAAATCATGGATTCTTACCCATGCTACGCAATCCAAAATTCGACCATACTAACAATGTTATGGAATTGTTGATTGTATTAAACTAATAAACATATAAAAAATGTATGTATTTACTACTGGAGTACTGCTTCCAATGCAGCATAATTAAACTTTAAATCATGTTCCGAAAAGGAATGTACCTTAACAAATACTAGGTAAAGGTCAAAGTGCGTCTTAGGTAAAATAACTTCTGCTTTATTTCTAAGACGTTACTACGACTGTGGTAAGCATTTGAAATATTACAGTAACGTTTGTGATCCACACATATTTATTTTCAATGTGCAGGGTTGTTGGGTTTAGTTAAAAAATAACCGACTTGGTTAAAATGAAAGAACTAAGTTTCAACGCCAACAAGTTTACGGCATGTTTCTTCATTCTTAAACCAAAGTTACGCATTTGACGCCTTCTACATGAGATGCCCATGAAACCAAGAGTACAAGAAAGTCGCTAGTTCGTGTGCTAGCATAACCAAAATATGTACCCACATACATAATACCAAAAATTTACGTGTGTGTGTGTTATATAAATAAAAAAAACGTGAAGATATTTAAAATTTAATCCGTGAAATAGGTATAATAAATGTCTCAGGCTAAAGATTCAGAACTGATTTTTGAAATGAAAATTTGTGTGGAAATATGCAATTGTGAAACTGATAACCATTTACATTTTAGGCTTTGATAAAGTTAAAAATACTATACTTCATTGACTTACCGAACACTGGCTGAAGCTTCACATCTTCTTCGCGGACAAAGTAGCGTTTAAAATCTAGTACAGTAATAAAAACGAAGTCCACAATCAAAGCAACAAGCGAAAAGTTTATACAACAATTTTTTGTACATGTTGCAAATTGAGATACTGTTCCAGGTATCTATATTCCATCGTGATCGCATCGTTTTAGACACTATACGTAGGTCAGAAATATTAGCGATTTTTTTAAAATTGATCCCGATCAGACAAGGCAAAATAATTTCTTCATGATACAATGCACTTAAAATTGAATATGAAATTTAATCAATTCGAAAATGATCGAAAAGAAAAGATGCAAATGTTTGATATAAAATCGGATTAATAATTTGCTATAAAAGTTTAAAAATTTAATAAATTAAAATACATACCTGGTGTATGCCGAGTCTACATAAACAAAATTCCATTGGTGTGTAATGTTTTTTTTTTTTTGCTCTAGCGCTGTCACATGCATTTGTATTTGTATAAAAATATATTTTCCTAAGTAAATTTGCAAAATATATGCCGTCGATAAAAATATTTCACCATACTTTAAAATTATCACAGCTTTCAATATTTTTGAATTTTGACAAACATATGAAGAAATATGTTAGCAAATGAGCCTTATATATGAGGCAACCTATGAATTCAAATGTAACCAAACATAAGTACATTGCACCTTTAAAGAGAAGAAGAAAAGTAAATATTTTACTAATATATTTGTAATCATTGAATTTAATTAATTAAAGAAATTTTCTTGAAACCGAGTTGTTGAAATGAAAATTGCTGTCGAAGGTTGCGCCCATGGCGAGCTAGAAAGAATTTATGAAACTATAGAAGAGTTGGAAAAGCGCGATAATGTAAAGGTAGACATGTTATTATGCTGTGGCGATTTCCAGGCCACACGTAATATGGAAGATCTACAAACGATGGCTGTATCGCACAAGTACCAAAATATATGCACATTTTATAAGTATGAAAATAAATTTGTATGTAAATATTATTCATCTAAATTTATTATTGCAGGTACTACATTGGGGAATTGAAAGCCCCAATGTTGACCATATTTATTGGTGGAAATCATGAAGCTTCTAATTATTTGCAAGAATTACCTTACGGTGGTTGGGTCGCCCCTAATATTTACTATTTAGGTTATGCTGGTGTAGTTACAGTTAATGGGATTCGTATTGCAGGACTTTCGGGGATATATAAAGGGCACGACTATTTAAAAGGTCGTTATGAGTTTTCGCCTTATTCGGAGAGCACTAAACGCAGTGTGTACCATGTTCGTCAGCTAGAGGTGTTCCGACTTAAACAACTTTCGGGTAAAGTTGATATTTTTATGTCACATGATTGGCCAAAAGGCATATACAATTATGGTAATAAGCAACAGCTTGCTCGCTTTAAACCATTTTTGCGGGAGGAGATGGATAACGACAAACTAGGGAGTCGTCCGTGTGAAGATTTATTAAATATGTTGCAGCCTAAGTATTGGTTCGCAGCGCATTTACATTGTAAATTTGCGGCAGTGGTTCAACATTCTGACTCATGTACCCGTGAAGAAAAAAGGGAATCAAAAACGGAAACAACTGTGAAGTTTATTGACAAAGATATTGATGAAATTTCTTTTACAAAATTTCTAGCATTGGATAAATGCTTGCCTCAGCGAAGATTTTTACAAATTCTTGACATCAATTCGGAAAATTATACTGATGATGAAGGTCATTTAAAGTTCGAATATGATTTAGAATGGTTAACCATTTTATATTTAACTAATCATTTAATTAATGTGAAAGAATCGTACTATTATCTACCGAATGAAAAATCTACTAATGGGGAACGCTTTGATTTCAATCCTACCGAAGAAGAAAAACAGCTCATACGTCATAAATTTGAAAGCGATTTAAAAATTCCAAGTAATTTTTGCCGTACGGTTGAAGGCTTCGATCCAAGTACATATCGTAAGGACCAACAATACAAGCAGCCAAAATCCCAAATAAATCCTCAATCATTACAATTCTGTGATACATTGGGCATTGATGATCCTTTGTCATTAGCAATGTTAATTGGTGGCCATGAATTAAGTCATTCGAGTACGCTCGATAATACGGAAGATTCTGTCTTAAGTGATTCTCTACTACAGGATGAACAGCAACCATCCAGCGTTAATACATCAACAGCATCAACTTGTAGTCCACTTAAACGTAAAAGTAACTCCAGTTTAAAGTTGCCAAAGCCTAAAACTTTAGATAATGATGAATCAGTTTCAAATACAGAGAAAAACGAAATAGAAGATGGCGTTAATGAAGGTACTGATGACTTAATATCAGAAAACATTGATACGGATAAGCTTATTATAAGTGCTCAAGAAAAAAAAGTTGAAACCACAAATGTGACTGTGCATTCACCAAAACCGCCGATTAAACGATTTAAAAGGCGTAACCAAAATATTTACCAAGATGCTGAAGAAACAGGGGGGGAATCTGAAGAAACGTACTGATTGGTCAAGTTAAAAATCAGACATACGTAAATACATACATACATATGTTTATATAAACTGTAATTTTTCTAATTACATAAGTACAAATATATATATATATATATATATATATATATATATATATATATATATATATATGTATATATATATATATATATATATATATATGTATATATATATATATATATATATATATATATATATATATATATATATATATATATATATATATGTATATATATATATATATATATATATATATATATATATATGTATTTTTTCAATTTGGATTGCAATTATAAATATATAACATGTAACAAAATTTAAAAAACGTTTTCTTAAAGTTTTTTTTGGTAGTATTATTCAATATTATACGTAACATGATTACCTTAAGTACTGAAAATGGTGCAGTTTATTAGAAATTTGTTTTTAATAAAAAAGATTTATCTGATTGCTTTTTGTTTGTTATATAGTCAAGTATGTCTATATCATAGCTGTTAAGTAATGATTACTAATCATAATAATTAATAATTAGATTATTTTTTTTTTGAAAGGTGAAGTAACGATTATATTACGATTATTTTCAGATTCGCACGATTACTAATTGATTACGGTTACAGATAATCGAAAAATAATCAAGACTAATAAATATTACGAAAAAATAATCAAAAGTAATAAAAAGTAATCGAAAAATAATTTGACTATTTTCGAAGATTACTTTTGATTGTTTTTGATTATTATTTTTTTATTTTGCGAAATTATGCCAATGCTGTTATGCCAATGTTAGTTGTTGTTTTTTATTTTTTGTTATTATTACTGATGTGCATCGATTTGATAATTGACAACCTATTTGCATTCTTCATGATTCTGCATTCTTCTTATTTATCACGGGTTCACGGGTTTGTGCTCTATTCGTATAAAGCAGGGACCGAAAATAACTGCTATGTTTTTATTTCAGAGCCCTTTATATGCATTTGGGAATTTTTAACCACTATGGTCGCATTTATATTATATTGATTACCGTAACCATTTACATTGAGAAAGATAGAATTTTGGTTATAAACAACCATTATGTCAACCAGAAAAATATTTTGGTTATAAATAACCATTATAGCAACCAAAATTTTTTTTTGTTAAAAATAACATAAATAATTTATTTATTTTGGTTGTCAGTTATGAAACAACCCTACAAAATCAACGCAGTTCCAAATTGAAGAACCTTCTCCAATAGAAGTAAAATGATCACATATTTTAACGTATGCTTGCCATTAATTTTTTAATGTTATAAATGCAATTTTTCTAAATAAAATGTATGTATAAAATGATGCGCATTCTAAATTTAAAAAAAAAATAGTCGAAACTAATCAAAAATAATCCTTGAAAGTAGTCAATTATTTGTTTGATTACTTTTGATTATTTTCTCGTAATCCTAACTAATCTTAATTATTTTGGATTACTTGTAATCATAATTAATTAATAATCAGGAATTTTTAAAAAGAGAATTATGTAATCAATACCATTCTTTTTAAAATTTAATCTAATTGATTACTAATCGTAATCCAAATTTAACAGCTCTGGTCTATATGCCTGCATTTCATTGGTTCTTACACCAAATCATCAGTAGACTTTAACCTAATTCCAAAATAACAAAACCTCTGATTATCTGATTTTTATAATTTTTTAATATTCTAACTATATTTTTAAATGCTCTGTTCCTCTTGCATCGAATAAGATTCATAGGATTCCTTGGAGTACTAAGGTTTTCAAAAACTAAAAAATCTTAGGAATAAATAGTACTATTAGAAATAAATAGTACTATAGTTTAAGAATCTTGGGACTCAAACCATAAAACGGCTTATAAACTTTTTATGAGTGAATTTAATTTTCTTGATAAATGATAAACGAACCAAACTAATTTTAGAGTTTTCTACTATGCGTTTTAACGACACGATTCTAAGTTCAGGTGATGACATTATTAATTCGTTTGCTCTGTTATTGCAATAAAATTTTGGAAATAATAATAGCTTGATAGATCCTGTTGTTTTAAAATTTATTAAGTCTATTGTTGACTTTTTATTCAATTAAATGTTGATAATATTTTAGATGGTATTAAAAATATGAAAAAGTTCTTATGGTATCGACATTGGTGGGCTAAGTTCTTATTTTATTAAAAATGCTGCTGAATGTATAACCACAAACAAAATTTAACTTTGCCTCCACTGCTTATATTCAATAAACATCTACCTCACGGCTAGATGGAAAGTCGCTTATATTACACCGATTTTTGAAAGTAGTGATAAAGGTCATATGTCTGATTATCTCATGTCGATTTCAAACCATGTTTAGAGAATAAGGATTTTGTAAAACTAATTTAAATTGGTAGACTGTAAGGATATTGTAATCCATTTCTCTGAATTATATATTAAATTAAATAAAAAATAGGACTATGTAACAAATTTTATGGAATAAGTAAATATGTACATCGTTATTAGAACGATTAGTATATACATATATCACATTTCATAAGTGTGATGCTTAATTTATTTTTCATTCAAATAAAGTTACAATTCCTATTAAATAACAAACAAAAGTGGACTTACAACATAGTTCCTTTTTTTGGTTTCTTTCCTACATACATCAATTGCTTTGTATTTTACGAATACAGTAGTCCTTTCCCTTAGTTCATAACTGACTTAAGATAAAACGCTATATGCTTCCTGCGAGCAAAGAAAGGCAGTTTCTAAAACGGATTCGTGGGCATCAGTTGTATCACAATAGTATGTTGGTGGAGCAGATATGTGATGCAGTGCGATCACATTGCTATATTTGTCGGCATCTCCTTCGCTATCTAGTGAAATGTCTGCTTTTGTAGCGGCTTGGTAAAAAGCACACCTGCGGGGTCCGATGCCAGGAGCATCGGCATCATATGGTGGTGCTAAGATATCGAAAAATGCAGCGACACCACCAACTGCAGTAATTTCATGATAATTACGTTTCGTTGGGGTTAGCAGAGCGCATTCCATGTCTGGTTCTAAAATGCAAAACCATGCGTACAGGTATGATCGTGTAAGGGCATTGTGAAAACACTCATTGAAACTGCCTCATTTTCAAATATATGCACAAATGTGCATGGCGCCTACTCGGATCGTAGGAATAAGTCATCTCGAAAAAGTTCGTCCCGATTAAGCCCTATATCCCGATAGGCAATTTGGTCAGTCAGCTCTTTCAATAAGGCCAAATTACTTTTAAAAGAGCTTTGGTTGGCCCTATCGAACGTTTTTAAAGCTTGCCGCAGCACTTTTACAAAATGGGATGACATTCTTCCACGAATCTAAATTTATACATTCCTCTGAAAATTTACAAGCGATTTTTTAAGAAAACTTTAGGGCACTGCCAAGCTAAATTCTTTTGAACATGTGTTCCATGTGTTCCTAATTAACAACATTGTACAGTGGTATTCACGGTGATTGTGCATAATTTATTCGGCCATTATATTAAAAGAATTAATACATATGGGTTGTATATTTTGATATATAAAAAGACTGTTTTGAAAAATAAATATGCTAAGTAAAATTCAGTAATCTATTTACAAAAGGCTCACTACATGTATGCTGCCAACATACAATTAGGAGAAACAGCTGATAAGAATTATATATAATAAAGTAATAATAATTTATCATTAAAAAATTAAAATGATTAGTGTGATATATATTTATATGTATGTGTGTATGTGCTTGTGTTTTTTTGAAATTAAAATCTCTTTTAAGATTCATGCCAAATGAATATGTAACTGTTTACCTGATGCTAAAGAAAAAAACTTCGCCACGACACTATTTACCTCTACATTATATCCTCATCGTCAGCAATATAACACTTACATACGTCAAAAAATCTTGTTAAAACCTAAATATGTGGCATATTGTTTTCTTCACTTACGTGGACATCCAATCAAAGCACGAGAATGTAAATATAATCGAGACTGGAGATCGGCATTACGAACGTCGCCAACATATCGTATTGGCAACAGAACAGTAAGTTTTAATTATCATATAGCAATGTTGTTCGGTGGCGTATGTGCTCTATTTATATTATTTTTCTATGTACGGGGAAGTACGTCTTCATCTGATGCGTCGTGGCTAAAAAGTTATGCCAGTTCAACGAGTGGAAATCGGGTTGTAATTAGCAGCAGTATAATTAATAGTAGAACAAAAATTGTAGATGAATTTTCATCATATAATAGCACGTATCCTTTGACGCAGGCAGTAGTAGGAAGGCCGGGAGTGTTAACATTTCGTATTGCTATGATAGCTGATATGGACACGAATTCAAAATTTGAAAATCTAGGGTCGACCGCGTGGAAAAGCTACATAAAAAAGGGTTATCTAACCTATATAAGATCTAAAAATGAAATAAGCATTAATTGGGATGATCGGGAGCCGTCTGTACTTGAATCAAGTTTTTCTGCTAAAGGTCGTGGTATGGAACTATCTGAGTTGGTTACATTTAATGGTAAGCTACTCACATTTGATGATCGCACTGGGTTAGTGTATGATATTACGAATAGCAATAAGGCAATCCCATGGATTATACTTCTTGATGGCGATGGTAGTAATACAAAAGGATTTAAATCTGAATGGGCTACAGTCAAAGACCGTATGCTGTATGTGGGGTCAACGGGTAAGGAATGGACTACGGGGACTGGAGAAATTGAAAATGAAAACCCCATGTACGTTAAGGTGATATCTCCTTCTGGATCGGTGAGATCTTTAGACTGGTCATATAACTATAAAAGAATGCGGCAAGAGTCAGCGAAAATAATATTTCCGGGATATATGATACATGAGAGCGGTGTATGGTCTGAAATCCATAAGAAATGGTTTTTTTTACCGCGGAGATGCTCGAAAGAGAAGTAAGTTTAAAAATTTTATATACATACACATATGAACACACATACACATCATTTCGCAGACGTTATCTTATATTTATCCAATTAAACGTGTTTAACTTTTAAATAAATAATAACTGAATTTGCACAATTCTAAAAAACTAGTTTTAAAGTTATGCCTACAAATGTTAAAAGGTTTTTGTCTACTGTAAAATTTGCGTCAAGTCGGTTAACGGTTTACATTCTAAGCCGACGATATAATATTCGTATTAGTTAATTGCAGATATTCATATTAACGAATATTTATCAGATATTTGCATTCAGCACATCCTTAATATGTATAAAGAGATTTTAAAAACCAAATTTCTATTTATCTAATATTGTTTTAAAGGTACAATGGAACTCTTGATGAACATATGGGATGCAGTCTATTAATCACAGCCGACGAAGATTTTAATAAAATCGAAACAGTGCCATTAGAATCAAGCAATACACTGCCTACGCATGGATTTTCTTCATTTAAATTCATTCCCACAACTGACGATCGAATAATTGTAGCAATAAAAACTGAAGAAGTTAATGGAAAAACTACGACATTTATAACAGTATTTGATATATATGGTAAGACATTGCTTGGAGAGAAACATATTGAAACGAAATTAAAATACGAGGGATTCGAGTTCATTTAATTAAAAAAATATATATTTTAAATTAAATTGTGGACACTTAAGCAATGTCTATTAATTGATTTAAAAGTTATTCCTGTCAGAGTGTCTTTTTAAAAGTTTTTGTTAAAAAAGCAGTCCGATTCCTAAAATATACCTATATGATGTAAGTAATAATCCATTTCTCTGAATTATACATTAAATTAAATAAAATATAGGACTTTGTAACAAATTTTATGGAATAAGTAAATATGTACATCGTTATTAGAACGATTAGTATATACATATATCACATTTCATAAGTGTGATGCTTAATTTATTTTTCATTCAAATAAAGTTACAATTCCTATTAAATAACAAACAAAAGTGGACTTACAACATAGTTCCTTTTTTTGGTTTCTTTCCTACATACATCAATTGCTTTGTATTTTACGAATACAGTAGTCCTTTCCCTTAGTTCATAACTGACTTAAGATAAAACGCTATATGCTTCCTGCGAGCAAAGAAAGGCAGTTTCTAAAACGGATTCGTGGGCATCAGTTGTATCACAATAGTATGTTGGTGGAGCAGATATGTGATGCAGTGCGATCACATTGCTATATTTGTCGGCATCTCCTTCGCTATCTAGTGAAATGTCTGCTTTTGTAGCGGCTTGGTAAAAAGCACACCTGCGGGGTCCGATGCCAGGAGCATCGGCATCATATGGTGGTGCTAAGATATCGAAAAATGCAGCGACACCACCAACTGCAGTAATTTCATGATAATTACGTTTCGTTGGGGTTAGCAGAGCGCATTCCATGTCTGGTTCTAAATATTTTAATTCCTCTCTCACAACGTTTACACTTTTTATATTTTGCTTGTAAACAGTATGCTCGGATTTGTTATCCTCTGTATATGACTGCATTCTTAATTGTCCATGCAAAACTTTGAGCAAACCATGCATACAGGGATGATCGTGTAGGGGCATTGTGTAACCACCCCGCATTATGAAAACACTCATTGAAACTGCCTCATTTTCAAATATATGCATAAATGTGCATGGCGCCTTCTCGGATCGTAGGAATAAGTCATCTCGAAAAAGTTCGTCCCGATTTAGCTCTATATCCCGATAGGTAATTTGGTCTGTCAGCTGTTTCAATAAGGCCAAATTACTTTTAAAAGAGCTTTGGTTGGCCCTATCGAACGTTTTTAAAGCTTGCCGCAGCACTTTTGCAAAATGGGATGACATTCTTCCACGAATCTAAATTTATAGATTCCTCTGAAAATTTACAAGCGAATTTTTAAGAAAACTTAAGGGCACTGCCAAGCTAAATTCTTTTGAACATGTGTTCCATGTGTTAATAATTAACAACATTGTACAGTGGTATTCACGGTGAATGTGTATAATTTATTCGGCCATTATATTAAAAGAATTAATACATATGGGTTGTATATTTTGATATATAAAAAGACTGTTTTGAAAAATAAATATGCTAAGTAAAATTCAGTAATCTATTTACAAAAGGCTAATTACATGTATGCTGCCATACTAACATTTCTACATATATCGCATCTCTAAACCATGGTAAAAAATTAGGAAAAACAGGTGATAAGAATCTATGATTCCGTATAGAGCATAGAAGTAAATTATATATAATAAAGTAATAATAATTTATCATTAAAAAGTTAAAATGATTAGTGTGATATATATTTATATGTAAGTGTGTATGTGCTTGTGTTTTATTGAAATTAAAAGCTCTTAAGATTCATGCCAAATGAATAACTGTTTACCTGATGCTAAAGAAAAAAACTTCGCCACGACACTATTTACCTCTACATTATATCCTCATCGTCAGCAATATTTTTATAAAGACTTAAACAGCAGCAATAGCTTCACTTACGTCAAAAAATCTTGTTCAAAGCACCAGAATGTATAATCGAGACTGGAGATCGGCATTACGAACGCCGCCAACATATCGCATTGGCAACAGAACAGTACGTTTTAATTATCATATAGCAATGTTGATCGGTGGCGTATGTGCTCTATTTATATTATTTTTCTATGTACGGGGAAGTACGTCTTCATCTGATGGGTCGTGGCTAAAAAATTATGCCAGTTCAACGAGTGGAAATCGGGGTGTAATTAGCAGCAGCAGTATTATTAATAGTAGAACAAAAATTGTAGATGAATTCTCATCATATAATAGCACGTATCCTTTGACGCAGGCTGTAGTAGGAAGGCCGGGAGTGTTAACATTTCGTATTGCTATGGTAGCTGATATGGACACGAATTCAAAATTTGAAAATCTAGGGTCGATCGCGTGGAAAAGCTACATAAAAAAGGGTTATCTAACCTATATAAGATCTAAAAATGAAATAAGCATTAATTGGGATGATCGGGAGCCGTCTGTACTTGAATCAAGTTTTTCTGCTAAAGGTCGTGGTATGGAACTATCTGAGTTGGTTACATTTAATGGTAAGCTACTCACATTTGATGATCGCACTGGGTTAGTGTATGATATTACGAATAGCAATAAGGCAATCCCATGGATTATACTTCTTGATGGCGATGGTAGTAATACAAAAGGATTTAAATCTGAATGGGCTACAGTCAAAGACCGTATGCTGTATGTGGGGTCAATGGGTAAGGAATGGACTACGGGGACTGGAGAATTTGAAAATAAAAACCCCATGTACGTTAAGGTGATATCTCCTTCTGGATCGGTGAGATCTTTAGACTGGTCATATAACTATAAAAGAATGCGGCAAGAGTCAGCGAAAATAATATTTCCGGGATATATGATACATGAGAGCGGTGTGTGGTCTGAAATCCATAAGAAATGGTTTTTTTTACCGCGGAGATGCTCGAAAGAGAAGTAAGTTTAAATATTTTCTATACATACACATATGAACACACATACACATCATTTCGCAGCCGTTTATATTTATCCAATTAAACGTGTTTAACTTTTAAATAAATAATAACTGGATTTGCACAAATTTAAAAAAATAATTTTAAAGTTATGGCTACAAATGTTAAAAGGTTTTTGTCTACTGTAAAATTTGCGTCAAGTCGGTTAACGGTTTACATTCTAAGCCGACGATAAATATTCGTATTAGTTAATTGCAGATATTCATATTAACGAATATTTATCACATATTTGCATTCAGCACATCCTTAATATGTACAAAGAGATATTAAAAAATCAAATTCTATTTATCTAATATTGTTTTAAAGGTACAATGAAACTCTTGATGAACATATGGGATGCAGTCTATTAATCACAGCCGACGAAGATTTTAATAAAATCGAAACAGTGCCATTAGAATCAAGCAATACACTGCCTACGCATGGATTTTCTTCATTTAAATTCATTCCCACAACTGACGATCGAATAATTGTAGCAATAAAAACTGAAGAAGTTAATGGAAAAACTACGACATTTATAACAGTATTTGATATATATGGCAAGACATTGCTTGGAGAGAAACATATTGAAACGAAATTAAAATACGAGGGATTCGAGTTCATTTAATTAAAAAAAAAATATTTTAAATTAAATTGTTGACACTTAAGCAATGTCTATTAATTGATTTAAAAGTTATTCCTGTCAGAGTGTCTTTTTAAAAGTTTTTGTTAAAAAAGCAGTCCGATTCCTAAAATATAGCTATATGATGTAAGCAAGGCAGATTAAATTAAGTAAAGCTGCCTTGGATGTAAGTAATATATGTATGTATGTAAACACAAAATTACATTATAATGGAACTCCTAATTTTTGTAAATGACAGTAAAATAAAGTTCAAAATGTACATATAAAAACAAATATTAGTGTCAGTCTACTATTTAATCGAATAGTTGTCGACGACGTTTTGAAATGGTATGCGTTAAAAAGCAATGAAGTTCATGCACTTAGATCTAACACTTACGATTGTAAAACAGCATGGGAGCTGCATATCGCCAACTACTTTCGCAATATTTTTGCCGTCTTAATATATATTTTTTATTGCGCATGTACATATACGACGGAGGCAATCAATAATGAATTTTTTAAAAATTTGCGTTCTATAATTTATTTATTGCTCCAATTTTTTCCCTATTTAGCTGATCGTAAAAATTTTACAACACATATATATGTTTAAAACAATTCTTTTATTTTTACATGCAATTTATATGGTTAATCGTATATTCATAATGTGGACATGCGAAATTCTAATCTTTTTATATCCTGTACCTATAATTAAATGCATATTAATGTATAAACAATTTAATTGAAACGCTCTTTCCTCGTCGTTAACCTTCTTAATAAATATTACTTTTTTATTGTATTTTAAATGAACTTTCATGTAGATAAATTTTACAATTCGCAAATATATATAAAAAAAATGAGTTTAATTATTGGAAAAGTAACGCCTTGGTCAGAAACTTAATTTACAATAGTAATTCTCATTCAATGAGATCTTGCAAAGTATGCGTAATTTACTTTTACATTAAAAAGAAAGAATTGCAATGATTATACGTTTTGAAAAATTAAAACAATATGTAGCAATAAAAAACCAAGGACTAGTTTTCAATTTAGTTTGTCTTAAATGGAAGCTAAAAAACTCAATATTTTTACTACTTCTTAAAAAAAAATTATAACCCAATGTGTGCTTTTTCATTAGAAATACATACATAGGCGTAGGCGTATATTACAAAAAGTATTAAAATAAAATTTTATAAATAATTTTTTGTTTTAATTTAATTTTCACAAACGTTTATCATTTTCGTAAAAGTTGGACAGATAAATGATTTAAATTTAATTATAAAAAATACTCATCCATGAATGTGAACATTTGTTTACTCACTTTGATGTTTCGATTTATTTTACCTACATACATAAAATGTTAGTTATTTTATCTTTTGTTTGATATAGAGAGATATAAATTTAAATAATCTTTAGTCGATGTGTCATTATGAGCCAAATTTGAATGAAGATGGTACAGTTTGTTGTGTAAATGCAAACCCACCACGTTTTTCAATTAATTTTGATTCCTTAGCCGCCTTACGTTGGTCGGCTGTAACAACCACTTCCTGCAATGATTTGGTTTGTTCTGGTGTCAAGCCAGAAGTAAGAACAGAATACCAAGCTTGATCTTGTGTAGATAAAGCTAAAAGTAAACACATATAAACAATGGATCTTCTTAACTATTTTTAAGTATTTATTACCTGCAATAACCTCTTTGAAAGTTACATATTCATCAATAGCATTTTCATCTTCTTCTTCGTCTAGTGGTGTCGTAAAACCCTCTAATGCGGTTTCATTCAAGTCATCAATGGAGTCATCTTCTTCGTCATCAGATTCTTCGTCATCATCTTTAATTACAGCCTTCATTTCAATGCCAGATTCAGCAGCCTTTGTCTTACAGAAAGTACTGACTTGTTCCAAGTAATTTGGAGCAAATTCATCAATTTCGTCCTCATCGCTAGATAAAGCCTCTGCACAATTTAAAATAAAATAAGAAAATAATTTATTTCTTAATTATAATCGAATCACCTTCGCAATCTTCATTATCTTCTTCCTCCTCCTCTTCTTCTTCTTGAGCGCGTGACTCATAAGCCCGTTTCAAGCCATCGAAAAGTAAAATTAAAGATGGTATTATTTTACCCGAAACTTCGCTCAGTACCGGTGGTTTTCTATCTCCCAATGAAATAAGAGTACACAAACCCAAAACACACAGTTTTCGATCATGAATACTAAAAAATTTTAAGCGATATTTATTTTCATAGTTGACTGTAAAAATTAAGTAATATTTACCCAAGAAAACAATCGGTATCAAGTAACCATTGTTTAATAAAATGTGATGAAATAGGTTCGCCATTTGGTTGTGGCATTTTATCCAAAATGGAAAGCAACAATTGAGGATTATAGTACAAAGCAGCGATGACGACCTTTGAAAGAAATTCATAAAATAAATAAATGTTCGTATATACATACGTCATATTTCATAACTACCTGCAAGCACATAGTACGTAATTCTGAAGATTGCACTTCTCGTGTTAAACGTGATAAAGCCAATTCGACAAACATTGGGATTACAGAATCAATTTGTCCTTTGCACTGTAAAATTATGACTTCCAAAAGTTTGGCGGCATGGCATTCCGGATCTTCTCCTGGATTACATGTCAGCATCTAAATAAATCATTTATATTAAATTATACCCTATGTTTATTAATAATGATATCGCTTACAGTTTTGCACATGTCAAACATAGCTAACAAACGATTTGGGTTTGAAAGGAAAGCTGGAGTATCAACTATCACATAGTTATGCAAAGCCGGCATCATATCAATGAAATAATCCGTTCCGTCTTTTTTCTTGAATACCTGATATATAAGTTCCAACATTTGCCACATTTCAGCTGATATTGTTTTAGATGTTAGATCAAACACCAGTGAAAATGTTTCTTCATAGAAATCAGTTATATTGTTTTGAAATATATGTCCAACAACATTTATTACAATTGGATGTAAGTTATTCATTACTTCAGGATGTTCTTCCATAACTGTAAGTAAAGTTTCAATGGTATTCAAGAGGCCCATTGCTGTTATAGCCTTTTCATCACCACCATCTTCCGATTCAAGTACTTGGCTAAATGTTGTTGCCAGATGTTGACATATTTCCATAGCTACTGGCAATAATTGTTCAGAGAAAGTACATACAATTTTTTGTAACACATTTGTCAAATCTTCGTTCTCTGTTTCACGTATTATAGTTAACAATTCTTTTGTAATTTCCTTGATTTGTCCCTCACAATATGGTGCAGCGGAGTCCTGTGAGCTAAGGAACATTTGCAATCCTATAGCAGCTTCAACTTTGACGGGCAATTCTTTATCGTTTAACAGACAATTTGTTGTCAAACGCATAATTTCTGCTAATATTTGAGGATTTTTCAACTGAATATCACAGAAATAGTGAAGTACCCAACAAGCACGGGCACGCATATGACCAGCTGGATTTTGGAATTCAGGAAAAACGTAAGTGGTAAGCATATTTTCAACTTGATCACGGTACACCCGTTTCTTCAATAAAACATCAGCTAACGAACCAATCATGTGCAACGCACCATCCTTTTGCTTATTGTCAGCATTTGGGGATGTAATAATCTATGGAATGAGAAAGTATGTATATAATCAAATTATAATATAATACAAAGCTACAACCAATCACTTGGGTTCAACCGAAACTGCTCTTATATTTGTTAATATTCCTGCAACGTATCATCGTAGATTGGAAGCACATACATTTTAGGCTGAATTAAGGTCTACAGTTTGGTGTTATAATTTTTTAGAAAAGGGTATGCAGCGAGTATAAGAAAGCACTTTTCAGTGGCGTCTAATATTTATTTTTCTAACAACTCTTAAAAGTAATTATACCTGCATATAATTATGGTGAATTCGTAACAATTGATCATATTTTTTTTACCTTCCTTATTACCAACCTGAAAGACGTTCAAACAACCCTAGGGACCTATTAGGATCATCTCCCAATGAATTATAAATGTTATTAGTAAGGCCAGAATTGTAATTTAGCTCAAGAAGAAGGAATTTAACTTGATCTTATGAAATGTACATATTCTTATTAGGCCGTGATAGCCTCTGTTAATGCTCCTTTTTTCTTTGTATTAGATTTTATAAAGTATAAAATAATAATGATAATACCTGCATTATAATATTCATAGCTTTAGGTAAAATTCCTTTCCGTTTTTTACAGCATGAATGTAAAAGAGACTGAGCGGCTGGAACAGGAGTTGCATAATCTTCAAAAATGTCTGAAATAATTTTAAGTTTTTTTTAATTATTAAATAATAAGATAAGAATATATTAAAATAAAATTAAAAATTACATAACTTTAGCATTATTCGCGTACTTGATAATTAGTAATAATTTGCAAAATATTGCATGCAGCAATATATTTTTACGTACCAAATTTCAATTTAATATACTCATGAGGATCAGTTTCCCACAATTCTTGATCTTGGTCAGAGAAGGACATTATAGGGAACAAAACATCTTGAATAATTGCAACCATATGAGGTTTAATTAACTTCCAGGAGTAAGCGTGACTTACACTTATGAGAAAAAATAAAAATATGTTGTATGTTGCTATGATCATTAGTGTAATTTGAGCAAAACACTTACGCATTTTTAATATAAGTCAAATTATCCGTAAGAACACGAGGCGAAACATAAATGCGATTGCGATATTGGTCTAAAATTTTAAGTAAAACATCTAAGACTCCTTGGGTAAATGTCGGTAAATACCACTCAGCAAACTTTTGGTACTTATCACTAACCACATTGCGTGGACTTCCGTAACTGGAGATGATATATTATAATGCATGCAAACAATTTTTAGCGATATGTTATAATTAGTGTCCGTCCGAACGTTCGTGTTCGGCTTCGAAATTCTGAACACCGAATTTAAGCCGAACTTATTTTTCTATTAAATTATGTATTTGTTATTGTGTGTATACGAAAATAATGGTAACGCAATATCCGTTCGAAAAAATGCAAAGATGAAAAACTAAAATGATTATATATGTGCATATTTCATTATAATTTCAGTAGTCGTTAAAAAGAAGATTAAGTTTCATTTCGGCTAAAATTCTATTACATATTTAAAAAAGTAAAATTTCTGAAATATACATATGTAAGTATTTTAACGAATCCGTTGTATTTTATTTTGTTTTCAATAAATAATTTAATAAAAATTACAATTGACAAAAAGTTCGGGTTCTATCAAGCTTTGCAAAATTAGTCGATGTCGGGTTCGGCTTCGGTCAGGAAAATTACGTTCGGTCGGATACTAATTATAATAGGTTATAGTTGCCACTTTATTTCGATATTTTTGTGTGTAATTATTTTGTAAATTATTAACCACTGAGGTGAGTTTTATATAAAAAGAAGAAAAATATTTCATAGGAGTAAGGATATTAATAATCAATAATATATTTGTTTTAGTCTTGAGGTTAATTTATATTAATATTTGTTATTCTTCGATATTTCGCTAACCATCGGTTAGCTTCTTCAGGAAAAAAAAAAACTAAATAATTTCCTGAAGAAGATAACCGATGGTTAGCGAAATATCGAAGAATAACAAATATTAATATAAATTAACCTCAAGACTAAAACAAATATATTATTTATTAAAGAAAAAAGGTTAAAAAATTAGACAAAAGAATGATATTAATAATCAATATAATCTTTTGCAAACCAACTGACTTACAATTTAATATGTATAAATATTACCTTGCATATCAGAAAGACTAGAAAAAGGCAATATGTTCAATAGAAACTATTATAAGAAAAATTGTGAAATATATATTATATAGTTTAAACGTAAGGATAATGTCATAGTGACCTGTTACACGTTCAATATTTGAATCATAATCCATTTTAATGGATTGATGGATCACACGCGCATGCTATATGTTCAATATACATATATCGCGTCAGTATATCAGTTGGTCAATTTCGTCGAAGAAAACAATCTTGAAACAAAAGTAAAGAAAATTTTTTTAAATTTCCTATTTCTTTTAAATGAAATTTATTTATTGATGGTTAAGCAGTGTCTTTATGCATTCCATTGGTGCTTTAGCTAATCATCAGTACAATTCAACCATTGTTTTGAAAAATTTTAACCTATTTTCTTATGCAGATACTTTCAAAAACCATTTGAGAATTTAAAAATTATTTTAAAAAATCAAATTAGAATAAGCATAGTAGAATTTAAAAATCATACAAAACCAACCCACCAAATAGTTTATATTCGATACGAATATAGTTTATTTTTCTACACCATTATGACATTAGAAATCCATTGGTAACAATAAAAGCATTTATAAGACAAATGAAAAATAAAATTTTAATGAAACTCTTACAAAATTTGACATACGTCATAGTGTAGAAAAATAAAATAGATTTATATCGAATATAACTTATTTGTTGGGTTGGTTTGGTCAGTGTTTAATAATTTACAAATAATTGTTATACTGTGTATTAATTTATTACAACTCACCGTTCAAACATGCGAACCATTATATGCAAGGCCCATTTCTTAGTTTTCCACCAGGGAAATTCGGGTTTTTCGTCGTCATCCAAATGGGAACAATCTGGAACTGGTCGATCCGCAATTTGTCGACAAATTTCCATCCATTGAGAAAACATTTCTTTCGTTATTAAGTCTAATGGTAAACTAAACTGGGTTAATGCGTAGTAAATTTTTAAAATTTGTTTCTGCATTAAAACCGATTGTTCCGATTCATTACTCATTAATGTGAGCATGAGTTGATAAATCATAGGTAATAAAAGATTCATAGCTTCATTAAGCGGAACACGTTCCTCAGCGCGCTTATATTCGTAAGTTTTCACCAATTGATACATAGTAACTAGAGCACCATTCCAGCCATTCATATCAGGATTTTGTAAATAAATGCTTATATTATCAACTACCTGCGGCCAGCGTCCAGGAAAGTCATGTTTAATAATATGATTTACGCAGACAGATAATTGAACTCTAATAAGATCTGGAGCATGTACAATGGCATCAACAATAGAATTTCGAATCATAGCTCGGTCTTGTTCGTGAATTGAGAAAGGTATTGCATCACCAGGTGTTACTTCGTGATCGGCCCAGTTGCTAGATATCATATTTTTCATGTATACAGCACCAGCCTGACGAACTGGTTGATCAACTG
This sequence comes from Linnaemya tessellans, assembly GCA_951800035.1. Lineage (NCBI taxonomy): Eukaryota > Metazoa > Arthropoda > Insecta > Diptera > Tachinidae > Linnaemya > Linnaemya tessellans. The sequence continues at coordinate 30,110,378 of OX637535.1, read as the reverse complement.
TACCTTGCATCACAATTTGTAATATTGTTGGTACAAATCCTATAATTTTATGAATCTAAGATAACAAAATATTAAATAAATAAAAGTTAGTAATAACAAATCATTGAAAATCATTTTTACTCTGCTGCCACACATTCAAATTTTTCACATTTTTAAAGGTGTGACGTAGTTGGCACGCAATTTTATTTTTAAGATATCATCAAAAAGGAAACAACCCAAATTAGTTATAAAATTATTTGCAATAAGCAAAAAAAAATTTTATTGGCAGAACATTCGACAAGATAAAATTCTTGCTTGAAAATTTAATCACCCAGCTGGAAAGTAAAGTTGCAGGCGAGTTCGTGTCAAATTTTGAAAGTATGCATGTAAAAAAATGTGTGAGTGTATTAAAACTTGGAAGACAAATTTGATGTGTAACCCCCAAGTTAGGCAACATTCGAATATAAAAATGACGCTTAATTAAGTAGATTTTCTCGAAGAAAAATAATAATAAAAAAATTAGTAAGAACTAAATATAAATAAATGCTAAGTAATTTTGTATTATATTTATCCCAACGTTTCGTTTGTTTTTTTAAAACTTCTTTAAGATTTGTGTTTTATGGTCAATTAATTTATACAATCACTACCAGATGACTAGAACCACTTGAATTTCAGTTTTAAGTATGCCATATATTTTTAAATATTGCAGTAGTGTAAATATCGTTAAGAAAAGCAAACAGACCTCATTTAAGAATACAAATTGCGTGAGAATATTTTACATTTGCCGATTGCTCCTAATCTGAATTGCTATTTCCCTCGTATTTTTCACCACAGTTATAAAAGTAAGCATTCTACAATAGCAAATGGGGAAAAACTGTTATTTAAAAATTTTGACCTAGCTAATATGTAGTGAGAGAAAGAATTAAACAAAATTTATAAGAAATACATTGAATAAAATATTTTTAAAAATTAATTTTAGGTCCAAAAGATCAATTAAACAATAGATGCAAAAGAGAACCTTGAAATAGGTTGAAGATTTCTTTAAATAAAAATATCGATTGCGAATTCAGGCAAATTACTTTTACGTATTAAATTAAAATTTCAAATTAAAAAAAAAACAAAATAAATTTTGATTTTTCCTTACCCTAATTTAATAATTCCCCTGTTTATTAGAATAGGAAAAATTCCATGTGGATATTCATAATAGATCTAAAAATAAAATTCTTTTCCGTTCATATGGTTGGAACTATTTAATTAAAAACGCATTATTTTATAATTTAATAATAAAAACATTATTAAGTATTTTGATAACATTTTACCTATTTTCTGGCTTGAATTAATGAGTAAGTACTTATAGCCGATTAGTCTTCCTCTTTCATTACACTTGCGCGAAAGCGTAGTTATGTGTATGTCTGGAAAATATGGTGGGTGGTTAATTAAGAATATGAACGTTTGTGCCGTAATGAGTTATAGTACGAAATACAATAACCACAACCTCTCTGCCGTGGTGATTTGAACATAGCTCCTCTTTTCACGTATCGTGAAAGTGACAATTGTCATCTGGCACATACATTTATTGTCGGTAGTAAAGACAGTTAGAAGAGCACAGATCTCATATTGCAAAATGAAAAATAATCACTACAGAAGAATGCATTTACAAAATAGATTTTAAGGAGTTAAAAATACTAAATAAATAAAGAAAAAAGAACATGACTACGCATTCAAGAGAGGGTACAAAAAACAATGAATACCAAAGAGGATAAACACAATACAAAGCTATTGAACATTGAGTTGCAATAAAATAATTCGTTGAAGATCCTTGATACTAGTAATAAAATACCTTTTATTTTTTGTGTATAAATTTATTAAATTAAATAATGAATTCCAATATATGTACATATATTGAAAACGATATAAAATCCTTCCTTGTTTTTGCTAGCCTGGCCTTATTGTGTTTACTCATTTCGTTACTTTTGATAAATCCATAATTGATTATGTACTTACTCTTTTATATTATGGGCTCTATGGATTTTTCAATAAAAATTTCTATTTTTATATAAAACTTTTGTTTAATCATTGAATAACATGATTTATTAATTTTTATAACTTTTTTAAGTTATACTTCGTACAAGTTTTATGACTGTTCGAAAATGTAATTAGTTACGAGTTCAGATACAGTGTTCTATATAATTGTTCAATTCACAATTTCAAATGAAAAAACTATCCTTGCAACTTCTAACGTCGATACGGAGCTTTTAAAATTTTTTTTCTACTACGTGGTTTTTGAATGCCAAGTCATAATTAGATTGTAGAATCCATGGATAAAGTTGTTGAAAAGTCCGAATCGGTTACAATTCACAGGAAATCTAAGTTTGATTGCGCTCATTGAAAAGCCATTAGGTTGATTCGAACACTTAACCGTCAGATATATAAATTCGGAGTATATTAAAAAAAAAAGTTTCTTCGAATTTTTTTCGTTTACGATATCCCATGGAACACATTGACAAATCTTGACATGGTTAGTGGATATCGACGAGGTTTTTGAATGTGAAGGAGCTGATAAGTTTGTGCAATCGATCGACACCGGTGTTTAAGTTATTTGAAAAAAAAAAAAAAAAAAAAAATAAATAAATAAAAAACAAACATTCGAAAAATAAAAAACTCCCAACCTAAGATCGTCCGCTTCAAAATTTTTTTTACCATAATTCTTAGATTTAAGAGTATTACCCATGACAAAAGTTTCATAAAAATCGGAGCATGAAACGGGATGTAAATATTAGCCGTATTTTTTTACAGAAACGTTATTTTACTGTTAAAATGTAAAATAGAGTTTTATTTATTTTTAGAACAAACGTTTGGTTTTAGCTATGTCGAAAAATTAAAAAAATAAAATAAATAAATAATAATCTATTATATTCTCATATTTTTAAGCATAAGGTCACTTTATTTTAATTTAATTTTTAATTTAAATTAAAATAAAATTTATAACATTTATTTTATTTTTGATATCTGAAGAGGGTGTGTTCTTCATACATCCCATGGCAAAAAGTATAACGAGAGGTCGTAGAACGCTGAAATTTTGCACAGACCCTTTGATCAACTCAATCAAGAAATATTTTAAGTTTTACCAAAAATGACCACACACATTGCATCCCGCCCATATAGCCTGAGAATATTTTTCCTCCCCAAATGTTTGTTTCTTCACCAAAAGTTACGAAACTTGGCACAAGTTATCAGTATGTATTATGAAGGTGACATATTTATTTATTTAAATGTTTCAGTCTATGGTTACAAAACCATCCAGACTATGAATAACATGAGAACTTAAAAACTTGTGGTTATAAAACAATATTGAATTAAAAAAAATATATGTTTTACATAACAAAAAACAAACGAAGGAAAGGAAGGTATCATAGAAATAGGTCAGCCCCATCGCACCGCGCCCATACAACCCGAAAATATTTAAGTCAAAAAATAAAAGTAAAAATATTTATACTAAAAACACATCAGAACAGTTTTTATTTTTCTAGAAGGTGGGTGGAAAGCTTTAAATGAAAACCTTTTGTACAAAGTCGAATAGTTGGGGAACCTGGGCAAAGCCTGGTTCAAGCAGCTAGTAATTAATAAAAAATATAAATAAAAATAACTTTTAAAATACAAACATTTTAAATACAGTACAAAATACGAAAAACCAAGCAAGAAAACCAGATCAAGTGAAATAAACAAAGCAAAATTGGTACATTTAGTACGATTTGCATATCTGAAAAGGGATGTTACCGGCCTCTGGCTGGGATAAGATCCTTGCTCTTTTATGTATGTATGTCGAATAGTAGCTTTCTTAAATAAATTTTTTCGCATATTGAGCCTTAAGAAAAAGTTTCATGTGTGTGAATTGGAACTTTGTGTAAACATTTTTTATAAGCAATTATACATCGAGATCTGGATGTGCCACATGTATCAGCTGTGGTTAAGTTAAAGCAAAATCGCTACATTGACAACCAGAATAAGTGTCAGATTGTTTTTTATTTCTACCAAGGCAGATTTACCAGGTACTCTCAGTACCGCAGGTGTATATTGAAATTTGTTGAGCTACTGTCAAAAGTTTATATACAAGCCACATAAAATGTTTTTTTTTCTTAAATCTTCCTTGTTAATGATGCTTCTTCTTCCTTGATTTTGACATTAGCTCTTCATTTTCTACCAACAAAATACGTGTGGTTTTTGGTGTTGTTTCATTGTTGTACTAGTAAGAGTACCTGGTAAATCTGCCTTGATTTCTACCTACTAATTGAATTTTGCGAATTTTCTTTTGCATTTTTTTTTTTGCAAATTCGTTAAGTTTTTGGATGAACAATGACTATGTACATACTTAAAACTTAAGAATGTGAACTTAGTAGAATGATATTAACGGATTTTGAGGACTAATGAGTAATATTTATTTTTTAGTAGTATTAACAACTTCCTAAATTTCCTTGATATCATTTGGGGATTCATATACATATGTATCTATGCTTCTCAAAGCACATGTTTCTTATATGTGTCACCTTAAGTAGAATAAAAAGCAATGGATGATAGTACTTTACTCAGAATGTACTCATTTCCACAACTAACGTCATCCGCCATTAAGACGGCATAGCACATTTTATATGAAATAATCCACAAAATCAATGGGAAATTTGTCATGTTGATTGACTTAAAATAAAAAAAATTAAATAAATTAACCTGTGCCAACTGCTCTTCTGCCGCCTTCCGCTGTTCAGGATTGGGATCAATTGTTGCACGCAACAGTTCTGTCAACTTTTGGGGATCCATATCCTTTTTTCCTAATTACTTTTACAAACTGATGCAGTAATTAAACTACACAATAAGTTCAAATCTTTTAATTAAGTAATTATTAGTAAACCAAACAAGTCACGAAATGAAGAAAAGTTTTATGAATTGTTCAGCGAAAACGGGAAAACGTGTTAGCACCCGCAAGCCGATAATTTCTATATGTAGTGTTGATTAAATCACGAATAATTTTTTTGCCTCTGTTGTATATAATAGTATTAAATGGAGATGTCAAAAAAAAGAGTTGGCGCCATATTTGTGCCAGACTCTTCCCAGCAGAGCTGTAATCACAGAGCTGGAGGTCCATGACTACATGCAAGTATATAAATGGGTATATATCAGATAATATCCCATTGTAGGTAGTACTGGTTGCTAATTTCTCGATCCTGTACATATATACATATATATATATATATATATATATATATTTTTTTTTTTTTTTAAATTATGTATATACGAACACAATCCTAATCGTCATGTAGTCGACAGCAGCCATGTTGTTGTGTTTTATACATTTGTATTATACGGAGCAGCTACTATAAAAGCGGGACTAAAACAATGACAATTGACTAAAGAGATTACTTAAGTCAGTCTTTTCGTAATAAATAGATTCGAGAATTTTGATGTACCGTGAAAAAAAAATTGACATGCACACTTGCTAAAAGTTAGAGCAGAAAAAAAGAAGCACTTCAGCTGTCAAGACCGCTTTGTATTAATTCGCTTTGGCTTTATTGATATGTACTACAGCGAAATGCATACGCATGTTCTGCCTTGTTTAACCTTATAAAAACCCTCTTTTTCAAAGTAGAAATATGAGTTAACATCACTCTTGAGATTCTAATTGATCAGCTTATATTGAAGATGTGAAAGTATTTTTATGTAAAAGAATATATTTTACCGCATAATAAACAAATATATATAGTGGAATCAGAGTGGTTGTTTTTAAATTCATAGAGTTTACTTTGTGTGTACTAAAAGAGAAACTAAAGATATATCTAACTTAAAAGTAAAAATTGTCGCGGCTCCATTTGTGACGTATGTACATATGTATATAACAAACCAAAGGAATATGAAAAAATGGCGCATACTACAAGTTAAGAATAAAAATTAAAAGAAATTTATGCCGTCTGTGGTATCCACGAAAACAAACTGTAAAATATCATAACAAACCAATTAAGAAATTATATTATTGTTATTATTAGACATAACCTCAATAACCAATAAAATGTCTGAAAGCACAGATGAATTATCAAGCAACGCCTTAGTGGTAATAAGCAATGAATACACGAGTACACCAATTGGTCTGGCAAAGAGCGCATCCAATACAGCAAGTGATAACGATAATGCACCACGTATTCTTTGTAACGAATTAATAGCTAATCCAAATAATAAAAAGTCGGTGGAAAAACTAGATGAGTTATCTTCCTTGGAACGTGAGATTGCAAAAATGCATCATGTCGATGATACAAACCTAGATATCGGTGGATCGTCCGGTGCGTATTCCGATAACGGAAAAAGCCAAGCATTAATTGCTGATATATTAACATCAACCTCCGCAGAGAGTGATAAATCTAATGGAAATAAATGCAGCCCACAGGAGACGAATATTGATCATAAACTTGATGCTATAACCTCTGGTGAATCAGCATTAGAACACGAAGACCTAATAGCGGTTCTAAAAGGTTTAGACGGCAACATTGATGAAATACATAACAATAGCGTATCTGGATCAATGTTAGAAGGTGTAACAATAGAAGGTGAAGGCGAATATCAAATTATGGAAGTTATAGACGAAGATTCAAGTGCAACTGAAGATAACACAAAAGCAATTGATGCCGTGGATTCTAATTCTGAACCAATAATACAAAGTCTAAACAAAACAAAGACGTTTGGAACTACTGCATTAACAGTTCAAGAAGAACGGGCTTTAGCATTGGAACAAATGGAGGGCTTGAAAATTGCTCATCGTCGTCGAAAACAAGATATTAAACCAATTAAGCAAATAGACCCAGCTTTAGATCTTGTATCTGCCTTAGAAGCCGATTGGAGTGAGCATGAAGAAGTAAATGAAACCCCCAAGTCTCTAAGTAAACCTAAAGCATCTTCTAATAAAAGTAAGATTTTTCCACCTACAACTTGTGAAAACAAAACTAAATCGTCTTTGATAACGAGCGTTGTTGTTATACCATCAGCCACAACTACAGTATCAAGTACACCCATACAACCTATCGCAAACCCTGAGAAGTCAAATGTTAATATTAGTGTTAGTAGTAACAATATCAATTCTGAGGACACGGAAGTCATCAATCAATCAAAATTGTCATCAGCAGAAGATGTACCAGAGCGAAAAGCTGAGGAAGATACCCAAGCTATTTCATCACAACCAGGTATTGTTTGTGCCTTTTTATAATTGAATTGATATGAAACATTTTATATTATTAATCTACTATTTAATGGCTTACGATAGTAGTCTAATGAAAATTATGAACATAAATATATTTGTAGTAAGTATTTTCACGAACATTTATATTGCTATATTAAATTGAATTGAGATTCATAGGCTAATTGTTCGAAATTTGTTTTTAAATCTGAGAAAGACATGATAAATATTCCAAGGCACAAAAGGAAAGGGAACATCAGTTTTATTCAACTTACACTGCAGAGCAGAACAGCTGTTTTCGAAAGCCGCAACACCTTCATCATCAGTGGTCATGTGTATTGTGTTTATCACCACTTATTAGGTGGCTTAGTTGAATGTGATAACAGTTCCTATTTACACAAATTTTATTGTGAAAAAGAATCCAAGAACTGCATCAACCTGATGTTAACCTGTTATTGCTTTAATACCCGTGTTACCGTTTGATTATTTTTCTTCATGTCCCATTCTTCTGAATTTTTTGTTCCATCATACCTAAGTCAAACTTGTTTGGTTTGAATTTTATACTTGAATAAAACTGATGTTGACTTTCCTTTGTGCCTTGGAATATTTATCATGTCTTTCTGAGATTTAAAAACAAATTTCGAACAATTAGCCTATGAATCTTATATATATTTGATTTTATAATTTTTTATTCTGTTGAAGGTCTTTACGTAAAACAAAAGATTAACAAAATATAACGAAATTAAAAACACATTCGAATAAGAATATGTTCAAAAATATAAATATGTACATGGTATAATCAACCATGTTATAATATGATACATATTGACTTAAAAAAATTAATTCAAAGTCAGAATGGGCTATTCCATATACGGGGAGTGCGGGAAATAAACGAATTTTCCCTGTAATGCGTAGCGCAGTTCACTGGCGAGTCCACAACATATCGGTGTGATTGTAATGTTGACCGCACAAAATTGCACGTTTCGGGAAACATTTATATCCCTGATTTCATTGGGACACAACTCATCATAGTAACAATAAAAAAGTTAAACACATCTTATGTATGTTTCGACTTATATATTATTCACTTTTTAGAATTTTTATTTGCTTCTTAAAAAACTGCGCATACGACACAAAACAAAAATTTATTTAGCAAACAGTAACGATTTTTATTAGCAGAAACAAACAGAAACAGTTAAAATAGTGAAAAGTGTTTACTCGTGTAATAAAATTTTACTTTTAAGTAAACCAAAGTCGTAAGAATAGCACTAAAAATAATTATTTTAGTATGAAATTATCAAAAATAAATTCAAATTAATTTGTTTATAATGCACTAGGATTTCGAAGAACTCGAATAATAAAACGCAAAATTATTTGGGATCCAGATGCACCGGAAACAACATTTTCATATGCTAAACTTGTTAAATCAAGTAACAGTTCTAAGACAAAAACTGAAGAAATGACGACACCAATAAACAAGGAATCATCAACAGCAAATGTAAATGTAAAAACAGCTAAGAAAACGCTGCGACCATCAACACCTAAAGCAATGAAGATCGAAAAAAGCAGTAGCATATTGAAAACTTCAGTTGACAAAGATATCATACAATCGGAAAATAAAACAGCAGAGGATCTTCATTGTTCGGCGACACCGGTTTTGGAAAATAAATCATCGCCAACATCAACATCCCTTCCTAAAAGACGTTCGCAAACTCCAGTTTTAAATAGCCCGGGAGGCAGTGCGGGTGTTAAAAAAAAGAAAATTACCGAAGTAGATCGTTTAATGGGGGACGAAGGGGCTGTTAATATGCTTAATTCGTTGGAGAAACTTGAAGCGACCTTGGGCGGAGGTGACACGAAATCGACCAGACCGATGATGAGAAGTCGGGCTGCAACGATATGTGAAAAGGTGTGTCTGCAACAATTGTCTTTTAATTACTTAGTTTTATGTTTTTATTAATGTTTTCATCAATACTAAAACTAAACTTTTGTCTTAAAAATTCACTAAAATTAAATTTAGTTACCGCGCAAAGATACAACGCCACCGACTCAAAGTACAACAAATACTTCTCCAACACCGACAAATTCACAATCGAATAAAAGTAAACGTGCACCTAAATCACGAGCCTCATCCTCATGGGACTATGTTTACAAAAAAAAGAAACAGGATTTCGAAGACTCTTTGATAATACGCCGACGTTCAAACAGCTCTTATTCCAGTACGACTTCACAAAATCGTTTAAGCTTAGATGGTCCTCCAGCTTCAATTGCCAATAATAACGTTAATAACGCTTCAACTAAGTGCAGAGATTCAATATCTCCACCAGCATCTTCAAGTGAGTCAAAGCGACCATCGTCCACGTCAAATCAAAGCAAAAGCTCTGGCAGCTCTAAAACTCGTTCAACTCCAACACCGCCAGTAAGCAAGTCATTTGAATTCGCTAAACCTGAAAATAAGAAATCGCAAAAGCGAACAAAAAGCCCTTCTGTTACATTGACCAACGATATGAAAAAAGCTGCGCCGATTGTCAATAGCCGTAACACGCGTACCCCAGCAACTATAAATGAAGACAAGGGAAAAGATGTTATGAAGACAACTTCAACGAAATCCTCCAATAATATAAAAGAAAAGAAAGATATCGCTCCTTCTCATACTACAATTTCCGATGTTGTGGTTAAAAAGTCATCCAAAGTTGCTCAGATTATTTTTAGTACCAGTAAAGCTAAACTAAGCAATACATTTACCATACAGGTGACTACATTACAATAGAAATAAAAAGATTTTGTATAGAGAAAAAGTTTTTGAAGGTCCGATTTACGTCAGTTTATAGCAGAAGCTAAAAATTATTTGATAAGACTACATTAGTATCTATCAAGATTTGGGTGTTAAGAAAAAGTCAGTCACAGTTGGCAGGTAGCAAAGTAGCTGATTAAAAACATCCAAGTTTTTCCAACTATTATACCTCTATATGACCTATAACACAATTTAATAAAAATTCATTTAGATATAATCATTAAATCATTATTTAATGTAAAAAGTTATTCTTGCCATCCACTTTCCAATGCAAGTGATTATGGGAAGTTTAATCTGCATCCAATACACTAAATAATAGTGAAGAATCACGCTTTGCTTTTAAGCGTCTCGCGTATCGCTGACAATTGTGGACTGCACTTCTCGAAAAAATAAAATTCAAGTAATTGTTATATTTTTATAAAAAATCTGGTAATTGCAGATTTTAAAAGAAAAAATATGTTTTATAAACATTAATTGTTAGGCACATATAATTTTAATAATAAATCAACTTTAGAAATCAGGGTCGGTTAAGATAATATTTATCTAAGTTCTCAATCTATTTATTTGATTTAAAAATAAAAGCTAATAACGTATATTTTTGTACAGATGTTGAATAAGTTGGTAGATATTCTCGATAAACTGGCTTCGGATCCAGATTGTTATGTTATCGTCATTGGCACAAATGATGCTCACTTTTGTCAGGGTATTGATATTACTGATTTAACAACACTTGCTGATGAAAAGCGGAAAAATTATGCTGTAAATCTGGCCGCTTCTGCTAAGTAAGTATATAATATGTTAAAAGTAATTATAAATTTTATTTGTAAACTACAGACAGACAGTTACTTCAAGTATTCGAACTCTGCACAAAAATTGCTTTGTTTTTGAGATTTCCAATGTAATTTCAATCGTAAGGAAATGCATTCGAATTGCAGTCTAAGAATAGTAAAATTCGAAAAAAATTTTCTACGAATGTGGAGAAGGACTATATTAAATTTATTTGGTTTCTAAGAACCACATATTTTCACTATAAATTTACTTGGTTAATTTCTTTTAAAATATTATTTATTATTACGTATACGGCAATTATAATTCTTTAAAATAAAAATATAAAATATTCGTTTTCGCAACAAACGACAGCGACATTCATAATTAGGCCTATTAAAAGAATAGCGCGAAAACATTCACCAGGGTGGATTCAAAATGTGATTGTTAATGGTATATATTTTAAATTTTATTCAAAAAAAGCTTAGCTACATAAATATATTCAGGAAAACAATAGGTGAAAAATTAATATTAATTTAATTTAAAAATTAATATTAATTAGAACCTAAATGAGGTTATCAATTCGTTTGCGTTTTTTCACATTGGTCTGAATGCTTTCTGATGTGCAGTATTCTCTTTTTGACATTTACTAAAATTTTCTTTTTAAGTTTGTTCATTTTATAACTACTTTTTCATTTAAAACTATTTTATTTTTAGAAATTATTTAAAGACTCTCGCAACCTACCCTAAACCAATTGTAGGTGGCGTTAGCGGAAACCTCATTAATTTTGGTGTCATACAATTGGCGTTATTTGATGTTGTAATAGCTAGTGATAAAACCACTTTTGAAACTCCATACTGTAAAATGGGGCAAACTCCAGAAGGATATTGTATTTGGCATAATATGAATAAAATACGGGGATCCTTTGTATGTCGTTTGAAAATTTGTATTTATAAATTCGTATTTTTTACCATTGATATAATTTTTAGAAAACAAAATTATTTTGGTTATGTGAAAAGGTTCAATCTACCGAAGCAGCGTTAGCAGGCCTAGTTAATAAATTAACATCAGTTAATAAGGTTAATGATGATGCGTTAATGACAGCCAAAAGAATTGCCTCCTTATCCGTTGAGGTAAGTTTATATTCGCAATAATCATTTCTAATTTATTGTGTTATCGTTTATATATTATATATACACTATATACTTGTATTTTTTTATTTTTTTCTTAATTAAGTCATATCGCGTAATGAAAAAGACTGTTGTAAATAGTCATTTAGATGTAATACTTAACTCTTTGGATGACGAATTCAATGGGATTATAAGACAATGGACATCGACAGAATGTTTGGAGAGTTTAAAAAAATATATTGGTCAAAATTGATCACTTGAATTAATTTTATTTCATTTTCTAATTTTCATTTTATTTGTTTTTAGTATTAGTTCAGATAATTCTTATTACATATCAGTTGTGTATGATTTGGAAATAAGTCTCCGTGCTATGTTATCTTGATATCTTTTTCATTGTGATTAAAATTTTGTTTTGAAACTTGAGTTAAATATGTACACTAAAGTAAGAGTATGATTAGTTATTTTATTCTGGCCTATTATCAAGAATTAAAATATATAACTTGACACTTTTCTCTAGTAATTAAAGATATAATTTTTAACAAATAAAACGTTAAATACTATGAGAATATTTTAGTTATACCAGCTTGCTCTAAAAAATTTTTTAAAATTAAAAAAATGTACCTAGGTTTTTTATCTAAATTTTATTTTAACAGAATGCATACACAAAATCTTTGCAGACAGACTTGGTTCTTATATAAACTTTGTTTATATGCATTTACTTAAAATAGCACATATTTTAAAGACTTCACTTTGAACCCATTTATAACAACGATTCTTTCACATAAGTATAACGCCTATGCATTTATCCTTTATAAGTACGCTATAAATAATTTTTGAAATGAATGTCGTAGATATTATGTTATTGTTCTGATTATGAAGACATGAAAATTAAAATATGTGGCAAACAGATTGATTCTGTACAAAGCGTTAAAAAATGGACCTCGACAAACTTTGTGTCACAATTGTTTTTATGTAATTAACTTCTGCACTACTGTAAATAAAGTTTTATATTCCTTCCCGTAGCAATTTCAAAATATTGTTAATTTTAACATTTGCTTTTCATTCTTCAACAAATCTTATAATAATTATAATTTTAACAGAACGTTAAAGCAAAATATTCTACTAATAGTCTCTTAATCCTATGTTTTAGACACTTAGTGGTCTAGTTCGTCCCACGGGATAAACTGGAGGCTCAATGTGAATAATGGTTATATTCCCCTCATAACAATTTAAAGAAGAATTTTTGCTTGAATTCAAAACAGATTGTTAAAATCTGGAATTTTAATCGACAAGAAAGATGGTCGAGTTTTAATATTACTAACTTTGCAATCGAATTACAGAGTAACTAACTAGGGAATTTCTGAGCATCCCATATTCATAAGCGTCTAATGATTATAAAATTTTTTTTTATATATTAGTTGTGTTCACTGGTTAGTACATAAGGATATCGAAAGGTAGGTTTTTCTTAAAGTTCCACTGTTATTTGAAAGCCCACGAACTATTGTTGTTCTTTTCGCCAATTACATTAGTATTTTTTGAATTGATTTATGAATTTCTATTAGTACTTTTTAATAATGAAATGCCCGCGATTTACGTAAATACGCCATCTTTCATTTTTGGTAATTGGCTATTTGATTAGGATATAAAAAATAAAAAACTTAATTTGAAAACAGTCCTTTTCTACAACATCAGTAAGTAACTGAACACATAACCTTTAATATGTTTTATTATTCAGCTGTTTTAGGATGATATTAAGGGTAGATTTTTTAATTTTATAAGTTTACATAATAATATTGACGCTAGTATTTAAATATGTGGCCCCTTATTAAGTGTTCATACCTTAATTATTCAATTTTATTTTATCTAACCTGAGTGTATTTCATTTTCCACTTGACTTATTTCAGATTTCATGGATTTCGTTATCATCTCAAACTTTTGGATATCTAAATTAATCTTAACCAAACTCCCAGCCACATTGCGCATACGCTCTCTTTCAATTTGAACTTCCACTTCTCGAGATTCTTTTGTCATTTGACCCATTCGAGAAATTAAATCACAGATTTCATCACAGGACGTATGCAGAGCAGCCAACAATTTGTAGGCCTGTTTAGCGTGTAAATCATGTTTGGCACTTTGAAATAACAAGTCGTCGGTATAATTGAATTGTCTTTGAAGTTGAGCGGAAACAGAGTTCAATTGCTTTTGTAAATCTTTTGTGTCATCTAGAATCTTGTAAATGTCATTACGTTGTTTACGTATATTACCTATAAATTCATAAATACGTCTGGTATATTCCTTACGTAAAGCAACACCATTTGGAGCTTTCTGCAATTCGTCCTCTAATATTGTGTGGATGTGATTTTTTTCCACCAATGCCGTTTGCAATTGTTGAATGGTTGATCTTAGTTCATGTATACTTTGCTGATTCTTTGTGTCTCTTATCTTCTTTAAATTATCTATTTGTTGCAGAGCTGGATTTCTATGTAATTGCCATTGGCTCTCCACAGCCAAATGTCGTTCTCTTGCTTTTTCTATCAAGTTCTCCAGTTTATTTATGTTTTCTTCTGGATTTTCCAAAATCATTGATGTTCGTTCATGAATTTTGAATTTCTTTTTCATATCCTCGATATTAAATTCGACGTCCGATCGCTGTTGGCGCAGCTGATCAACTTTTATATTGGCCGCTTCACGTTCTTTTGTTATTTGCTGATTCCGTAGTTTGAGGGTTTCTACTTGGTGCGATATATTTTCCAAAGGCGATGTAATTGTATACTCTGTTTCATTATGTGCACAATCGTGATTACGATTGACTTTTGCAGATTTAACGGGTGAAATAAATGTGGGTTGAATTATACGTGCTAGAGATAGTCGTACGTCTTCAAAGTACTTCTCAGATGGTACGTACATGTCAATTGCATTTTTATGTAAAACCGAACTAATCAAATCGTAGTCACCAATGGAAGTTTGTTGAAAAATATTGGGAATTTGATAAGTAACAATTGGTTGTTCTTCACTTTGAACAAATTTTTCAATTTTGGGAATGTTTAAATTAAGCTGGGGATTAAAATCTACAGCAAGGCCGCTACAGCCAAAAGTGTTCCTTTTTCCAATTCCACGACAATATTGTGGAACCCAAGGTGATCTGAGCTGTAGCATTATATCTTTTCGAACATCTACCATAAGAAGGTCAAAATCATCCTTATCTTGTTGTTCCAAATCAGCTAGACTGCTAATTTGTTCCTTAGGTAATTGTTCGATTAAAAACATGAATAAACGACGAATATCCACTTCATTCGGGTAGAGAAATGTTTGATAACCGATATCTCCACGGTAGCCGGCGAGGTTACACATCTCGGCTAAGCTGGTAGCTACAGTAAAGCGATTAGCAATATTTTCTGGTAGTGCTTTTGGTACCATAATATCTTTATTTATTTCTTTCAAACACTTTGAGACCGCTCTTACCAACATATCGGGCGTAAAATGTTTTAGCATGAATACTTCACTGTCATCATCGTGTTCAATATTGCATCCGATTTGCTTAAGAGAATGTATGATTATTTTATCCACTTCGTCCATTTTTCATTTAGTATAGTTATGTATATTTACATGTATCTTTGTTGTGTATGAATATATTATTTGAAGTAATTTTTCCCTACTTAAAAATGATTGTTGTTGTGTAGTGAAACAGATGTGTGGATGACACTAACAGAGGAATACAAGGTCGATTTAAAAAGTAAAGTTGTAGCCAAGGCAGATTTACCAGGTACTCTCAGTAGCACAGCTGTGTATTGAATATTCCTTGGTGCATGTTGAACTACTGTCAAAAGTTTATATACAAGCCCCATAAAATTATTTTTCTTAAATCTTCCATGTTAATAATGCTTCTTCTTCCTTGATTTTGACATTAGCTCTAAATTTTCTACCAACAAAATACGTGTGGTTTTTGATGTTGTTCTAGTGAGAGTACCTGGTAAATCTGCCTTGGTTGTAGCCAAGGCGAACTCGTATTCAGTTCGCCTTGAACGTACGCTAAAAACCAAGGGGAATTGATATCAGGTAGTCACGACAGATGTTTTAAGAATTTTTTGCTACTTTCGCCTTATGCGCTTTTATTGTCAAAATGTTATTGTCTTAATTTTTCTCACATTTTTGTTTGTAAGATATGTTACACTTTTTATTAAAAACAGATGGCGATTCCAGACCACTTGGTTTATTACTGTACCCATGGTGAAAAAAAATATACGGTGGCAGTACTACGGCAAAAAAATACAGCATTACAACCAAATGGATTTTTGTTTGTAGTCATGGCCCACGTCAAAATTTATACCAATAATATATATTAAAGCGCTGGACACAGGCACAATACCACGCCACAAGGAGCACTTGTTGTACAGAAGAACAAAACACATGTAGTTACTAATAACGTTCGCGTAAACAAACAGAACGACCTTGGGCCTAGTTCATAAAATTAGTAATTTATCAGTACATAGTTAGTGGTTACGCTTTTTTGTGTAAATATTTGATAAGTGAGACCGTACTTTTATATTTTCTGCTAAAACTATGTACATACTTATGCATGTACTTTGTAATCAGGATGTACATAGAGAATTCATTATTGTATGTATTAAAATCTTTTATTAATAAAGGATTTTTTTTTGGCGGGATAGAGAAAACGAATACCATCAATCGAAGTTCTAACACTAAATAGGGGTTTTCTATGTATGTATGTATTTCTATTATTAAATAATATTCTGATTGATATATAAATATATATATATATATATATATATATATATATATATATATATATATATATATAATATATATATGCATATCTATATATAATATATATATGCATATCTATATATAATATATATATGCATATCTATATATATAATATATATATATATGCATATCTATATATATATATAATATATATATGCATATCTATATATATATAATATATATATGCATATCTATATATATATATATGCATATCTATATATATATGTATATAATATATATATGCATATCTATAATATATATATATATATATATATATATATATATATATATATATATGCATATCTATATATATATGCATATCTATATATATATATATATATATATATATATATATATATATATATATATATATATATATATATATATATATGCATATCTATATATATATATATATATATATATATATATATATATATATGCATATCTATATATACATATATATATACATATATGCATATCTATATATACATATAAATATATATATATATATATATATATATACATATATGCATATCTATATACATATATATATATATATATATATATATATATATATATATATATATATATATATATATGCATATCTATATATTTATATATATGTATGCATATCTATATATATATATATATATATATATATGTATATATATATATATATATATATATATATATATATATACATATATATATTATATAATATATATATATATGCATATCTATATATATATATAATATATATATGCATATCTATATATATATAATATATATATGCATATCTATATATATATATATGCATATCTATATATATATGTATATATGCATATCTATAATATATATATATATATATATATATATATATATATATATATATGCATATCTATATATATATGCATATCTATATATATATATATATATATATATATATATATATATATGCATATCTATATATATATATATATATATGCATATCTATATATACATATATATATACATATATGCATATCTATATATACATATAAATATATATATATATATACATATATGCATATCTATATACATATATATATATATATGTATATATATATATATATATATATATGCATATCTATATATTTATATATATGTATGCATATCTATATATATATATATATATATATATATATATATATATATATATATATGTATGCATATCTATATATATATATATATATATATATATATATATATATATATATATATATGTATATATATATATATATATATATATATATATATATATACATATATATATATATATATATATATATATATATATATATATATATATATATATATATATGCATATCTATATATATATATATATATATATATATATATATATATATATATATATATATGCATATCTATATATATATATATATATATATATATATATATATACTATTTTTAAAACATTATCGTGGTTCCAATTAAAGAGAGGCACGTGTATTATTATTCATAATAAAATACTTATTTTATATGTCTAATCGCCATCTTCATCATCTTTGTCATTTTCGTCTTCTTGTGCTAATAAAGAACTGTTGCGCGACATTTTCATATAAGCAGCACAGATACATTCGCATACAAAACGATATTGGCTCTGCAATGAATTAATTACATATTATAGTATTAATAGTAACTAAAATTATTCCGGCAAGTCGGGACTAAATGGATGCTTCTATCTTGTGAGAAACTTACTACATTTTGCACCATACATGCTCTTTGATCACGCATTGTTCTCACAATATCTAAAGGATATACCGGTTCTCGAGATTCCATCAATGCTAATGCTGTATCCATTAATATAAGGACTCCAGTACGTCCAATACCAGCCGAACAATGAACTATCACAGGAGGATTTGCAGCACTAATGCATCTAAAAAATAGTATTGATGTTTTGCGGAATTTCTTATTACGAGCCTTTAAACTTACTGATGAACACTAGTAGAAACAGGCGTTTCGTCTTCGGGAGTAACACCATTACTTGCAGCACATTTCCTTTCGCTCATAAGACCACCGTTCTCATCGGCATCAGCATCAAGCAAACGCACCTGCTTAAGGCTCTCTTCAATTTCTTGCAATAACGTTCGATTTCGAGCATTTCGAACACGTTCTACAAATTCTAAAAATAAACTTGGATCGGCTGGAACACAATGATCTGGCCAGGCAAGATATTGCATATGTTGTATGTGTCGCTGTTCTCCTGTACGTTTATCACACAAAAGAAATTCTCGAAAAACAAAGCTGCCGGTTTCATCTGGTTTTTCATTCTGACATTTTACCGAAAACCCCTCACCCAATTGAAGTTCGTCGCCCGTTACTGGCCAATATTGGTGACATTTTTGTCTTCCAGCCTCCATAACTGTGGTCAGCATGACCACTAAATGGCTGCTTTCTTGTTGTACCATGCGCCAAAAGTCTGATGTCGTAGATGACAAAGGCCCTTGGGTGGCTATATAGCGATTAATGCCCCCAGGTATTTCCATATTAACATAATTTGCATTGATATAATCACCACTTGAACAGTTTACTAATGACACGCGTGTACAATCATACGGAGATATGTCGCGATAACGATTTTTTGCTACATTTTCCGGTTTGCGAGCTTCTGTTATGAGTAAATCTGGATTTTTGCGATACATTAACTCATATTGAGCCAACAAAGCACCTGAAGCCAAACCGTCACTTAACAGTAACAGACTTTGTGTAAACAATGCGTCCCCATCCAAAAGATTTGAATGTGAACCAATTTCATCACTTTCTGGTACATATTGATATAGTGGTTCTTCTTCTTCCGTAAATACCGTAGACCGGCCACCTGGCCTCATCGTTAATAAGAGTTCACCGTTTCGAGTATTGCGACACTCTTTTATCATGCAAACGACTTGATCGTGTTTTAATCCTTGTACTTCCCTGTCGTTTATAAGAACGACCTCATCGCCTTCCTTGACCCGTGGTATACAACGATCGGCAGGTGTATTAGGTACAACTTTTGATACTTGTACTGGAAGACTTAAATCGATGCCACCTTTAACATTAAAACCAAATCGACCATGTTCGTCGGCTAATAATCGTATCGTAATCAAATCGCTACCATTTTCATGTGCTCCCAAGCAACCATTTATATACGTAGTTATTGCTGCTCCCATTTGAGTGCCGCTGGGGCTACGAGAACCTGTACTATACGCAGGTACTGGAGATTCAAATCGTCGGCTACATTGCTCTATATAGCCCGTATCACTAGATTTAAAAATAATAATTAAGAAATCAAGACAATAACGATTTTACTATTAACTACATACAGCTGTATGTCATATTCATCACTGTGTTGCTCCCAAGCTTTACGTGGCATTGAATCCAAAAGTTTGGACGTCACTTTATTGTCATGATGAGGACGGCTAGACTTTGTTATGGTTAAAATGGACGTGTGAGCTACGGCTATAGCGGACGGAGTTTTACCATTATGTGAAACGCTACCATTGCTATCTGATCCACTACCAACATTAGTTAATGGCGAAGTAGTGGTACCACCAGGTCCAATAGTGATTAGTCGCTTACTCGGTGAACGAACAAAAGCTTTGTGAATCTTTGCGCGTTGCTTGGATTCTTGAACAGCCTGCAATTCAGTGCGACCAGAATAATAAAATCTACTTGTAAAAATAGAAATTTAATAGGTAAATAAAAATTTTTTTTTTTAAATTAAGCTCAATCTTACTTTGAACCCAAACTTAAATTAAGGAAGCGCGACAGACGATGAGGTCGTTTTAAGCGGAAAAATGAATGGTGTTCTACACAAGATTTCCACAAGGCCTTGGCGTGCTTATGAGAATTCATGCTGAAGCCTAACAAAGTATCATAGCTTTCCGACTATAAAAAATTATATATATGACCAAAATTTATAGATTTATTATTAAATTTTGTTGTTTTGTTCTTACCGGTTCGCGGCGGAGCTGTATAAAGAAATCTTTTCGCTTGAAAGAAACTTTGACCATTTTAGACCATGAAAAAGTATTTATACGTAAAGAATTCTGAAAAACTTGCAGTCCTATTGCAGAAACACCAAGTTGCAAATCTTTGCCATTAGAATCCTTTAAATGAAAAAGAAAATTGGCGAGTTAAAAGTTGATATACAGAATTTTTCAAACATCACATATACAGGCGAAATAAATGTTGTAAAAACTTTACACGAATTTGGAATTGCGTAAACGAAATGTTCTAATTTGATTGCATATTCCAAACACTAAACTCCGCTATTTACGTATTTAATTTGAGTTTTGCTGCAAACGTTTTTAAGTAAGCTACTGAATTTGCCACCCTATTCACCTCTTGAGAGAAAAATTATATGAATTATATTACGTTAATTTCAAAAATTTTTTTTTTCTACTTATGAGTTTCTTTCAGTCAGGATCGATGGGATCTAGTTTAAGTTTTTTGGGAAGAGAAACAATAAATGAAACACACAATGTTTTAATTTTTTTAAGTAATAGAAAATTACTTTTTTTCCACAACCACGTCTGTTTGTAGTAAAGACTAAATAAGAACATATCTTTTAGTCATCATTCAAAAAAATAATTTCGCCAGTTTTCCTAAATAATATCAACAACTAAGATACTCATCGCCTACTCTTTTAGTTTATTTGATTAATATAATACATTTTTTTATTACATACCATTCCTTTATGCAAATCTATGCCATATAAATCAAGCCTCTTAGCATGTTCCAGATAGTTATATTCAGCGTCAGCTGGTAATTGGCCACGATGCAATTTATGCAATTCAGATATTTTGCGCTCAGCATCGATCGTTTGATCAGCCAACAATTGCATATTACTCAAATAGCCGGTTTGATGTTCTGAAGAATTGAAGTCCCCCAGTTCAGCTAAATTGGTGAATAAATAAATAATAACAGATAAAAAATATAAACCAACAATCATATACTTATATTATCTGGAAAACTTACACTGTACGATATAACTAGCTAGCAGACATTGGGTGTTCATTGAACATGGCAGTTTGCCCAATAATATGTTACGCTTTATTTGCAAGTAAAATTGATATCGTGTGTATTCTTCTTGCAAGCGACTGGGGTCACTTACATAAAACTAATAATGAACAAGAAATTACATATTACTTGTGGTTAATATTACTTATTATTAGTAAAATAACTATACATACATTTTGTACATGTTTTCATACCTTAACTCTAAATTCTAATAATGGAACGGTGTCACTGTCCCATGCACTACTATTGCATTGTTTTTTGAAAGGCTTTTGAGCATCTACCCATCGCTATTGAATACAGATATACATATAAATAAACTTGTAAATACTCAATCATTTATTTCATGTGCATTAATACATACAACAACATCACCAGGTTTTGTAGGAAATAATAACCCAAAGTAATCTCTTTCGGATAGTTCCAGAAACTGATATATTTGTTCAAGCAAGTCACCACCTTTAGAACGTTTCTGAAATCATAAAGTGGGAAAAATTTGTGAAACAATGTACATATGTATATAAAATTGTCCACCAGCATACATTGGGGCTGGAATACGTGGTATTAAAAGCTGACAAAATGTGTAATGTGCTTGATTTAATTTAACAGAAACCACCTCAATAAATAAAAAAAAGCATCAAAATGCGTAATAAGAGACGAATTCTAATTTCAAGTACACTTATGTTATTGCCCAACTCAGGAATATTTCCTTCTAGTAACAGTTTTTTTTAAATAAAGAACAGAAATACAAAGTAAAAAACTATTTTTTTGCAGATGACTTTGATAATGGCGTTATAATAGATGTAACTATCGGAACTGAAGCAAACAGTAAATATAATTAACCGAAACTATTGGAAGTATTAGAGGAAATGACTGCAGAATTTTATATTCTCTAATTAAGTGAATACCCAAATTTGTACTGTGCTTTTTATACTGTGACTTAAGTTTACCTTCTTTCGGAGTGAAAAACTTGTTACAAATTCTTGATATAAACCTCTGGTAGTTCTCCATTCTAAACTATCAGGTACCGTCAATAAGAATAAAGATATAACTAATATTTGATATGAATATTTATAATGAAGACACTATAAGTACAAGTTGATAGCAGTTTAATAAATGCATATATGTTTTTAATTTGTGTTAAACTGTAGTTGTTACCCGTCATTGTTAGTTTCTGAAATCTCCCTCTTCTAACACTTGCATTAACGTAATTAAAAGGTGCGTGTTAATGATTACAAAACTTTGAAAGCTAAAATATGTTTGGAAGACAATATGGTTATAAAAAACTCACTCATTTATTATATACAATTTAAATGAAAATCTTACTATGCAATTGTGAAAGTTAAGTTAATATGCTATGATTTCAAGCAAAGTAAAAAGTCAAGTACGAAATATGTACATATATGCATACACACATATTTACATATAACTTGTGCAAACATACTTAATATTTTATAAACTAAAAGCATTAATTGTATTAGAAAGTTTATGTAGTAACAGAAGTGGCTTGCATGTACGTTTGTTTAACTAAAGAAAGCAATCTTATATTGGACTTACCTCTATCCGAAAGGTATGGGTAGTGTCATCGAGAAATAATACTGTAACACATTGTGGTCTCTGTTTCTTATCTCGAGCCAGTTCTGTAGATCGCAAACGACAGTGATGACTTAAATTACATAAACGGAAACGTTCAAGCATTGTAATACGCCATGATAAGAATAAGAGCTTCTCAATATCCTATGTTTGATTTTATGGTTGCGACTAAATTATAATTATTATTCTACGATAATGATTTGTAATTATAATAATAATTTACTTGTTTGCGTTTGTATAGTTATAATAATGTTGTTATATTAATAAATTGACCATAAAATAGATATCTGACCAATAATACTTTTATTAATTTATTTTAAATATAATATATTATGGTGTATATTATTGACGTTTTAATTTGGATGGAATTGTTATTGTTATAATCATCTTTAAATTTTTGAAACAATTTCAGCAATGTACATATTTAGCAGTCTTAACATCGATATCTGAAAATATATTTTAAAGTATATAATTACAATTAATACTCATCGAATTAGAACTGCAAAATTTGTTATCGTATGAGTATAGATACATATATTACATTTGGGCACTTATTTATATAATATACCTATAATATAGGTATATTATGTACACAAAATAAAAAGCGCTCGTTTACTTTGACAACATCATTATTAAAAAATAAGATTTTTGTGTTGATTGTGTAGAAAACCTTTAAAATATACTACATAGTAATTTGTTGAAAGAAAATGACTTCAGAATTTTTCCTTTAACTGACATGTAAATTGAAAATTTTAAATTCATTTTCTACGAAACAATTTTTTTGTGTGTTACGGCAATACGCGATAAGTACATATGTATGTACGTAAATTGGTTTTGAGCAACACGCTTAAGTATCTTTTGAATTATTTGAACATATTTTTAAATCAAAAATGCATATACGTAAGGCATTTGAAAGCAGGAAGCTTAATTATCTTTCCAATAACTCAAACCTATTTCTAAATCAATTTCTTCTAATTGCACTTTAATCAACATTCATTAAAGTAGGATTACCAAATATTTTATAAAAACCCCGTAACCACTAAAAACTAGAAATTTATAAAATTAGGTCCTAAATATTTCACTCAAACATATAAAATTGGCATGTTGCGTATAATGCTTAAAATTTCAATTTATACACTATTAATTTCTTCATCTCAAATTGTCTAGTTATTCATTGATTTTCTAATCTTTGTTTTGAAAAGTGCCCAAACTAAAGGAATTGAGTTCAGTTCTGGCTAAATGAATATTTTATGCATTTTGAAAGTGGGTAACCGTTATAATATTACAATTGTTTATTGTAAAGATATAACAAAAAAATTTGATTTAAATTTCATTTAAGATACAACAAAAATATAAAAATAAAGCCCTAAGCTACGCTAAAATATGTGTTGAACAATACCGCAACAATTTCAGCTTTCGCGATGCATAAAAATTTTACCTAACGAACGGTAGGCTGCATACAAACGTGTCATAAAAATAGTTAAACGTTCTTTGGATTGTACCTATACGGTGCGCTGAGTAACGTATGAAATTTTTTCAAAAGCGGGTTAAAAATTTAAAACAGTCTTAGTGAAAATACAAATCCTTGTGCTCAGTAACATGTTTCAACTTACCGTGATATGTTAATTCCATCTTTTTTCAAAGTTTGAATTATTCAATATTTTGTTTATTTTTTTGTCATTACGAACAATTTTGGTTGCATAGGCAGAGATAAAAGATTTATGCAAAATAATTGACAATATTTACAGTTATTTTTTGTATTACAAAAGAACACCTAGGAAAAAGAAAACAAGTCATTTGAGTCAAAAACAAGACATCCGCAAGATTTAAAATTCTAGTTAGTATGACGGTATTTACTGATGGTTTAATACTCAGGTATAAAATATTGATAAAAAATATACATATACAGATGCAATATGAGAGTCTAAAATGTAGTTTGAGGAACAACGATAATTTGAATGTACATTTGCACATACATAAATATACCTTTAATTATGTACATGCATTTGCTGTTCTTTTTTTAATATTCATAATTTAAATGGGGCAAAGTTCCACCAATTTTTTGGGAAAGAAAATCTAAATAAAATAAATAAATATTGAATTATAAAGTGGATGAAAGCAAGGGATATCAAAGACATTTATTTAAAATTTTTTTTCTTCATATTACAGACTAAAAATATCACAAAAAAGGGGACGCAAATGCGATGAGTAATCGTGCATCCCTTGTAATATATTTTTCTAATATACGTATGGACGTATTTAGTTAATTCCAATTCGTTAAAACCTTCCACACCGCATGCTTTCTGATAAATATTATTACTAAATAATAATGTAGTTTTTGGATAGTATTTTCATTCACTCACGCAATTTTTTTTTTGTTTGAATTTTATTTTAACAACCCACCTTCTTCAAAAGCAATAAAAGTAATATACATAAATATGTATGAATGTACACTTTAACATTAATTCACCAACTTAAAAAAAAGTTTTTAAAGGCCATACAAATACTACAGGCGCAGTATAAGCTAATGTGATTCGTAGATTAAATTAAAGATAAAAAATTAAACAAAATACATTTAAAAAATAATCAGTATTTTTTATTACAGAAACACTTGACGTTTAACACTTAACATGAATTTGGTCGAACTAAACAAATGAAATAGAGAAGAAAAACTTGACGAAGAAACTGTGTACAAGTGATGCCATATAATTTGAGCATTTTCGTTAAAACGACTATTTTTGACTAACCGTCTCCAATAGATATTTACTTGATGTGGACATCATGTCAGACATGAAAACTTTGCTTGCGATGAGAACTGCTCATGTAGACAGCAATGTTCGCCAACATATATAATTTCAAAGGAGAGGAAGAGGTAGGACGCAAAACCTAAATAAGTAGCCATATACAAGATCATGTACATATTAGTACCGTTACTAGCGACATGCTCAACTGGATGGATCGTGAAGAGGCCATTTCTGCCAGTAAACAGGTCGACAACCACTAATGCAACCATATACTAATGATAATCAGGAGAATTCGACCCCATATTAATAACAGTGCAGGGTTGAAGTCGTATTTTTCAACTTCTTAGAACAGACTAGATTCTTATTTGATTTAAAAATATGACGCCAGCCCATGGGGCCAAATTGGCAAATACATAAGGCAAGTAAATACTTACATATATGTATATACAAACGTTATAATTACAAATTTTAATTAATGAAATATAGTTGTATGTACTTAAAAAATTATAATTAAAAAAATTCTTCCTTGCACGTATTTCAATCATATTCACAAATGGTAAATGAATCATCGTTTTTTCATGTTTTTAGCTCTTTTATTTTTGTGATTAAAAAAGTAAATATAAAAACATTAAACACTTTAAATCATGCGA
The DNA here is from genome assembly GCA_951800035.1 of Linnaemya tessellans. Classification (NCBI taxonomy): domain Eukaryota; kingdom Metazoa; phylum Arthropoda; class Insecta; order Diptera; family Tachinidae; genus Linnaemya; species Linnaemya tessellans. The sequence goes on along the minus strand of OX637535.1, from coordinate 30,083,669 downwards.
ATATCTGTTCTTCTTTCTAGAACTTCAATAGAAGTTTTCGGTCTAAAATTCACAATACCAATTTCTTTTAAAGCATTCATTTTATCCTCCAGGGAATTGTTAGTATTTTGTAAGTTCTCGTGTAATAACAAGGCAGTACCACGAGCTGCGTTCAATAGCTTATTGGCATCATGAATTCTGGAACATCGAGCATCGAAATAAATTAACAATAAGCATGCGTAGGTACGTTCATATGAACATACATATCCACTGTATATTAAACTGTTAAATAATACTTACTTTTTGAACAACAAATCTGGCCGACGACAGTATTGGCCAAATAGCGCAAACAAGTTACGTGTCATATCATAATTGAACTGCGCTGCTCCAGCTGGTGAGAATTTCGTATTCATAATCATACTATCCAGCATATAATCATCAATTTGTTGAGCTATAAACCTTAAACTTAAATTAAACAAATTGGCCGATAATTCTCTTTCCAAGTTATGCAATACGGTCACCATAACTTGGAACATTTCGCCAGCACTAGGGGACAATATGAAGGGCTCCTTAGAATTTTGGTCTGGCATAGAAGGCCAACAATCATGCCTGTATGACATGGATTTAGCTTTTATTTCATTTACAGCTTTAGTAGCCAAAATTTTTAAGAGTTGTTGAGTCCAATGTTCTAGTTCCTCAACTGGATTTTTAAATACAGAATTGATTTCTTCAGCATTTGGACCTACCAAAGCAGCATGCAAATGTAGATAATGAACGTTTTCACCCCATTCACTAAGCACCATTTTGATATAATTGATGGCATTAAGTACGGTTATACTTTCAACGGAGCCGCTACTATGCAATTGCACTAGTCGACGTCGAAAATTATCTATCAATTCTAGCTGTAAAGTTAGAAACTGTAATTGATGGCCAGGTTGTATAAGGGAATAATAACGGTCTTTAATAGCTTCTAAAAGACGTATAAACTGATCAGCACATTTTGGAATTTTTAGTTCATCATCATATATGTTGGGATCAATTAATTGCCAAGGATTTTCGGCCTGCAATATCATGTCCATTTTTTCAGAGCAAACTAAATTAAGATTTTATTTTTAGTATTCTTTTATAATTATTGTACTCATATGCACCATCATATATAGATGAGAGTAAGAGCGACATATCCCAAAAACTGAAGATAAACTTTAAAAAAGCGTATAAATATATTGATTTTTCTTTTGTGTTTTTAATAATATATACCTTGTCGTTAGGCATATATTATTAAAAGTCATATTGAAAAGATTAACACTAGAGTAAAAATACATAAATATAAAAGACATTGCAACATTTACTTTGCAAAGTATTTTTCTGATATTAATAATAATAAAAAAAATTTGGGATACAACACTCTCACTTGCATCGCCTTATAAACTTACAGCGCTCTTCTAAGGCTATCCATTTTAACAAGTAAAACGGCTGGGTTATAACACATATAGCACTAGCAAAGCTTGCTGGATATCCAAAATTTTCCCTTAATTCAGCTTCAAAGGCCAAAGTTTCATCTAATAAATGTGCGAAAAGGTTTTCATCACGACTTATTTCTTCAATATCCGCTGCCAACTTTTCTACTGTTAACTGCACTAGGCCTCGCATAAATTCAAGCTAAATATAATAACTTTTAGAATTAGTACATTCGTAACGTTTTTTATATTTTACCCTTATATTAAAATCAAGTTTACCAGCTTTAAGTGCTGACGGTTGAAACGTTTTACCCACAAACAAATGACTTTCTTTACCCCAGTTCAGAATTTGTGTATAAAACCATTCAGGTTTGTCCAAACGATTAGTTTGTTTAACACCCGTAAAATGATATAAAAATCTAAAACGTTATTTAAATAAAACAGTGGAACATACATAATTATATAAAGTACTCACCTTTGTCTGTAGGGCGCTAATAAATATTTGGTAACCGTTGATACTGGCTGACATATTATACTGGATGTTATCACTTCTATGGGTTCGGTTTCGCCTACAGGTGATTTTAACTGCAATAGTGTTGCCATAATAGCTTGTCATAAGTGATTTATTTGAATACTTTACCAGAAATAAATATTCTGCTAATGATTGTGCTTTGGTTGCATTGTCAGCAGATGGTTTAAAATTTAATGAATCCTGTTCTTTTTGTCCCCATTTCATAATTTTTAATACGGCTTCGAATTCTCTAAAATTGCACAATATATAATTTGAGCATGCTGTAAAACGTCTCATCATGTACTACATTACACTCACTTAGAAAAACGATCTTTAAGTAAGCTATGCCAATGTATTGCGGTACGTGTGGCAAATGATTTAAGAAACGGTGCGTCTACGTTACTCAATCGTCCTATAACACTATGTTCGTAGTCATGTTCTTCATATAGATTTAAATAAGAGTTTATCAATTTTGTATCATCCTTGCCGTTAATGTTATTCGTTAAGATTTGGCTAAAATTGTATAAAAAATATATAATTTTAAAGAGAACGGTAGATTAATATTTCAAATTAAATTTAGATGATGGCATTTTGGTATTCATTGTCAATTCTGTACAAGAAACGTTTAATTTTCATTATTTGTTATTTTAATTACCTAATTTCCTGTATATCCCGAACTATGCGTAAATAGTGCACTAATTGTTGCAATTTTCGTACTTGCTCCAAATCAGGTTTTACTCCTTTTATTGCATTATTTGAATCTCTAATACGTACCGCTAGTTTCTTTTCGAATTGTTGTAGTTTGGTTAATTGAAAATCAACACTTTCACATGCTTGCTTTTTCGTTTCGAAAGCGGACTTAAAACTGGATACATTATCCTCATCTTTATAGTTTAGCTATTAATTTAAAACACTCATGCACTTTATTAGTAGAAGTAAGTAGAAGTAAATCTCATAATGTAAGGCTAGTTCAATATACATAGGATTTTATATTTCTAATACAAACTATTCGAATATATTGTTGATCTATTACATATTAATGCTTTCTTATGTTATGTGGTCAAGTATTTTTATATACCTGCGTTTCATTAATTTTTACACCAAATCATCTCTTAGACTAAAAAAATTTATTCATATCTAATAAAATTTGTGTTGTTTTCTAAAAATTTCAAAGTCTATGGTTTTGCTTGTGTAGTTCTGCACTAATTACTTGGATTTTTGTTTTGTTTTGAGCTTACTTAAGCCACTGATGATTACTGTAAGAGCCAGTGAAATGCAGGCGTATAGACATTCCTGTCCACATAACAAACAAGCACTAATATATTTTATATTCTTAATCAACCACTCAATTGTCAGGATAATTTACTTTTATCAAGTGAGATTAATTAATATAAAATTTGTATATTAAATTAATTTGACAATTGCAAAAAAAGTGCGTTACCTTATCCTTCAATTTTTGCAAACGGGACTTGTAATCTTCTACCAAAGCAGAGGCTCTGTGCAACTTCTTAAAGTCATTTCCAATTTCCTTATTAATCTTGGCCAAAACTCGTTGTTCTACATCTAATTTTGTATGCATTTTAATCTTCCAATTCTATTAAGGACAACAAATTAATATTTAACCAAAAGTAGACTGTTATTAAACACGAAATAAGATTTAATGAAATTTACACGAAAACAAAAATATTGTGTGACTCCTGCTTGACATTGCCAACAGCTGTTTAAAAAGTTTTTTAGAAATGGAAGGTGGTAGAGGTACGGAAAATGACAGTTATTTGCACAACAATTGCTTGGCTACATAGATGTCAAATTTTTGTGACAACATTTTACGTTTCCATATGGGAGAGTTGTTGATAACTGTCTTTGTATGCAGCACATCTATGTGTTTTATTGCTATAACATATATATATATATATATATATATATATATATATATATATATATGAGTCCTTGAAATATAAATAAAATCGTCTGGGTATGTCGCTCTAATAGAGCTGCCAGACACTTTACTAAATTTGAATTACTGTGCATTGTTGCATCTGCATCATACCGCATCTGTCCTTAGAAGAAGCTTTTCAATAGTTTTGTTTGGTGGTTTCGTTGGATTTTCGTGCAGTATCCGACCGCATTTTTAGAATTGTACAAAGGAAGTTTTCGAAATGTATACTCCTGTAAAAAGGCAATGTAACATTGCGACGAATGAAATGGCATCCCCAAGAACTCCTGAGGCACCAAGTAGTTTTAGCCGCGAATTGCGCCAAGTGCTGCAGGAGCGTAATCTGTTAACAGCGAAAACTAGGAATAAAGGTCCTAAATAATTATTTAAATGATATGTAATGTGTTAAAAGTTATTTTTTGCATTTAGTTTGTTCTATGTTGGCTGGAGGCACGGGTCTGTCGCCAATGACTTTTTCTCCTAATACGGAAATGGATAGGAGGCGGAATTTTCGCACGCAAGCTGTCCAGGAAATAATTTCATCCGAAAAAGCATATTTGCAGCAATTGGAAATATTAATGAAGTATTTCGTAAAGCCATTGAAGGATAAGAATATAATTGATGACACTAGCCACACAAGACTATTTGGCCAAATCGAAATGATACACAACTTAAATGGAGAGTTTTTAAGAGAAGTCGAGTCAGACATGGATAATGTAGCGCAAGCTTTTTTAAAGATGGCTCCGTTTTTCAAGCTTTATTCTGTGTATGCTTTTGATTATCGTAATGCTTTGCTGGTATTGCAAGATCTAACTTCAAAAAATACCGAATTTCGTAAATATCTGGAATTAAACGAATCTCGTCCAGAAGTGCAACGCAAGCTAAACTCTTTAATGATTACACCAATACAAAGGGTACCTCGATATAAACTTCTTCTTGAACAAGTCTTACTATACACCAGTCCCGCTGATGTCTATTATAGGTCACTTAAAGAATCGGTTAAGCAAATTGAAAGTACCGTTTTGCACATTAATACCTGTGTAGAAGATCAAGAGGTTACTCAAATACTAATAAATTTGCAAAATTCTCTGGTAAGCCGTTTACCGAATATTGTCAAGCCGTCGCGTAAGGTTATTAAAGAAGGCATACTACAAAAAGTTGCACGAACTGGTACAGGAATAAAACGGTACTGCGTACTTATGTCAGATATTTTTATGTACTGCAAAATCATAAAAGACCGAACGCCAAACACTATAGTAGAAAATTCACTAGAATGTTGTTGTATATTTCCTTTAAAGAAATGTAAAGTTTATGAATTGTTACCTGGCAATTTTAAAATTACATGTCAGGGTGATGGGATAATTTTTGCATCGGAAGATATACAAGTTTGCCATGCCTGGGTACGATTTATACGTGATGCCATTGATTTACACATACAGTGCCGCAAAACATTAAGAAAAGACAGTAGTAAAAGAACTCCGTTAAGAAAGAAGGAAGTTAAACATTTCGGCGAAGATTATATGTTGAGTCCCAGAACAAAAAAGGCGGTAAGTAGCTACAATATCATGCGATAACTCTTAACTTATTATTTTAATTTATTTATTACATTGAATTTTTCAAAAGTAGCAAAACATAACACTGATAATCTAACGTTGAAATACATTTTCCACAAATGTTCATATCACAAATTAGAGTTCATATGTATTTATATACATGTACATTCATATGTTAATACATGAACATTTTGTGGAAAAGAAATCTTAAAATATTTTTTAACAATTATAATGCTTTTATGTACATATGAATGCATACATAAAAAGGTAAAAACTAAACCCGTTTTTCAATCATATCTATAGGAGTTTGAAACAATTTTTCGTAACAGAAATCCAAATTGTATTTCTGAAGATGAAAACGAAAATGAATTTTCTTTTATTTCAAAATCGTGTTTTGGCGGTAAAAGCAAACGTAAAAAGACACCAACATCCATTCTTGCTATGCAGAGGAACAGTGAAAACAAAATTGGTAACATCAGTAACAGTATTAAGTCTCTGAAAAGACCAGCATCGGATCCACAAACATCTAATCATAACGACAAAAACATAATGCGTAATAATCAGCTCCGATCTATTTCACCAGAAACTCGATTATCAAAGTTATATAAATTTATATCGAATGATAAAAAGAGCTCAACTACTCGTGGTATTTTAAAGAAGACACCAGAGGCACTCAGTCAAGAAAGGCATATTTCAACCACTCAGTCTTCAATTAATTACATTGCCAGTGATCTGGATCCAACTTATGGTTTCGCTAGCAGATATTCGGATTCTAAATCATATTTTCGTACGCAAAATGTGGACAACACAATACCAAGAGCCGTGCAGCGTGAAGATATCCAGGGAGCTCATTTTCCAGTTGAAGGGAATACAAATATTCGTGACGTTTTATTCCCATTGAGAGCTAGTAATGGCAGCAATAAGAGTACTAGTAGCAATTGTATTCCAGAATTAACTGCTGCGATTGGACCTTCTTTAAAGGAGAATTTTCATGATTTTAATATATCATCTCCGCCGCAAAAGAAGCGAGTTAAGTTTGATGACAGCTTGGGAAATTTGTACGATCAGCAGCAACCATTTGAATTTCAACGCGAAGCAACAGTCACAGATGTTGGTGGAACCCCTGCAAATTCATTACGTGAGAGAATTTATGACTTTTTTGCCAATTTATTTTAACTGATTATATTTACATTCATTAAGTAATTAACATATTTTTTACAATTTTGTGTATCTTTTTTACCATGCATAATATTTTTACCAATAAACATTACACCTCACTTTAAAGTGTTTGATTCAAAGATGTAAGTCATAAATTTTTTTATGGATCTTTCACATAATTGATTTTTCCAATGACCATCGTGTTTGAAATGAGAACCTATAATTACTGCATGTATATGGGGATAAAACTCCATTATGTTATCTGTGGTTACTCCCGAACCAATAAGCAAAGGTGCTTGTAAGTTGCCTTTTAATTCTAATAAATCCTGTAATTTTACTGGTACACCGGTGGAAGTTCCTGTAAAAAATTTGCAATTGCATTGCTCATGTTATTAAATAAATAATTTGGTTTGACCTGTAATTATTACTCCGTCTGTTAGAAAGAATTCAGCAGCTTTAGCGGTTTCTAATAAACTGACGTCTTGTGTAATACTATGCGATGAATGTTTCTTTTTTAGGTCTGTAAAAACTAAAATGTCGGAAGCATCAATTTGCTTACGATATCGCAGTAAGTCTCCAGCACATGCCTTCGTGTAACCCTCATCTGCAACATGATCAAACACGAAGCCTTCAGCCCTTATAAACTGTAGATCACAAGCCTTAGCTACTGCTAAAGCTTGTTTATTGCCACAGGCCAATATTTGTATGCCGATAGGCATAATTTTAGTTGGAATAATTTTCCTAACTTCATATGCTAAACGTGCCATACTAGCAACTGTTTCTGGTCCCAACTGTTGCTCTTGGATGTACGGAATATCATGCATGTTTTCAATTAAAACGGAATCCTTAACATTTACAGATTTTAATATATACATATATGTATATAAATAATAGTGTGCATGCATGTACATTAGGGTGGGTCGATTTGTATGGGAGACAAAAAACGCAACAATCGTATAGCAAAATCGAAATCTGCACCTGATTCTAAGAAAGTTTCCCTAAGAAACCAGGTGTCTAAAATGAAATCCTAGCTAGCGCCGCGAGGCCTGAAAATATTCACTTCCTACACATTGAATAGCTACCTTACACTTATCCATGACAACTGGTTCCCCGTTTTCATCCAAAAAGCCAATATCTTTAAACAATGCTGTAGCCAAACAAGAAGCAACTCTGTCCGAAATACCGAATCTGTCACACACCATAGCGAAATTAATTGCATCATATCTTTTAACATATGGTTTCTTTTTATTCAATGTGTAGGAAGTGAATATTTTCAGTCCTCGCGGCGCTAGCTAGGATTTCATTTTAGACACCTGGTTTCTTAGGAAAAACTTTCTTAGAATCAGGTGCAGATTTCGATTTTGCTATACGATTGTTCACTAAAAAAATCGACCCACCCTAATGTACATACGTATGTGTGTACATAATTACTTATTTTCATATGTACATACATACTTTCTTATGTATTTTCAAACCAATTTATGATCCATATAAATATTTGCTTCATATTTGGTTTTTTCTATTATTTCGTTCCAATTTCCTTTATAGAGTGGCGTTCCTAGATAAATTAAAATATAGTATACCCATACTTATGTATGTATTTACTTATAAGTAATATTACCTGGTAGAGGGTCAACATGAATCATACCGATAATATTACATGCCGGCTTTTGAAAAAGTTTAATGAATCTTTGCATTTTGGAAAAGTACACTAAACAATACTATGTACTATGCATATATGTATGTATGCAATACTGGCAATATACATGCATACATACATATATATGTAGCTATTCTTGTTCTTTTTATAAAATACAACTGAAGCGAAGAACTGCAATCGTTAATACGTGTCGATAGGAACTTTACAGGCGAAAGCAAAAAATCTATAGAAACTGTAGCTATCAATATTGAACCTGTAATTCAAAAAGTATTTTTGCGACAAGATGAACTTGTGTGAAATATGTGCATTTGAATTATTCAATCTCAAATTATGTATTTGGAATCACTGATATATTCAAAATACGAAAATCTGTCCTTGCATAAAGAAAAGTTATCAATCAACAGTACATTCCAAACATAAAAAAAGAAGATGAAATGTAAACAAATGTTTATTATTTTTGACCAGCAATTGAAATAAAATTTGCGCCAATAACAATAAAATATATTAATAAAATGACGTCCCTTAAGTGTCCAGGTAAATTAATATTAAGTCATTCATTGAATTTTACATTACTTGAACTTATGAATGTATTTATGTTGTATTTCTGTAAGATGAAATTTTGCATTTTCCAAACCACATGAGCATAGAGATTAAGTATTGCAATGCGATTTCCTATTACAAATGCAAAAAATACGATGGAAAGCTTATGAGCCAAGGTTTTGTGTGGCATCAAATAGTTGTACAACATCATGGTAGACTTATGGGTATAGAGGGTAAGTATGCCATTCTGGGCGCTATATTCAGAGCTGTGGAAGGTGAAGAGTTTTATCCGGTAGCATATCGAGTAAGTTTGCAAATTTTTTATATGTTTTTCGATTTAATGATTTGATTCCAAAAGCGTGGAAACAAAGAAGATCGATTTTTAGTACGCCAATGTCAACCAGCAATGGATAAGTTATTTGCTCAAAATCTGTGTCTGCATTTACCTAAAGGCATCGTAATTAATCTGAAAGTACAATTAAATGTGGGTGAATTTAAATATGGGCAAATTTCGCCAATTAGCCAGTTGACGAAAGCTTTAAATTCTCTATATGGCCGCATGGAACAACGTAGTGGGGAAGTTGGCATATTAAATTTGTCATTGTTTGCACAAAATCCTGAATTCTACGATGTTGTTATAAATTTAAGTAATCGTGGTACTTTGGAACGTGTTTGTGATCTAATATATCGTAATGATGAGCAATTTCGCACAATAAATGGAATTATATTTAGTAGCAATGAAATTAATACGTTGGCTCCTTTAAAACTGTTCAGTGGGGTTCAATTCGCAATACTCGATATGAGAGATAATTTGGTAAGAGAATTAAGAAAATTTAAATTTATTATTATTTATTTATTATTTTATTATTTATTATTTTATTATTTATTTATTCATCATATCAGAAGGCAGTGCAATAAATACGTAGCCTTTATAAATTTGTTTGATGTTTAATTATGATTTAAACATGTGCTGTCTTCAATCAACATTAGTCATATATTGTGTTAAAAACTATTTGCACTAAAATTTAGTTATTTAAATGAAAGAACGACAAAATGCGCTACATTGCAAATGGCACAAAACTTTACCACACGTTGATTGATTATTGTTTTTATATACTAATTGAAAACCTAGGGAGAATACCCCATCAGAAACAGAAAAATTAATAAAACAAAATACGTACATAGATTGTAACTCAGAAATAACAAAAAGAAAAGATGTAATAAGTAAAATTTTAAATGAATAATAGTTAAGCAATGTCTATATGTATTTCATTGGTGCTTTGCCAAATCATCAGTAGACTTCAACCATAGTTTTGAAAATTCACGAACCTCTTACTTTCAAAAACTATTTGAGAATTCACAAATTATTTTCGAAAATGACATTAGAATAAGCATAGTAAGCTTTGAAGTAATAGTAAGGGTCAAAGTTTAACTTGTTTATTCTAACGTGATTTTTGAATAGATTGCACATACTTCAAAATTTTTATAACTATTGATTTTGTAAATTTTTTTAGAAAAAAAAAATGCAGCTTTTGATTTTACCCACCAGTTTCAAATTAAAAAAGCATATACACGAGCTGTACACGAGTACACTCATAGTTATGCACAAGTAGAAGGTGTACACGATGAAAGAAAGACAATGTCTATAGTGTATTCAAGGTGTACATTGTATTAAAGGTGTACATTAAATTTTGTTGTACATTTCTGTGATGTAGACGTATTCGAAATTCTAATACTTTTCAAGTACACTAAGAGTGCTACCAATATATTCATTTTAAGCTCGAGCCGCTAAAAATATAATTCTCATTCAAAATATCGTTTCTAGTTGAGTTCGCCTAGTCGTGTTTGCCGCGATTTGGAACCTCTTAAAGCCGATGAACTAATGCTTCAGGGCAATCCAGTAACAAAAGTTCTCGCATATCCCGAATGTTTAAGGCCAGTTTTGAAAAATTTTATAAAAATTGTAAGCACTAAAAAAATAAAATATTTTGTTACGTGCATTTATAAATATATTATCTTTCAAAATTTTTAAGGATGGTATACCGTCGGAAAATCTTTCAAGTGATTACACTCCTTTAGATAGTTTAATGGAAAATGAGTCTGAAGGTTATCGCATTGATTGGTCAAATAAAGCAGATATAGACAAATTCGAAACCAGCACCGATTGGCATGCATTTATGGTAAACGCAATATATTTTTGTTTTTGAAAGTTTTAAAAATAAACTTTTGAAGATTCCAGATGCCGCTCACGATTTTACTAAGGAAGAAATATTTGATTACTTTTTTCTGACTATCTCAAATACTTTGAATGACATTTATCCCTGTTATTACAAGGTATTTCGAACATATATTTAATTACTTTTATAACACATACATGCATTTGTACATGTAATTCTAAAAAGCAAAATGATATCGATTCAGTTTACAGCCGGAGAGCATCAGTTCTTGGTACGAAACTGTTTTTCTCAAATAAAGTATTTGGTAGATATCTGTAACTTAGAAATAAAAATACCACATCTTGAAGCACCGCCACCCCCAACAGAGGGTACTACTGACTTTTCGCCAAAAGTGAACATGGACAAAATTTTAGTTTATTATATAAAGATGAATATAAGTCCATTCAAAAAAGGTCACTTGGATCCGATGGAATGCATCGAAAAAGCTCTTAATCGCCGTTTCAGTGCTATGGACCGTATGCTAGATTTAAATAACTTTCAAAACATAGAAGGTATATGTATAGTATTATATATTCTTAGATATAACTAATTAAATTTAATTTTTGTAGGTTTGGAAAATATTGTGATAAATTTAGGTTCACCCAAGATTTTAACACGAATCTTAATGCAAGCTGCCCGAAAATTTCTATCAAGTTGTGTTGAACTACGTCTAACCCATAACAAAATATTAAGTGCTAATTTTGCGAAAGTTCTAGCTATGATGAATAATTTGAAAGCAATTGATTTAGGCAATAACTGGATTCATGATTTACATGATGTAAAAGATCTGGGAATCTTGGGTATCAGATCATTGAGGCTCGACGGTAATCCTATGTGCTCTAAATTCAGTTTTGCTGGTGAATATATTAAAGCTGTAACAAAATATTTCCCGGATTTAAAAATATTGGTAACTATTTCATAATTTCATACACGCATATATTATAAATAAATACACAGAAAAAATAAATCTATACAGTGTGATGTAAACATACATATTTGAAATTAAACATGTTCTATTCTGTTATGAAACAAATTAATTGGCTATACGATAAAGTTTGCTCGATTTCAAAAACATATCGATTTAAAATTACGGGGTGATAGTAAACATTATCATTATATGCATGTGCATAACCAAAACTTAATTGTACATATTAGTATAAGTGATGATATTTAGTATATCATAAATTCGATCTTAGTTTTGTTAAAATCCAAAAAAAAAAAGTTTTAAAAACTATGCCAAAAAAAGAAATAAATTGTGTAAAATAGAAACTTTTCCAACTTTGCGCTAAAAGTGTTCTTGCCGAAACTCTGCGCCTTTGAAATTGGAACCTGGTGTCCGGTATATACAAGTGTTTTCTATCGAATTTTTTTCCATTTTTACAGTTTAACTGATTATTAATTTTTTTCCAAACTGTTTGCGATTTTTTTCATTTTTGAAAGATTGGTTAAGAACCTTATTGAAAATTTGCTTCGAACAAATGTGGCATAAATAACAAAAATTTTCAAAGAAAACGTTAAACGATTAAAATAATTTCAAGTTGTACTTAAAATACGTGTTTATAGCTCTTAATGGATTTTTTTCATGTTGAAAAGAAAAATCTCTGGTGCAGTTAAAATGATTTTAATACGATTTTTTCCCAAAGCAATTTGACTGCTTTCTTTAAGGTCAAAATGTAAACTCTACTTTTCACCTTTCACTTTTTTTAAATTGGTTTGATTACGAAATCGATATTCAATATTTAATCGATTAGTTTACATTTTCTTTCATTAAATTTCATATGTATATTCATTAATTTAAGTTTTTGGTAATGGTAGCTTTGATTACTTTAGTAATTGAATCAATGACAAAATTACTGGGAAACAATTCTATTTTTTGTATGAATTGATTTCTGGTTCTTAAAACAAATTTATTCTGTATAAATATATCAATATATGTATGTATATTTGTTTATAATTATTTATATAACTAACAATATTTGCAGGATAACGTAGAAATTAGTTCCAAAGGCAATTTAACTTCGCAGAAAAATTTTCTGTGCGACGTAGCAGGCTATGATTTTGTCAACGAGTTTATAGCTCGCTATGTTCAAACGTATGAGCACGACCGTATATATTTAAAAGGTAATTTTTTAATACAACGTAATACTTTTAGGCTAAAAACAGGGTCGTGTGTATGCTTAACTTTGTGACTACCAAATTATAACAAAATTAGTTTTCAAACATAATGGCATGAAAAACAAACGTTTTGTTTTGGGAAATTATTATGCGTATAAAAGTTATGATTAAATATTTATCTTAATATATTTTGAATATCAAAAAATTTTTTTAATGTTAGTTTCCATCCAATTAGTGCTTAGCAGCTACAGTTATAAAATGATAGACTCCTTTAATATGCATATATATATGTATATATATATATATATATATATATATATGTATGTATATATGTATATATATATATATATATATATATATATATATATATATATATGTATGTATATATGTATATATATATATATATATATATATATATATATATATATATATATATATATATATATAGATATATATGTATATATATATATATATATATATATATATATATATATATATATACATATATATATACATATATATATATATATATATATATACATATATATATATATATATATATATATATATATATATATATATATATATATATATATACTCTATATATACTTTCTTTTAGTGGCAAATGCATGTGGTCTAACTTTGATACAATCAGAAAGCAATTTTCAGAACGAAAGGGTCAATTGAGTTGTTTGATTTATCAATTATGTATTAGGCTCTTACCTATAGCCTGTGTTATTAACAGATTTTATAGATCTTAGCTGCAAGTTGTTACAACCTAATTAGTCAATTAGGAAGATATCTATAAATATATGATAATTTAAAAAATATATCAGAATATTAAACTTATTAAAGTTTTTATTTTTCTTTATATTTAGTATTACTACAGCAGCTTTGAACAAGTGTTCGCAATATTAAGAACAAATTCGTCGATGAGTCAATATCTTAATGATCAAGTGGAATATTATACTTAATGAATTGTAAACTTATATATTGAAAAATATATAATGACACAGTTTTCGAAAGCCACAATACAGTTTTATAATTGAGCACGTGCATTTTAAGCATGTCACCGCTTTTTATGTGATACTGGTTCCGTGTAAAATCAAGACTTCAACAAAGCGAGAATTAATCATTAATTTTAAATAAAATTTATTTGTTGATGGCTAACCTGTACATTTCATTGGTGCTTTTCCAAATCATCAGTTGACTTTAACCATAGCTTTCAAAATATTATGACAATATGTCAAACAAAAATATTTCATAACAATTAATCATTAAGTCTCATAAGACATGAATTTGCATGTAACTGGGCTTCTAATATTTCTTTTCTGCCTTGGAATATTTTTCAAAGTATAACTTTTTTTTAACAGATTTATATCATCCAAAGTCAATTTTAACTATAACATGTAATTACAATATGGCGAAAATACCACCACAGAACAGTAAACGTATTTTAAAATATTTAAATGTTGCGCGAAATGTATCAAAAATAGCAGATCTTAGCCGAGCACATACTTCTGTACATTATGGACCCAGCGATATAATGCGCACTTTACTGGAACTTCCTGGAACTACTCATGATATGCTGACCTTTACCACAGACTGCATTGTGTATAATGTAAGTACAAGTAATTCTATCTAATTTTGGTAAAATAGTGGTCACTGCAAAAAATACTAAAACTAGTTCAATTCATTTGTCATGCTCTCCCGTTTTTTTGCTCCTAATTAGTTTCCGTTAATCAGCAAGTCCCGGTTGACGCACTTCAACTTTTGCAAGGTCACTTAAAAAAAAAGAAACAGAATGTATAGCTTCTCTATGCCTAGATAATCGCAAGAATGTCAACTAATAGCACTCAATTGTTGTCGACAACTGGTATCGTGTTGAAGTGACGGAGTGAAGTGTAATAATTATGTAAATGATAATTATTGGCAAAATCTAAAATGAGAAAATGAGAATTAATTGATAATTTACTTTTGTTTGCTGTCAAATATTTTCAATCAGATAAGCGCTTAATATTAAATAAATTAAATTTATATACTTTTTGCATTGATCATTATTAATTAATTAGACAGAAGCTATCCCACATCTGACCTTTTATTTTTTAAGGAGACCATGGTTGTGATTGTAGTTAATGGGGTGTACTTGGATCAGGCCCCCAGCATAATGGAAACGGATATATTAATGGGCTTTTCGCGAACTTTTATTATAACACCCGTTCGACAAAACATGGTATCAAATATACATACATCTTTTAATATACATATACATAATATGTAAATATAAATAACAAATTTAATTTTGTAGGGACCACTTAAAACGTTTACAAACTATCAAATAATAAATGATCAGTTAAATGTGTATACGCCGACAGCCACTCAAACGAAAATTGCTTTTAAATATTTCAAAGGAGAGGATAAATCCAGCAAAGATGAACTAAGTTTAAGTGACAAGGAAGCTTTTTTGGTAATGTTTCAAGAGGCCACCAGCTTAAAGTCGATATGGTGCATGAGGTGAGTTACTTATATATATATATATATATATATATATATATATATATATATATATATATATCTATTTTTTTTGTTAACTGTGTAATAATAAATGATTTGGGACTTAAGTCCTTTAAATGCTACCAAGTATCATCTTTTTGTAATTGTTTCTAAACATTTTGCTTATACGAATATTGTTTAAAATTCTCGTAAACGAAATCACCAAAGTAAAACTTATATGGCTGAAGTAGAAGAACACGAGACTATGAAGCGGAGGGTCGTGAGTTCGAGCCCGCGCTGAGTCATGAAATATTGTGTTGAATTCTTCTAAAAACAGCATTAGTGCGTGGTTGTGTTAGTTGTTGCCAGCCTGTTTCAATGATGAAGGAATAGTCACTGATCACTGAACATAATTGGCAGCGACCGACACTATCATGTACTAAAAAGCAGAGTAACAGCACCCACCTTCGTCGGCCCTGTAGCAAAAATTAGCCGGCGAAGTAAAAGGTTGAAATAGCTACAAAAAAAACAACTGTCTATCTTCTCATCTTTCCTAATCTGTCCCCTCGATACTATCCCTCGTTTTCAGTTCCGGCGCAATGCATTGCATATATAGGGGTCATCCCCTGAGTGCTGGTCCTACTCCTAAAAAAAAAAAAAAAAAAAAAAAAAAAAAAAAAAACAATATTTCAAAGAGTTTTATCCTCTGGCATCTTTTACCCAATTGGATTTTGTATTTCATTCATACATTTTGAAAGCAAAGCAATTCATGAACTTCAGTGCGTCTGTTCGGTGAACAAATTGTATGGAAAACAAAAACAATTTTTCATTCCTTTACAAATTAGTTTTTATTTCATTATATGTATATGAATTTTATTAACCTGTAGTAATTTACACCAATTACGGCCTTAGTATTTTTCAAAACAATATTCACGGATCGGACTTTTCCTCAATTCCAGATGTTTAGAAGATGCCAAGTGGAACTTCGAGAAAGCATTAGAGGTATTTTTACAGCTATCTGCAAGAAAAGAGATTCCCGATGCTGCCTTTAATTAATAATTTTTATTTTCAAACTTAAATTCTAATTATTTGATTTATGCAAAGAAATAAAAGAAAATCTGTTGCCGGATGTTAATAAAGTTTTGCTTTTAAAGATGTTTGACATCAAACAAACAAATTCAAATTTTCAATATTATGTTGTAATCGAAGAAATAACTTATTCAGGTATGTGCTGGAAATAAAGCTTTTGATAATTTCGACAACTAATGTTAAATTATTGTGTTTCGACAAAATAGTTCCGAAGTTAAAATATAAACACTTTAAAAGAGTTTTGAAAACTTATTTATGAAGTTTCATTAAAAAGATAGACAAGAAAAGATGGGATCAAATAGCCACCAAAGAATTCATTCTTACTGTCTGTGCAGCGATGTCGCAAGTTATCGATCGATCGAATGAATAACATTTAAAACAACCCCAATTTTTGAAATTTGTGTGTGTTTTAATTGTTATACATACATTCCATTGAATGATAGCTTGGGACATAGCCGAACAAGCAGTTAATATGATAATTCGAAAAGAAAATTTTTCGATTTTTACGTTATTTTTTAAAGCAAATGAAAATTACTTTTCTCCCGAAGGTGTATCCTTAGTAATGTCGTTTGTAATTTTTACATAAAATGTTCTATTTTGTATATTTATAAAATATTATAATTGAATAAAATGTAGTTAGGAGGAGATTATTCGAGTTAAATAATATTTTAATATGCATTCGGTCAGATGCCTGTTGAATATCCATGAAAGTCCCGGAGCAGCACCCGATTTCTTCAAAAGATTTTTGAATGACGTTGGGTATTCTATGATAATGCTCAGAACTTCCATAGTTTTATCTAAAACCAAATTGATGATCTGGAATAATATATTGAAGACTCCAAAATATATTTACACAAATTTTTTAAAGAAATACTTACCAGCTAATTGGTCTATAAGATGTTATATAATTTTCTAGTTTATTTTGATTTTAATCATTAGAATCTCAGCATATTTCCATTGAGGAGGGAAAATTAACAAAAAACTGAATGGTCTTTTTGGGCAAATTTCTCTTTGGGAAAAATTTTTTTTGGCAATATTATTAGATTTGTGTAGTCTAAACCATGGTATAATAAATATGTTTTATTATACCATGGTCTAAACTGTTGATTTATATTGTTTTTGCCACGTTGCACCACTCACGAAATTAGTTCAAATCGTTTTGAATATATTGATGATTCAACAACATAATATAGCTTTAATATGATTGCGACTGACTCTTCCCACTGTGAAGCGTTTGACATTGTGTTTGTCAACAGAATAAACATTTCTATGCGGTTAAATAAAATTTAAATTTTAACTTTAATGAAATATTTACATTTTAGTCGATTGGATCGACCGACGACCATACTTGTTTAAATAAGTATATTAATATTTAATGTGTGTATATTTTGTAAATTATCATTCTTTAAAAATGGTATTTTTAACATGAAAACTGAATAGCTTTTTTAATACTCGTAGCAATGTGAATTTGCATAAGTTTCAGTGGCATATTAATAGTCGAAGATTCAATATAATTGTTGATGCAGAAGCACAGCAAATTAAAAATTGGCTACATCTTTTATACAGATACAACTTCTACAATAAACTGTGAATGAAGGAAATATTTTTTCTCTGGAATTTACTTTAGTTTCTGTAAGTAGAAGAAACCCTTACATATAGACAATTGGATTGATATCGCATTATCTGATCTAAAAAGGTTTTGTTTGATTATTTTTGGTGAAAATGAACTTTTCATAATTATTTCGGAATTGTACACCGAAAATTTATACTTAAAAATTACTGATTTAATAAAAATTAGATTTCGGGCTACTATAAATTAAATAATAATAATAATAATTTAATAATAAGTAAAAAACTAAATAAAATACTTAACAAAACTACAATAATAATAAAAAAAATATTTTTGATATATCCCCTTATTCTGTAACTGTTTGCCAACGTCACGTCAAGACAATGTCAAAATTAGAACATTTCTGTTTTCATTCCCTTCAACAATTATCAATTTCTACAAGATCGTGCCATAGAGAGTAGATAGAGGCTGTCAGAAGTAGTTAATTGTTGTCCACAAGGAGTATGTAAATTTCCTATTTTTATAACCTTCAAAAAAGAATTGAATATAAGCTCATTCATTTTGTTATTCCGTGTATAAAGCTGAGAAATATCCCTCTGAGATCATATTCTTAATATTCTTGATCAGTGATGAAATCTATGACGTTCTAGCCGTGTCCGTCCGCCTGTGGTAATCACGATTCAGTCAAAATGAAAACCGTCAGACCCTTGAAATTTAATACAGATAAATTTGAAAGGATTGCACAGTTCCAGTTCGTAAATGAACTATATCGGACTAAGGGCAAAAAAGTTCCCCAATGAAGAACAAAACCAACCTCTAAAAAGCGACATTATTTTTATCGTTTTTTTTTGTGGTAAATGATAAATTTTTATCTCAAAGAAGGTCCAAAGTGTTGAACTTGCAGCCAGAAAAATCCCGAAAATTAGTGGGAGTTGAAGTTACATATAACATGGAAAAATAGTGTAAATATTTAACAAATTGTGTAATTTAAGCTTACATTCCTTACAAAATTAACTTTTAATGCTTTTCTGCCGCAGCTGAGATATTCTCTGATCTTCCTCTGCTCTACCCTCCCACCACCTTTGCCCCTAAATGACCATAACAAAACAAATTTGTTTACTCTTAATAACCCCGAAATTAAATTTTTAGTATTTTATGGCAAAGGTGGGATGTCTCTGTCACGACTCCTTCTGGAGTGATCCCTACAAAATAGAGTTTTTATTTACTAAATATTTGAAGGGTATGTAAGATCCGACCCGATTGAATATAATGTTCTCACGCGTTTTACTGTCTTGACGTGACGTTGAGAAACAGTTACAGAATAAGGGGGATTGTTTTGACATGAAGTTGACAAATAGTTACAGATTAATGGGGATTATAATATATTTAAAAGACAATGTTATGAAAAAAATTCGAAAGTTCGCAATGAAAGACAATTACCCTTATTCTCTAACTACTAGTCAACGTCGCGTCAAGACAATATTAAAAATGGACCAATTACATTCCGGTTTTGGGCAATCACTGATTACTGCTGACAGCCTGTGACTATTTCCTAAAGCCTAGCAAATAACAAAATGCTGTTAAAATTAATTAAATGCAGAAGAAAAAGTGTAGGCAGATGTTTTAGTTTTGATATTGTCTTGACGTGACGTCGACAAATAGTTACAGAATAAGGGGGAATATATTTGATTAATTTTGTCTATAAGGTTGAAATTAAAAATCTTCGGCATTCGATCGAAATTTTGTATTTAAATTGTATTAAATAAGAATCAGTACCCATATATGTATACAATCATCAAAAACTTAGCGGAACAACAATAAACTTGTCGCCTTGAACTGTTGTAGTACTGCTTAAGTCAATAAAACAGGAATATTCCGTTTAATCCTGCCCTGGTTCAACAAAAAAGAAATTCAAAATAACTGAATGTATTAAAAGTACACAAAATGTATATGTCAATTATATTTCCCACAACTAAACAATATAATTTTTAAAATTACTATTTAAATTAGAAGAAAACAAAATTAGTTAAGTTATTCATTAAAATAAGTTTAAAACAAAGTTCTTATATAGTATATTTTTCTTTATATACAATGCAATGTATCTGCAGATAAAATTTAATAGATAAATTCAAATCCATATTAATGTGGATAGTATTCATACAACTACAACCACCCAGCTGACCAAGTCTTTAGTTTACAATATTGCCTGATAAAATATGTTCGAAAACGAATTCATCGTGGGCCAGGCAGTAAGTTTATTTTTTAATAAAGTAATAGCCTTGCATTTAATTATATATTTTTCTTTTTAATTATATGCAGCAGGAATTTTTTAATTCTTATGTTTGTGTTATTTAACTAAAAGGTTATAGTTATTATTCAACTTTCCTAATAAAATTAATCTATTTCAAATTCGGTGATATGTGTATTTTACTCATCTGGTAACTTCTTCAAAAATTTCTGTTGTAGAAATTTTTTGGTCTTAAGTATAACTTTTATCTTTCTGAAAATATAAATTTAGTGCTATTCAACTTTTTTAAATTTTCAGTCACTTACCATCATTTTAATTTCATCTAACGATATACATACATATGCATGTAATATATATATATATTGTAATGCCAAGCAAAGAACTGATAATTAAATATTTTCTCTCTCAATCTAGAATTGTAGAAATGCGGGTACTTGATATCAATATTCTTTACACAGGATCAAAGCGCAATGCGTAATACCAAATGGCTTTAGCATATCATCTAACGAGTTCTTTCTGCCTACTTATTTGAAATTATTTGTCAAAACAATTACATGGTACATATATTTACATAGTATAACTATCTAAATTTTGTTTATTTGTATGTAAATATTGTTTTCATGTTTGCTGTGATATTATCAGATGAATTCGACAACAGCAAAATACAAGCAGTTTGTTGTCTTTGTATTCTCGCTGCTACTTGGCGATGGATATACTTTGTCTATGATTGTGTAATAATTACAAATGTATCTCTCAGATTAATATTGTATGTATGTACAATGTATGTATGTATGCATGTACATATTTGTGTTTTTGTATGGCCAACTAAACACAACAGTTTGAATTAAGACGTACAGTTAAACGGACGTGTGCGTCGCGTTAGAAAATAATTTAAAATTTTGCGCGCTAAAGTAATTCAGAAATTTATTTAAAATTAAAAAAAAAGTACAAAGTGCCTTTTTGTGTGTGAAAAACGAGTAGAATACAAAAAGTAGGTGAAAAATTAAAACCATTATCTTACTAAATCAAAACTTTATTGTCTGTGTGCCTTGGGAGCTTACTGTGTAATTCATTTCAAAATTAATAGTTTTTTTTCGAATCGAGCTACACAGTAACTCTACCAAATACATATAATTTTATGCTTAAATAAATAAAACTAAATATAATTATTATTAAAAAAAAATACTATAAAAATATGTGCTAATAAATAACAAACCATCAAAGCAATTTTTAAAATTAATTTTGTCTCTTTTAAATAATTAAAAAAAAATTACAATAATTACAAAATTATACACACATACACATGTATGTAGATATACATATGTACATACATATGAATATAACAAATACTCACGACATTGTTTTGTTAGAAAAGACTGTTGTTAACAATTTTTTTTTCGTAAATAAACAAAATGAGCAAAAGTGAAACAAATGATTTTTAAACTAAAAAAATAAAAAATAGCAAAATTACATTGCACAGTGGCTTAAAAAAATCTTAATATTGGTAATAATTTTATAGTTTAGGAATTACTAATGAAACTTGGTATTGACAAAGATGTGGTATTTTCGAAAACCTTGCAGTTAATTTTGTTTATTACGTCAGTAGATGTTTAATTTTTTTTACACAATCATCAATTTTTATAAGCATTTTTTGTTAAACTAGTTGTATTATACTTGCTGTTGTATTTAACCCTGGATGGAGTACTAAGCGTCGTAAATTTGGTGAATGTTGCATTGATTTTCTCAGACTTTGTGTGGTGTTAATTGTTGGTCGGTTGTCCTGAACAGGTAGGGATTTTTTTATAATTTGCTCGCTAGAAGATTATCTTTTTCGACTCCTGGCTATCGGTTATTTAGTTTTAAAATGGATGTTTTAGTACATGTTTTTTATCTCATAATGATAAGGTTCTCTCTATTAGCTATTCAGTTTAAGAGCAACGGACCGAAACAGTTAAGCATTGAATAAATTTAATGTTAAAATAAATTAATAATTTTCCAGTTTTATACACCAAAGAACGAATTTTTGTTCAGTTCAAAACAAGGTATTGTTTCTGTAATCTGGTTAGTCATCTTTATTAAATATTTTGCATCGCCTGGATTGCAAAACCGACTTAAATCTTTACAGAATAATTAAAATCCAAACCCGGCTGCGGTTCCAAAAAAAAAATATAATAATAAAAAATTCGTCACGCATTAAGAAATATGTTCTTGTGTATGGCACGGAGATTAATTAAAAATGTTTAGCCTGCTTGGTCTGAGGTCCTTTAAGACATTTCTATGCCTAATTTTAAACATATATTTTGTCGGGATCGCTCCGCGTAGAGTTGTAAAGGAAGACATCTCACCTTTGCCATAAAACATTAAAAAGTAAATTGTTAGGCTTATTAAGTATAGAAGTTTTTTTTTTGATAATATGACTTAGTGGTCAAAGAGAGGGAGAGTGGTTTGCCATAACACACTAAAAAGTAAATTTTTCGGCATAAAACTATATCATTTGCTTAATAAAATTACAAAAAACTTTAAAAAATTATGTAATTTTTTTCGAGTTTGGTTTAGTTCTTCTTAGGGAAACCTTTTTCGCTCTGGGCCGATTCAACCTGATTGATCCTTCAAAATTTATCTATACCAAATATAGATTTCATCACTGATCAAGAATATATATACTTTATGGGATCTTAGAGGGGTATTTCGCAGCGTTACACACGGAATGACAAAGTGAACATACCCTCCAATTCTTTTTTGCAGGGTATAAAAAATAAAACCCACTCAAAAAGTGTAACCACTTAACACTTTAAATGCAGACAAGTGTTTATTGAGTTAAACAGTTTCCAATAATATTGAATTTTATTACACTTATATACTTGCGCGAATCAAAATATTTGTCATTACTATATATTGACTTTTTTGGGCAAATATTTGACTAGTGTGAACGTACCTTTACTTTGGAAACACGATTTAACCATAAGATAAGTGGGCAGTGCAAAGTCTGTATAAAGTAAGTATTATTTGCATCTACTTAATCGATACTTATGAAACTTTTTATACCCATTGAACCTTTATGACAAGATAACAAAATGAGTAAATAATTTTAATTTTGAACTTCAAATTGTAATGAAAATATCTTGAGTCTATTCAAAACAGTGTCTATTGGTATTTGGCGTATTTATTATATATTTTTATTTATTAATACTGTTTTCCAAAATAAGTTGCATACTGAATTCATAAAGTGGTGGACTACTTCTTTGTAGTAAAGGTGTGAAACTTAGCGTATGCAACGTATGATTAGTATTCTAGGGTTAATTACTTAACGTTTGTTCACCAGCACTCAAATATGTTAAAATTTTATATTTAAATGTAAATATTTTCTGCTGATTTAGAAAATTGTTTAATAAATTGAACAGGGCTGCTAAGTTATATAACTTGATATTCACTGTCAATACTATATGCATACCTTTTTTTATTATAAACATATACCGAATACTATGTAGTAGCTCATATGTATATACATATGCATTATACATATATACATACGAGTAGATAATTTAATGTCTCAGTTTGTTTTGAATACAGTTTTCATCATTGAAATTTTTTAAAATGTGATTTTAATAAGCAATCTATACAGTAAACTGCAACATGTAGAAATATTAAGCTGTATTTTCTTATCAAGTTATTATTATAACTAGTTATTAACTAGTTAAAAATGCTAGACTTTTAAAACAGTGCAGCTTGGCTTAAAACTTTGATTAGTAAAGTTGGCAGTTGATTTTTGATAATTAGTAATTAATACCAATTCCTATGGAAAACAGCAAAATATTTTCTAAAAAACCTATGCAATAGAAACTACTTTTTTCCATTCTTAAGTATCATTGCTTAAAACCCATTTCCTTTAGTTATTTTGCTGAATCGTTGCCATTGTTTAGGCATGAAAATGGTGTTATTCGGTGGGAATTGAAAACAAGTTTTAAATAACATGCTTTCATATATTTTGATAGTTTGAAATATTTTTGTTAACTTGACAGTATGCTGATGCAACACTGAACAGTGGTTGAGACAGGTTTTATTTTCGGCAAAATTTGTCTGTGTATTCGTTTTATATTTTAGTTTATTTATTGGTGAATTAATACAGTCGAATCCGCTTTAGCGCAACACGCTTTACTGAAAAAAATCGGATTACTAAAAGCGATACAAATCCCCTCACTGAAATGCAACTAGTCTTATTCACTTCGCTTTAGCGAAAAATCGCTTTACTGAAAATATCGTATTACTGAAAACCAAAAGCAAGCCCTCAAATACGTTTTGTATGAAACTTACTTCGCTTTAGTGAAAAAATAAACAATGACATCGAATCGATTGCATAACTTAAGACTGAAAAAGTTGTGCATGTTTTGTTCGTTAAAAAATTAAATGGCAAAATTTATTTGTTCTTTTCGCTCTTATGTACTTTATTGTATTTTTCTATTATATTTTCAATGAAAGTGGCTAAACATTGGATATAAAAAGTATTGTTTTACTGATTTCAAGCAGTACGTTTAGCTGTATCAAATTTCAGTAATCCGAACTACGTTTTGAGAAAAAATCTGATAACTGAAAAAATAATTGGGTTTTGGTCATTTCCAGTTAAGCGGAGTCGAAATACATATACAATTCAATTGAACAAGTTTTTAAACCGTAGACGTATGTAGTTACCTTTGCAGTGATATATTACAAGTCCGTAGCATTAATATATAAAGCATTTTACTAATAAACTTCTTCAAAATTGCCTCACTGTGGATTCTTTCATCAAAATGCCTACTATGCACTTTTCATACTTGCACTTAAGCTAAGTAACGATTTCTCATTGTTTGTTAGTGATTGGATGAGTTACGATATCTTTTTTGTGCCACACCTTGAATTCTTCCAGCAAAATGCCTACTATGCAATTCTCATACTTGCATTTAGGCTCAGTAGAGATTTCTAATTGTTTGTTAGTGATTGTATTAGTTAAGATTTCTGTTTTGGTGCCACACTGTGAATTCTTCCGCCAAAATGCCTACTATGCACTTCTCATACTTGCACTTAGGCTCAGTAAAGGCTTCTAATTGTTTGTTAGTGATTGTATTAGTTAAGATTTCTGTTTTTGTGCCACACTGTGAATTCTTCCGCCAAAATGCCTACTATGCACTTCTCATACTTGCACTTAGGCTCAGTAAAGATTTCTAATCGTTTGTTAGTGATTGTATTAGTTGGGATATCTTTTTTTGTGCCTGTAACAAATTTCAGTAATCCAAATTACGTTTTAAAGAAAAAGAAATCGGATAACTGAAAAAAGAAATTGATTTTGGTTATTTCCTGTAAAGCGGAGTCGACTGTAACAAGTTTTACTACAAATAAACTAACCCTCTAGCATATTTAATAATGCATATTATATTATTTTCTTTTTGAACCTATTATATTATGTAGCTTTGGTTATGTTGACAAGATGGGCAACAATGTTTCAGTGACATGTTGGGCGCTCTTGTGCGCAATTGGAAAACTTATCAACATAAGAGCCAAAACCCTATAGAAACTTAATTATGCTAAGAACCTAGTTTCCTTAACGTATTTTCTAAAGACTTTCCAATTCAATATTCTATATCTGGTATGATTTCAGAATTAAATATTTATCTCCTAATTTGACTGGAAAGAGAATAGTGACACAAGTAATGATCGAGTATTTCGTCCTCTTCCTAACACGTTCTTCATATCATATTATCAAAAATAAACATGCGCGCCAGGTGATTCCTTAACTCTGTTTAGTTTTAGAATTTATTTTGTCTTATTTGAAGTTCAACAAAAAAGAGTTCTGATAATTTTTGATATATTGTTCGTTTTTGAATAACTAATGTTGGTCATTCATTACCTCTTAAAAAAAAGCATTTTTTTTAAAGAAACTAGGACTTATTAAGATTCGCAAAGCAACTCGAGACTTTATTATAGATTAAAGAAAAGTTTTGTGGTCGATTGGAGAACCGTAATAAGGCACAATAACTTTTCCAAAAAGTAACTTTTTAAAATAAAAGTTCTTTTTACAGAAAAGTACTTTTTTTTAATTATCGTGTCCAAATAAAATGTTTTTCGAAATAGTGCGTTTTCCACAAATTCCCTATTTAAAAATACTTTTTTCGAAAACACTGTGTCTATGATCTTGAACTTTTAAGCAGATGACACTAGTAAGTTTTCAAGCAATTTACTGTCTATGGTGGTTTATTATGAACACGCCTTAGATGCCAAAGTTAGTACTAAAATCGTACAAAATGATTTTCTGAAATTTTTTACAACTCATGTTTAATTACATTCACGATTATATATTAAATTACATATGTATATTTATCTGTATTTGCTTAAAGTACTAACTTAGCTATTCTCAAACATTTTACAAAGAAAAAAAAATACGTTTTATAATCTATCTGTAAAAGCAAAACCAAATCAATATTGTCAACATGATACTCAAGTGGATAGTGGATCGCATACTTAATGAGCTGATAATATTCACACGTGTAGTAATTCTTGCATAAAAGTGAAAAAGATCTGTGACAGACAATTGTTTCCTACCAAAGGGTCTGTCAAACATCTTATTGTTCATAAGTCGAGGAAAACGAATAAATTATGAATTTGAAAGAGGAAGAGCGCGCTACAGGAAGTATGAAGACCTTGATGGATATACTGTAGTGCATAAATTAATTTTTAAATTAATTTGTATTTTTGGAAAACATACAAATCTTGTGGTAATTTAAAGCAAATCTTAAAATTTTATGTCCGACATAAAATTTCAAAAATGTCGCCAAACTATAAAAATTAAAAAATTAACAATATAAAAATGTCGACCCCAATTTAGTTATAGAATTTTTGTAAAAGCAATAAGTAATTAAATGTTTTCTATAAGTATTCTAAGAAATTGTATTCAAAAAATATTTGCTATGAAAGGTTTAGATCTTATAACATTGTAAGCATTCGAATCTAAAAAAGGAAAAACGTTATATAACACCGGGTTTAATGTTAAATATTCTCCAAATATTTTATAAAAAAATTAAAAATGTCAGACCTCCTTCCTTTAAGACATTTCTGTGCCCAATTTAAAAACTCTATTTTGCCAGGGTCATGTCATTCCGGGAAGAGCCGTGAGGGAGACATCTCACCTTTGCCATAAAACACTTAAAAGTAAATTTTTAGGTTAATTAAGTGTAGAAAAAACATTTTTTATATGGTCTTTTAAGGGGCAAAGGTGGGTGGGAGGGTAGGGCAGAGTAAGATCAGAGAACATCTTACCTTCGTCGTAGAAGCTTAAAAATTAAATATTTAAGGAATGTAGGCTTAAGGAATAAAATTTGTTAAATATTTACAGTTTTTTCGATGTAAAAATATATCATTCAATTATCACAATTAATAAAAAAAACTTACAAAATTATGTTGTTTTTTAAGGGTTGGTTTAACTCTCTTCTTAGGGGAACTTTTTTTCGCTCTGACCCGATTCAGGTCATTTACGAATTGTGATATTCTTCAAAATTTATCTGTACCGAATTTCAAGTTTTTGGCTCTTTTCGTTTCGTGTGTATCCTGATTTTCACAGACGGATGGACGGACAAACTACATCATCTTACATTTGTTTAGTGACCAAAAATATATATATTTTGTGGGATCTTAGAGAAATATTTCGCTGCGTTACACACGGAATGATAAAGTGAATATACCCTATAAAAAAAGAGTTTACACTGATAAAAACTCTTCCATAGTACAGACAGAGTTCAATATTTTAAACGCACTTTATACAAGAATCTATTACACTATTTGAAATAATCTCAAACTCTGCGAAAACAGCATTAATAAAGAAATTGATACCGAAGTCAAAACGGAAACATCTTACGTTGTTATCAGATATCGAACAAAATTTCCTAACAATTCCCCTTATTCTGTAACTAATTGTCAATGTCACGGCAAGGCAGTATCATACCACACTTATCTACTGAACAATAATTAACAACTTTTGACATCCTGTGACTACTTTCTAAGGCCTTGGATAAAGCAAGAGAAATTGTTAATTATTGAAGGAAAGGAGTATAGAAGTATCCTTTTATTGATATTGTCTTGACGTAACGTTGACAAATAGTTACAGAATAGGGGAGAATTTAGTACAAATTTCAATAAATATTGAATGCTGTAATTTGTCACAGAAATGCATGTGGTACAAAAAGGTTTTCACCCACGATGTGGTTAACTTTAGCTTGACCTGCTTGATCTTTACTCAAATGATATGTACGTTGTCACTTTAAGTGACTTTAAATATATTTTTTCAAACACTATTTTTATATTTTCGCAAGCCGGGACTAATAAAGCGCAGAAAACAGTACCACCTATTCTAAGCTCTTATATTAATAAGAACTTAAAGCTTTAGGCTATTCACGATCACGCATTTTGTAGATTTCATTATTTGAGAGTTTTCGATATTTCTTTTTAAATAATTTATGATTTATTTTGGTGACATTAATCCAGCTCTGCCGTATTTTACTATGCGTTTTAAATATCGAATACACGTTTGATATTAAAAATATATTGTAGATGTTTCGATATCCTTTTATAAGCGGACAGTTATTATTATAAATATACTTATGTATAAATCTCTCATTTACTCGAAGAACGTCATAACTCAAAAAAAAAACAGTTTGCCAAGTTCCCATCACACTTGATGGGAAAAGAAAATTTTATTTTTCTCTTAAGAGTTG
Organism: Linnaemya tessellans; assembly: GCA_951800035.1. Taxonomy (NCBI): domain Eukaryota; kingdom Metazoa; phylum Arthropoda; class Insecta; order Diptera; family Tachinidae; genus Linnaemya; species Linnaemya tessellans. The sequence goes on along the minus strand of OX637535.1, from coordinate 30,054,409 downwards.
AGTAAACAAGATTTTTATATGAAATTTTTACACAATATGAAGGACGACATGAGGATTAATTCTGCATTATTAGCTCAAAAAATGGATTTTTTGAGTTATGATGTTCTTGGAGTAAATGAGCGATATGAGCAATATACTACAGTTTATTAAAGCAATGCCAGACTACTAGTTCATTGTGGTTGAAAAAAATTTATTGAACTTTGACTGCTTCAAATTAGAGTACTACATAGTCGTCGCTAGCAAAATGTTTTGTTTTAATTCATTTAATTTACAATTCCAATTTTTTAAGGCTATTACAGTTTTGGGCGCATTGATCTTGCATATGTAAAATTTAAAAACTAATGGCGATTTATTTTCTGAGAAAAATATGTTACATTATATATTTATGTAAAACTTTGTAAATGTTACCTATAACCACTCAAAGTGTAGTAGGTCTTTAAGAATAAATTCTCTTATGATCTACAGTGAAGATAATAAATTAATAAAATTAGAAATTAACAATTATTTACAACTCTTAGGAGGTAACTGAGGCACTATTAATATATGGTTGTCCAAAATTGAGGCACCAGCTTAATTATAATAAAAACAAGTAAGAAAGTTATATTCGACCGGAGTCGAACTTTAAGTGCCCTACAAACTTTTAATAAATAAAAACCTTTCCATATATAAACGCAATTCACGTTTTTTTTTGCAGTTAACATTTTATATCACGAAGACGGAGATGAAAAAAAATGTTTAACCTGGTGGCTCAGATTTCCTTTAAGACAGATATGTGCCCAATTTTAAAATTATATTTTGGCAGGGTCACTCCGGGAAGAGCCGTGTCGTAAAAATTTAAAAAGTAAATTTTTGGCGTAATTAACTGTAAAAAAATATTCTTTTTTTTTTATAGAGTCATGTAGGGGGCAAAGGTGGATGGAGGGGATAGGGCAGGTGAATATTAGACAACCTCTTACCTTCATCCTAAAAGCATACAAATTTAATTTTTAAGGAATGTAGATTTGAGGAATGCAATTTGTTAAACATTTACACTATTTTTCTATGTAATATGTTACTTCAACGCCCATTAAAAGGGGCGGGGTCCAAAAATAAATTTTTCTCACTTTCTGGTTTCTTTGACACAAAAATATATCAATTGCTTAACAAAATTATAAAATAAAACCATAACAATTATATTGTTTTTTAGAGGTTGGTTTAGTTCTTCTTCGGGGAACTTTTTCTCCTCTGGCCCGATTCAGTCCATTTACGAACTTGAGCACTGCTATCCTTCAAAACTTATCTATACCAAATTTTAGCCTGGTCCTTTTTGTTTCGACTGTATCGTGATTTGTACAGACGGACGGATGGAATAGACTAGATCGACTTTGACTTTATCACTGATCAATAATATATATTCTCTATATTGTCTTAGAGGGATATTTCGCCGCGTTATACACGGAGTGATAAAGTGAATATACCCTCAGGCTCAGTTCGAGGGTTTCATATAAAACATGATTGGAATAGTGTTTTAACTTGGTCAAAGTGGAGTACATATTTTGTTTAAAGCAATATCTTCTCGAAACTATGAGCGAATATCATGACAAATAGAATAAAGTCTTGGAGGTAACAAAAAAAAAAAAATGAATTACTTGTCAACAAGGGCAGCATGCTCGCCTTGAATAAAAATGATCTTAAAATATGCGAATATATTTACATGATTTTCATGCAACATTTTCACAACATAAAAAAAAAAGAAATTGAAAATGTTTCCCCCAGTTTTATTTTTGTTCAAACAGAGCAGAAGAAACCGTCATAAGTATTAATAGAAACAATTTTATGTTTTATTTTATATTTCTATAGAAATATTTTGTAATAAAATATGATTTAAAAAAAGTTCGTTTAAAAAATTATTAATTAAGCGCTCTTATAACGATTATGAAGAATATTAGTTTAGCATATTTATTTTAAAATTTGTGCCAAAAAATAATTTTTAAAAATTAAAATGATTACGTGCTTGGCTGTCGATTTTTATTTAAAAATTTTTGTGTTTCCTGCTTCTATACTCTGGGCCATTGCAACATAGCAAATGTTCCTGGACGGTTGGTGGTTGCACAATGCAATTTAATACAAAACGCTGGAAATGATTTTATATAAAAATTATTTAATATAACAGTATTGATTTCAAATTCACACTTTTAATGCAATACAATAAGTTTTCCAGCATCAACAATTTTATAAGCAATTAATTATTTTAAATGACTGCCTATTTATAACCCTCAAAACGTTACCTGCATTTAGACAATTTTTCATAACAAACTATTTTATGATTCACTTCACATCAAACACTCCCATCTTATTACAAAATAAAAAAAAAATCCCTTATGAAAATTAAAGACCTTTTATTTTATTTATATATATTTTTTCTTTGTGTGGACATGAAACAAGTTAGAAATTTATAAATTGAATCGCATCAACTACCTGCACGTTCCGCCACCTACGAGTTGTCTTTGAGTTTTACAATTTCGTTTTAGGAATGGAATCTTATGAATGCATCGCTCACCGTCACGTGTTTTCTTTTGAAAGGTTATACTCGTTTAATGAATTGTTAGCGTTTGTTTTATTTTGAAAAAACATAGTTTTTTTTTTTGTTAACATATTAGCTATAGCTGTACAGTTGTGTAAATACAAATATGTATGTTAGGAATTTTTTAGGTACTCATAACGGGTTCTTATTGGAATTTTTGATTCTAAGCGACTCGGTAATTGAATTTGAACTATTAAATTGAATTGGTTAACATATATACTAAAAATCGATCATATCAATCGGTCAGCACTTGATAGCCAACTTTATTCTATTATCAAGAAAATACAGGCTAATTTACTGTAAAGTGAATATATGCAATTCGCTGTCAGCATATTATGCAACGCATGCGCAGTAACATTCAGACATTAGTGTCATTAAGTTATCTTGTCATTATAGTCATACAAATAATTTTTCTAGTGTTTTATTTCAATTAATAGCTTTCCAGCTATAAAGATATACCACGTATTTCTAATAAATCAAATGAATTCATTACAAGCAAAAGTTTAATTTAATAAACAAAAACTTTCATTTTTTAATTAATGTAAATATCTGCATGTTCTGCTCAAAATGGATATTGAATTTACTCACCATTTAATATTTTTGTAACGTTTAGGAAATAAAAATACTTACTGCAGAGTAATCTAACAAATGAACATAACAAATTTTCTCTTTGAAACATATTGCAAGTTTTGCGTTATAATAAAAGTAAACGAAAACACCTAATAAACTGTAAGTATGAAAAGTTATTTACTTGTATGCAACTAAAAATAATTCATGCATAATTTGCATACATTCATTTTAGACATTCCACTTAGAGTTTTTTCTTTTTTGAAAAACATGAACAAGATTATGCATGAATGTGAATTTTCAATTATTTATTTTGTACATCGAACAAGTGTTTATGAGTCTCACTTTAAGTGATATTCTTTTGAAGAGTCGTTAAGTCTAAACATTTCAAAGCCACTGAATATAAATTGATAACAAAGTTTTTGCTTATTCTCTCAAGTCATTACACGGATTGTACAAAAATATATTTTTTCATAACTTTTATGAGTCTATTTTGAGATGTTTAATAAAAAAGTGCACAGTATTTCATGAGAGGCTTAAGTATGATTGAACTTGTATTTTTACTCGATTAATCTATTGTTAATAGTATGACATATTGGATTAATGGAGTCCAGGGTTTAAATTATTTCGACAACTGGAATAATTTTATCGAAAAGAAAAACCAGTCATGCATTTTGTAGACTTAAAGTAAGTTTGTAAACTTTAGAACTCTTAAATTACGCTCCATGGCTACGATTATGATTCAATATGTATGAATGTATGTATGTATTTGAATTGACTGACGAAAACATTACAATAAAGAATATTTGTACTCCTGTGTAATTAAATACGAATTTGACATAAATCTATTGACCCCAACTTATTTATTTGTAACAATCTGTCTAAGATGCTTTAAATGTACATACATACAAACACATGTAATTGTATATGTATTTATGTAAATTTGCTCACTTTTTCAATTGTAAGATAAGTGTTCATATTAACTATCGTTGGCTGTGTTTGTTTTTTATTTCATGTAAAATTGTCAAATTAATTGAACTCAGTGTATCAAAAATTTGTCAATTGCCAAGTTGATTGATAATTAAAATGATGTTAAGCTGATCAGAGTATCAAAAGTTTTAGTTTTAAAAGTGAAAATTTATTAAGTGAAGACACAAATTAAAAAAAAAATAATTTTTGAATTTTTCCGTTTCTTACTCGTGCTCTTCTTTTGTAGTATATTGTTCTAATTTTTCAGCCTTTGATTTTTTATATTTAGTAATAATATTGAGCTTGAGGCTTATTTTTATAAAATAATAACTATAAAACTATTTATTTTATATTTTTATCAATATTTCGATATCCTCTAGATATTCTAATTAATTTTAAATTGTTATCCTGAAGAAGACATCCAGAGGATGTCGAAATATTGATAAATATATAAAATAAATAGTTTTATAGTTATTATTTTATAAAAATAAGCCTCAATATATATACTTTATACCCATCTGGGGTCTCAGATGTATATTTCGCTGCGTTACAAACGGAATGACAAAGTGAATATACCCTCCATATTCTTTTTTGCAGGGTATAAAAATATCCAACTTTGCAAGAATAAATCAATGTATTTATTTTTTTATAAAAAAGTAAAACTTTTAAATTTAATAGCATTATATTATGATTCTTATATTATTTATTTAACATTATTTACTTATTTATTTTTTAATAGTTTATAGAAATTGGTGATATAAAATATATTGGAAATTATTAAGACAAGAATTTTTTATTCAGACTCAACGAAATTTTTTTTTTAAATAAAACTTCCAAATTTACTAGAATTATATTATGATTCTTATATTATTTATTTAGTATTATATTATTTATTTTTTTCTAATTTATACAATTTGGTGATGTGATATATATAGGAAATTACTAAGATAATAATATTTTATTTAGATCAAAGAATTTTTTATTCCGGCTCAATTCAAATCTGCAAATAATTTTTTTAAGCATTTTTATTAAATTCAAGCTATTTTATTAAGAATGGAATATTTAGAATATATTTTTATAATCATCAAATAATAGTCTAAATATTTCACTCTTCACAAAATAACTTGAGTTTAATAAAAAATCATCAAGAAATAAGTTGCAGATTGCGGATTCGAGATTGAGTCTGAAAAAAATTTTTTATATAATAAAAAAAAAACCTGTACAATCATACATTTGAGATATTATTAAAATTTGATTTATAAAAATTTTCAAATATACACTTCACGTGCAATGCTCCATGTGACCACTTATTTTGCAATCAAACTTGCATTTTTGAAAACTAACTTATGATCAATAATTTTGCTTAATTGAGTTTTCATGGATTTTTTAGGTTATTAAAATTTTAATTTGTATGTGGTCACGAGTAAAAATTCAACTGAATTTTTAAATAATTTGAATGTATGCTTGCAACAATTTGTAAAATTATGACCATCAATCAAAAAGTTGTGTTAGAAAAAAATCACACAAAAACAAAACACAAATCAAAATTAATTCTTTACAGCAAAAGTTAGCGTGTGCGTCACTCAAAGATTTTTGGCTTAAAGCAGAGAAAAATAAATAAGTTTATAAATATCAAATTTGAAATGGCAATAGAAACGAACACTTAAATTTATTTAAGATTTTATTTAAAAATTAAAAAATATTAAATAATTGTATATGGTGTCAACTGTAGTCTTGTCTCCAGCTATTAATTTCTTTTAAAAACTTGAGCACCTTCCTCCTCTCAACTTCAGTCAATTTTACAATAAAACAATTACTCAAAACGAAAAATAAGCTGAATGAATGAATATCATTGTTTTGGCTGGAAAAGATCACATACTCACCATGTATTTATTGTGCATTCGGGCACTTTTAGACAACTTATGACAATTACGGTTTCCATTAAAATTACCACATTCGTTTAGCAATTTCCATTTAAAAAGCCAGATCTATTAATAAGAAACAGCAGCTAGATAACTATTTAATAGACTAATCTTTAAAAACCACTAGTAGTTTAGAAAATGATCGCTTGCAACAAATTAAAGTTCTATTAATTTTCCTCTATTCAGTTGAAAAGTTTATAAAAAGAACAAGCGAACAGATTGTGTTTTGTTTTTATTAAAAATTTCTATAATTGTGAACAAATGTTTGATGTTTTTTTTTGAAATAAATTCAAATAAATATTTTCATATTTTCTAGGTCATTATTGCCAGCACCACAGCGTTTTTGTATAATATTCTAATATTTCATATAAAAACAAACCATACGTTTTATTGAAAAGAATAATATATTAAACAAATATTTATTAATAGTATTTTATTATTTACTTTGATGACGGAAGACTAAACATTTGCCATATTTGTAAATTTTATAAAATATTAATTTAGTTTTTGGTTTCGAAAATTTAATTAAGTTTTTGAATGGCACGAAAAGATAATCGCATTTGTTAAAAATAAAAATACTATATACGAGGTTTGTTCAAAAAATTTGGTACTTTTATTCCAAATGTAAATAAAAATTACAAAATTTCTATTTTGTTTTCCCAACGTTTCATTTGCTTTACAAACTTCTTCAGGGGGAGTTTTCATTTATTAATATCTAGCACAGAAAATATAATAATAAAATATATGTGTGTAGTTCAAAGATCATAATACACTTTAATAAAAATACTAAACTCACGATTTTGTCAATTATTTATTTTTATTTCCAAATTTATTTTCATAACATCTGGACCACACGACACAGAAGTGGGTAGTAAATATATAAACAAATAAATAAATGAATAAATTGGTACATCACAACACAATTTAATAGTGAACTTAATTTTATTATCACAGATCTTACACTAATTTAAGTTATTGCAATCGAGTATTGGAATTTTAATAAAAACACAAAATTTGTTTAGTTATCAATTTCAATTTTGTTCCCCATCAGACATGATACACTTGTGGCAGTTTTTAGTGTATCTTTGAGCTCTGCTAGAGATTCTGCTTTTATCTCCTCAATCGTCCCAAATCACCATTCTTTCATGGGTGTCTTCAATCTTGGGAACGGCATAAATTAGCAGGAGGATTATGGCGTTGCTCTTAGACAAAATTCACAGTTTTTTTTTTGTAAATTTTTTAAAATGTAGAAACATTTTCATTGCAACACACTTCATACACAAATTTTGTGAATAAATTGACAACATACTCTTTAACTTCTTTCGTTATTGGTGCTTCGACAATTCTCCATAACAATTTTCTTCACTTTCTCAAAATTGTTATTATTTGTTGATGTGGTGAGGAGTCCAAGACGAGCCTTAAATCTTCTTCAAAAAGCTTGCACATTTTTTTCTAATTCGGTGGATACAAACACCGAATGCCATTAAGTGCTTTTGAGCACTTAATTCCTTTTTTTTTAAATTTATCCAAATTCTTTTTTTCGACAGCAGCAGTTGACGAACACGTAAAACACTTCTAGAGGTACGGTCACACTTATCAAATATTTGCCCAACAAAGCGTAAGGACTAATTTCTATTGGATCTTTTAACCATTATCGTAAAAACTTAAGAAGTTCCGGCGCAATGCATTGCATATATAGGGGTCATCCCCTGAGTGCTGGTCCAAGATAAAAAAAAAATTAATTGTAGAAATTTTTTTTAATAGGGCCGTTTAGTGAGCAAAGGGTGTGGAAAAATATTTCAGGAAAAGATCGGACAACATCTCAGCTTCGTCATAGAGGCTGTATGCCTTCATTTTGTTAAATATTTACAAATTCTTCTGGTTTCTCGACCTCCTTTTAATTGTTAATGTATATTATTAAGCTTAATATTTTTAAGCTTAATATTTTTAAGCTTAAGGTCTTAAGGTTTATTTTAATTTAAAATATATAAATTTTCAATATTTCATCACTCCTTTGTGTGACTTCCTCAGGAAATTAATTATTTTATTTGATGTGAAAAAAATTTTAGAAATTATGTTTTTTTTAGAGGTTGCTTTAGTTCTTCTTAGAGGAACTTTTTTCCCTCTGGGCTGATTCAGCCCACAAACGAACTTGACTTGTGGTATTCTTACAAATTTTTCTGTACCAAATTGTAAGTGTCTTTTCGTTTGGACTGTATCATGATTTCTACAGACGGACGGACGGATATGGCTACATCATCTCAGATTTCATCAGTGATCAAGTATATATACATATATACTTTATGGGGTCTTTGAGGGATATTTCGCTGCGTAACACACGAAACGACAAAGTTGATATACCCTCTAATACTTCTTTGAATTACAAATTTCAGTTGTGGTAAGCAAATATTACAATCCGACATTCGTTTTCCCTGTACTATTTTATTCGAATGCAAAGTATAAAAAATTCTCTGCACTGCCCCCCTCCCGACTGCCATCAAATCTTGAAAACTTATCCAACTTGTTAAATTAACTAATTGAGAATCAGAAAAAAAAAATTCAATGAAAATGCTTGTCAATCATAATTTTTCTTGTATAGTGATAACGTCAGAATACTCCCAACAATATAAATCAAATGAAATTTTTAAATATTTTGTTTTGTTTTCAATATATTTTTATATACATATATATTTTTATTTGTTCTACATTTATAATAATTATTTTAGTATTTATTTCATGCGTTTGTTTGCAAATAGTTTATTTGAAAGTTTGCTAAAACACAACACTTGAGCTACTCGTATTTATTGGACGCAATATCGATATTCAAAATTTCTTAGCAAGCATTTTATAAATGAAAAAAAAAATCTATCATAAATTCAATAATGAAATATTTATTCAAACAAATAAATTTTCTTAAATACTTGACCTTAAAGTGTCAACAAAGGAAAAAAAAATTAAATTATTATTACAATAAACTTTCGAAGATCGTAAAACCATTTGATCAAAATATAAATTACTGTATTGAAAAGATAAAAGTGTCTCATACAAAAATATACGAATAAATAAACAGTAACAAGATTCTAATTCTAAAATAAATAAATTTCGGTTTGTTAGATCTTTTGAGCACATTTTCATTGATTTCATGTCATATAATTAAATAAACTAAATAAATGTCTAAACAATCATATATCACACTCATATCGAACATGATTTATAACAGAGATGCCATTTTCAAATAGAAGAGCATTAATAAATTATTTAAAATCGTGTGTCATATATTTGAAAGCTTCAAATAACGCAAAATTATATCAATGAAATTTGGAATAAACAAATTTCAATATTTATTTGTTTATCTGATTTTATGTGTGTATAGTGTTTGTTGATTTCTGCTCAGTATTTGCAAATAAAAAAAAAGAAATCAACTGAATTTAGTTGATATATTGTTGGCATCTTTTTACATAAATATCATACGCTTCAAATCCACCAACAGACACATTTACACACACTTGTTCAATGTTCAAAGAAGTGCATGAATATGCAACTGAAAAACAAAGAAAATTTACTTTTAATTCATTTAATTGTTCACGATTCTTAAAATCAACAATAAAGTGAAAATTTACAACAGGTTTCATTATTTATTTACTATTGCACAGTGGCATGAAGTGTTTGAAAAGTGGTGATACAAGTTCTTGAAGTAGTTAGGAGTTTTGCAAAAATACAGTTTATAGTAAATATCGTGTGCCTTTCGGCTAGATATAATAAACTTTAAGTTGCTAAAATTTTCAATTTAATTTTCGGAACGTGAAACTTACTACTCATAATTTTTTTTATGATTTAAGTTTTATTAATTTATTTATTATTAAGTTTTAGGAAATTCTTCAAATTGTAATATTATTAAAGTTTTATTTTTAATATAAATTGTAGTTTTAATTATTTTATGACATAAAAGATATTGTCATAATCATCGTCAGGCGCTAATATGGTGTTCAGGCAAACTGCTTAATTGAGCCTATTGCAATTAATGCCATTATTGAGCTCAATTAATCAATTGAGTAAAAACAAACATAAACAAAATATGTCGAATCAAGTTGAAGTTAAATTATTGTTATTAAATTTATTATTAATTAGAAAATTGAAAAAAAGCAAAAAAAAAAAAACAAAAGATCCCAGATATGAGCTTCATGTTTCAATTGTCTACATGCTGGGTGCTGTTGGCTGAAGTAGTAGAACACGAGACTATGAAGCGGAGGGTCGTGAGTTCGAGCCCGCGCTGAGTCATGAAATATTGTGTTGAATTCTTCTAAACAGCATTAGTGCGTGGTTGTGTTAGTTGTTGCCAGCCTGTTTCAATGATGAAGGCATAGTCACTGGTCACTGAACATAATTGGCAGCGACTGACACTATCATGTACTAAAAGCAGAGTAACAGCACCCACCTTCGTCGGCCCTGTAGCTAAAATTAGCCGGCGAAGTAAAAGGTTGAAATAGCTACAAAAAAAAAAAAAAAAAAAAAACTGTCTATCTTCTCATCTTTTCTAATCTGTCTCCTCAATACTATCCCCTCGTTTTCAGTTCCGGCGCAATGCATTGCATATATAGAGGTCATCCCCTGAGTGCTGGTCCTACTCCTAAAAAAAAAAGTTTTACTTTTAGATGACATACGTTTATTGAATTGACTAAATTTTGTATATGTGAACAGGGAGATATGTAATTAGTGGATATTGACTCAATTAAAAATGCATGTCTGAACGCCAAATAAGGTCGGCTGTAGAGCATCATAGTCTTTATCAATATTGTTTAGCAACCAGTGCTTATAATATAAAATTTTGTAATTATCTAATCACTTCCCAATTGAAATCTATTAATTCGTTACCGTAACTGACGGTAGATATATTTGAAAAAATTTTGTTTTTCAATTAAATGTTCACAAATATCTTGTCATATCTCTAAAAAAATATGAATTTGTTAGCAGTGTCAATTAAAATAAATATTAATTTCATTAAAATTGTAGTGTTACGTTATGTTGGATTCATAATTTCTTATTCAGCCATGTCATGCTTATTTATTTGGATTAAGAAAAACTCATGGAAGCAAGAAAAAAATGTTTGCGTTCACACTCAATGAATATCTCTTTGCGTAGTAGTGCATTCTATAATTCTCATTTAATTAACACTGAAAATAATATATGTACGAGTACTTTTACTTTATAGTTTAAATATTTCAGTTTCAATATCTTAATTAAAATTTTTTAATTAAAGTTTAAAAAAAAAAAAAAATTCACATGTTCTTTGTTGAAAGTAATATTGCGCAACGTTACATGTGTAATTATACAAAATTGTTTTTGTCTTACATAGAATTCAATAAAATCTATAATAAATAAACGATGAGAATTTTAAAGCCATTTAAGTACAAAAAAAATATTTTACAAATAAACACAGAGTGCTCGTTTGTTTGATACAATTGGTCAGGCGTAAATAAACAGAAATAATTAAATGTGTGGGAAGCATATTAGGGTGGTACATAAATTGTACACAGTTTTTTTTTCTAAATCTCTAAATCACACATTTAAAAATAAAGGAAAAGATTAAAATATGAATTTATTATGCATGAAAGAATTTTCGCTGGAATGCTAAATTACTAAAATTCGTAATTTGACATGTTTTTTTCCAACATTAAGCACATAACATTTGAATACACTTTCTCATATTTCGAAGATACTCCTAAAAAATATTTTTGTTATTGCTTAATAACAATATGAATGCTTTAATAAAAATATTTTAAGCAATCCCTTCACTCTATTGAATAATCTGCTACAGTTGATAACATTGAGATGACAATTTTTTTTATTTAAATAAATAAATAAATTATATTTTATTATTACTTTGACTATTTGAAATGCAATATTTATGTAATTTTTGCCCAATCCTATAATTTTTTTTCTTTTTATTTCTATGTAAATAACCTTGAGCTGCTATCGATTTTTTAATCAGTTAGAAATGGGGTATATTTATTAAAAATCCTTAAGTATCTAAGTGGCTTCAACTATTTTTGTTAGTTATTTAAGGAAGTAAATTCTTAGAAACAGACATGTGTAAACAATGAAAGTAAAAAGATAGGAGTGCCATCAATACAAAGAGGAGACCATCAAACAGCGCTGTCAGCAAGTAAAACAAATATAATGCACAAAATGTATGCCTCTTATATAAGACTTAAACATATTTAACATGCAAAGCTTATGAGTTTCATAAAAATTTCAATAAAATTGTCAGGCATGCTATTTATAAATCTAAGTGTTAATTTAGACAGGAAAAAGGAACAGCCACACACTGGGACGTTTTGCAAAAATTGTGCTAATAATTCTTGAGATTTTAAAATAATTAAAAAAAAATTTATAGAGGGCGTCAAAGCTTTTAGATTTATTTCTGTTTTGAAATAATTGTATTTAAGATGTAATTTTATATTCTATTTATCAGGATATCAATTTTTATCAAAATAAAAACAAGTTCCATATCAAAAGGTATAAATTTTGGTATGTATTATGGATTTTTCTGCCTGCTATAATGGCTTGCAATTGTTTTTGTCCGATTTGCATTTTAGTTACCGATATATAATAATACTATTTTCAGAGAAGCTAAAAAATATACACTTAATAATATCGGGTTGACCAACGATCAGTTGGGTTTCGGAAAACGGATTTCAGGTACAAATAGACGGAGATCGTTTATTGGACTTTGCTATTCATAAGGACACAGTACATAAATGATTTATGAGGTAGCATGTTAATGTTGTGGAAATTACACACGGAATAACAAACCAGTTTTGGTGAAGTGTATAAAAATCAAAGAATTTTTCCAATAATTATTTTATTTAACTCTTTTTAAAATAGGTTTTTGAAAACAATTGGATATGAGGCAATTTATTAAATATCCAGGGAAAATCAAAATTAATTAATTCTACAGCGAGAATTGTATGGCATAACACGGCTGTTTTAGGCAGCCGCAACACTCTTCTTTTCAGAGTTCATGTGTGTATTTTGGATTGGAGTTGGCGCTGACGGCAAATTTTTTTTTTTTTTTTGGTGATTATCTCAGACACTGTATTTCTTTGTCAAACAAGTCACTTCCTTAAGCTCGTCACTATTTTCCTTCTCGACTGTTTGTAGGCAATTTAGTGTTTTCGAAATTGTATTACAGAAACATATTAATCAATTTGAAAAAAAAACATTTCATTCTCTTAAACACCTTATCATTTAGTAACACATAAATATTTACATTCACCTTTAATGAGTATTTTGACCTCTATAATTTTAATGATGTAAACGAAAAATCATTTAAATCACTTTTGATAACACATGTAGATTCCGACGCCTAGAAAGAAAGGCCATTAAATAACTCATTAATTTAATTTTTCTTAATTTTGTTTTTCCTGTGTCATTTTAGACATGAAACTTTTTATTTTAAGTGCTTTTTTAGCACTTTTCTATGCGGAGGTGGGCGCACAACAAGACTATTGCTTTGGCAAGGATTTGGAACGCATACAGACACGTCATTTTACATCTAAAACGGCTTATCAAATAATAAGAGGGACACACATGGATAAGCAATATCAAGTCAATGGTTGTGTTCCGCAAAAACTTTGGATTTACCATAGACATGGCACGAGGCTGCCATCGAGGAGTACCATAGAGCAGGCACCACATTTAGAAACGGTAAGAGATCGAAAAACAAAATCATGCACTTAAGGATAATACGAGTATTAATATATATTTTTGTAATGCAACTTTTAGTTGCGCGATTCCATAGTGAGAAATTATAAAGTTTTAAAAACAGCTCCGGAAACAAATGCTCTGTGTCAAGAGGATCTGATTGCTTTGAAAATGTGGAAATGGAATGCGAGTATAACGAGTGGTATGGAAAATTATTTAACAAGTCAAGTAAGAAATAATTTCAAACTCTTTTAAATATATTTAATTCAAATTAAAATAAACGATTTTGACACCGAGATTTGAACAGACTGACAAACATCAATTGAGGTTTTAAGCGTTAAACAAAATTAAAGAAGAAAAAAGAAACAATATGCCTCTGAGAACCCGTAAAGTATATATATTATTGATCACTGTTGAAATTTTAGCACCATGCAGTCCAGACTGTTGACATTTGGTATAGCTAAATTTTGAAGGAAAGCACCGGTCAAGTTCGTAAATGTTCTGAATCGGGTCAGAGGGAAAGAAGTTCCCTTAAGAAAAACTAAGCCAACTCTAAAAACTGATATAATTTTTAAAGTTTTTTTTTTGTAATTTTTTTAAGCAAATGATATAGTTTTATGTCAAAGATGATCCAAAGTGTTAAACTTGGAGCCAGAAAATTAGGAAAATCCAGTTTTGGACCCCGCCTCTTTCAGTGGGCGTGGAAGTAACATATTACATGGAAAATAATGTAAATATTTCACAAATTGTATTCCGAAGGCAAGATATTCTCCCCCTTCGCCCATGAAAAAATGTTTTTTTCTACAATTAATTACCCCAAAAATTTAGTTTTTAAGTTTTAACGACAAAGGCCAAAATAGAGTTTATAAATTGGGTACAGAAATGTCCTAAGGGAGGAGCTCTGACCCAGCAGGCTAAACATTTTAAATTTATTTATTAAATAATTGGAGGGTATTTAAGATTCGGCCCGGTCGAATATAACGTTTATTTTTTTTAGGAGTGGGACCAGTGCTCGGGGGATGACTCCTACTATTGAGAAGATAGAGAATTTTTGTAGCAATTTGAACCTTTTTTACTTCGCCGGGTAATTTTTGGCTACAGGCCCGATGAAGAAGGGTGCTGTTCCTTTGCTCTTTAGTACATGATTGTGTCGTTCTCTGCCAGTTATGTTCATCACTGAAACAGACTGACAACAAACAATCATGCACTAATGCCGATTAGAAGAATTCAATAACATATTCATTACTGAGCGCATGACCCTCCGCTTCATAGTATCGTGTTACCTACTGCAGCCCACAGCATTCTCTTGCTTCCAATTAAACATTTCTTTTTGTTAATGAATTTATTTTAATTTATTTGCAGGGCTATGAAGATCTTCGTGGCACAGCGAAAACATATCAAAGATATTATCCCGACATTCTGACAAGGCACTACAATCGTTCATACTATTTGGTAAAAATGAAATTATAGCACATTTTCCATTGTTCTTGTATTAAAAGTATTTAACAAAATTTCAGTTCCGTCACACTGACACACAACGAACTCTTGAAAGTTTTAAGGCCTTCAGTGAAGGCGTATTTGGCACAGGCAATATGGCTGTGGCCGAAGATATACCCGAAGAGGACTTACTATTGCGACCTTATGATTACTGTGAGTCGTGGCGGGCTCAGAATTATAATGGCGTCAATTCAGAATCTTTTAAATATCGTAATTCGGATATATGGAATAAAACTATAACGGATATTTCAAGACGTTTGGGGTGAGACTTGAGTTCGATTGCACAAACAACCACGCGGTTGTTTTGAGTAGAAAATCATTAAAATAATTCCAGTGAATGCATTTCCTACTCCTGCCGAAAGTGTGGATTGTAGATTTTCCACTTTATTATATTTCGAATACGGATCGAGGTCTTATTTATATAATTCGTATATTTATTTGCAGTTTCCAATATTCTTTGGAGTCATCAGATGTGGAATTAATGTACGATATTTGTCGTTATGAGCAGGCGTGGCAGGTGGACCGTGTTAGTGTTTGGTGTGCGGTAAGTGGGTTATATAAATAAAAGAATCATTGAAATGACAATCCATTTTGGAATTTTTAAATGCTTCATATATCCACAGTTAAGACCAGAACATTTTTATACCCTTCACCAAAATTACATCCATGTGTAATTTCCACAAAACTAATATGCTATTCTATGAAGTATATATGTATATATTATGGATCCTTATGAATAGGGAAGACGAATAAGCAATGTCCGTCCGCCTGTGCGTGTAAGCGGGCTGGCGAAGGCCTTTAGAAAATTTAGAGACTTTGTTTTTAGATGGATGTATAGGAAACAGTCCTAAATAGATTGATATTGAAAACCAACAAAATTGCAAATACGGTTCCAGAGCTGGAAAATTTAATTTCATATTTAGTATATAAATGAAAATAATTACCTAAAACTAATTTTTGTTAATTTTTTTAATTAAACATATTTTATACTTCAAGAAGAATTTAAATTAGTGTAAAAAATCAAACAAAATCAAAAATATAGTTCCAGGGATGGAAAAAGCTTTTTTTCGTATATAAAACTAACGAAATAAATTACTAATTTTTATATTGTTTTGTTAATTAAAACTATTTTATACTTTAGCAAGAATTATATTGGTATTAAAAATCAAAGGACATCAAATAGACTATTCCAGGGTTGGACAATTGAAACTTTTTTTAATACATATAAGTAAGAAAGTAGGTAACTAATTTTGCTTTTTTTTTTATTAATTAACCCTATTTTATACTTCAGGAAGATTTAAATTGGTGTTAAAAATTAAAAAAAAAAAAAAGAAATGAAAACACGAGGATTGGACAATTGAAAATTTTACTAAGTGAGATACATTTTTTCTTTTTCTTTATAAATTAAATCTATTTGATGTTTTTGAAAGAATTCATTGGAAATCAGAAAATCTCAGAAGACAGCCCCAGAGCTGAGCAATTTAGTATTTTTTGGCATAACTAAACAAAACTTATTTTTTCTTTGGTAATCATACATATTTTATAGTTTAGAAAGATATGTTTTTGAAAAATAAAATTCATTGGCATTAGAAACCAGAAAACTCCAGAAGACAGCCCCAGAGCTGGACAATTTAGTATTTTTTGGAATAACTAAATAAAACTTATTTTTTTCTTTGGTAATCATACATATTTTATAGTCTAGAAAGAAATAAATTGTTACTGAAAACCAGAAAAAATCAGAAAGATGGTGCTATGGATGGAATGAATATACATTGTTGAAAGGCATAAAAGATTCGACACTGCCGATTAGAGAACTTTACTTATTATAATTAAAAATTAATTATGTCATGACCTTTTCATAGTGGATTCATTAATATATATACATAAAAATAAATTGGTTTTAGCTGCTGGCTGGAATTCTCTTCAAAATTAAATTTCAAGTTCAATATATTTTTACAGAAAATTTAAACAAATAAATTAAATAATATAAATGGAATTTCATTTATTTTATGCAGGCCTTTTTACCCGAACAAGTTACCGTTTTCGAATACGAGGATGATTTGAAATACTTCTACAAAGCCGGCTATGGCTACGACTCCAACACTCGTCTCAACTGCCGTGCCGCACAAGACATGGTCCACCATTTAAGTAGCACTGAATCGCCACATGTTATTGCTTATTTTGGACATTCAAACGGCATACAATCACTTATCTCTGCCCTGGGGATTAACAAAGATGATGGTGCTCTGTTGGCCAATAATTATGAAAGCATGGCACAACGTAAATGGATGACCTCTTCTATAGATCCTTTTGCTGCAAATTTCGTGGCTGTGAAATATCAATGTGATGCAGATGCTATAGAAAAGGAAAAGGTGGTATTCTTCCTTAATCAAAATGCTGTAGACTTAAATTGGTGTTCGGTGGGTCTGTGCAATTGGTCGGAGGTGAAGAAACGTTATAGCACATTATTAAATGCCGATTGCGATTCGTACTACTGTTCCGATGGTGCCTCGGTAATAAGCATTTCTTTGGCTACTCTTCTAATGGCTGCCATTGTTTACTTAAATAACTTAATGTAGTTTTTGTTTCAAAATTTCTTTATTAATTTTTATACAAGCTGCTTTAATTTATACAAGAACATTTAGAAACACAAATTAGTGAAGTTTTATGTTTTTTTGTTAAATTTTGTGTTTCTACTGTATTAAAATTAGGTGTACAAAAACATATTATGTGTATTCAACATAAAATAATTTCCATTAAGTTTACAAATTATTTTAACTTTAAACAGTTTTATTATTCATTTTTATTTGTATTTAAAAATAATAACTGTATTTTAATTCTAATTTTATTAATAATAAATACAAGCTATTTTTTAAAGTTATAATTTTATATTTATGAGAAAAGCTTTATAATTTTAATAAAATTTAAAATTAATGAAAATTTAATAAAAATTATGTGGTTATGTGTTGTTGGAAGTTATTTTATATATTTTATATTTTGTGAGTCTCAAACTTTATTTTTATTAAAAAAAACACAATTTTTTAAATAGGTTTTTGATATTGAGCATTTATTTTGCTAATTTAAATATTTTTAAAAGGCTTTTAGGAAAAAAGAATATTCCTGCCTAAACAGTCATCCCAAAAATGTAGTTCAGCATAGTCATAAGAAACTTAAAAGCCATCATAGAAAGCTTTGTAATTACTATGGAGAAAAGCTTTTAGCGAAGGTAAATACCACTGCGTTAAGTTTGCACACAAACTTTCCTTTCGTTAAATTTATACGAATGCATAAATTGTATGGGTATATAAGAAGCTTTAATTTTTTTAAATTTTTTCGAGGTGTTAAAAAATAAATTTATTAATATATTTTATTAGTAACATGAACGAATTTCTCTACATTAAAATGCAACCTCAAAATTTGCAAATAAGATGCATTTTTGCATTAACATATTTGCATATGTAAGAATCTTGCATTGAACTTTTTTATCGCTCTTTTAAATTCAATTAATATTGACAGGCTAATTGTTTGAAAATTTGTTTTACATTCACAAGGACATAATAAATATTCTAAGGCACAAAGTAATTTCAACATCAGATTTAATTATCCAACATACACAGAAGAGCAGAACAGTTGTTTTCGAAAGCTGCTACAATTTCATCATCAGTACTCATGTGTATATATGCTATTACCATTTATTAAGTGGCTTAGTTGGATATGATAGCACTTTTTTTTATAAAAAATTTATTAGAAAATCGCAAAACATTATTTTACCCTTTTTGTGCTTACAAATAAAATTTTTTATTTTTTTATTTTATATATTTGGGTATTAGTTGTTTAACACAAAATTTTTAATTTCATTCGTGCTAACTCTTTTCCTAAATTTTCAAAAATGCAAAAGCAAATTTAAAAATTTGCTTATTGAGAGGTTTAGCTCCTATGCGCATTTACTGGGGCTAATCAAGAAACCTCTACCCAACATTTCTTAGAATAATTAAAAATATTATTTTAAACTTCGACTCAATTAAATCAGAAGCTTAAACAAATATTAAAGCCATAACAAGAACTCAATAACTACTTATCCCTTCCTTATGTTCATACTTTATCATTTATCAGTTTTGAAAATCCATGACAATTACCCGGTCGCGTATGCAATAATGGAATTGTTTGGCCAGCTGTGTGGCTTGTGGCGGCGTCGTGCTGAAACCAAAGAATAAAATCGGTTATCATGGTTTAGTAGAACAGAGAATTTCAAGTGACGGTGTTTCCTTGCCCATTTTCGAAAAAATTCAGACCGATGATGCCGCCTGACCACAAACCACATCATACGATCACTTTCTTTGAATGCAATAGTTTTTCGAGGATAAACATTTACGAAAATTGTGAAATATATGACAAAATAGTAAATCACAGTTCAAAGGTAACAAAAAATAAAGGAAACATATGTAACAAATCGGTTTTTCTGAGCTCCATACATACGGTCTTGTAAGACCATTCACACACTTACATACTTGTGCATGTTAAAATCAACTACAAACATTTATATTTTCTGTAAGCTAAATTATATTATTTTTGTTTGCAAAGCTATGAAGCCCTTTAAAGCATTAAAGTGTTATGGAGGTCATGCCATTTTAAATACTACCTGATCGTTATGAAACCATAATTCCCTGCATAATTTTTAATTTGTAACACATATACACATTCATACATCCACACAAAAGCCGGCCCCAACAAATTTGTCACATAAGTCCCACACAATCATTTAAATACTCTTAAGTCATACTGGGAAATTAACAGAACCATTATGGCAGCCAATGTTATGCATGAATGATTGCGAGTATCAGTGTGTCAGTAAAATGTTAATTTAAAATATTGCAGGATATTAAAAAAGGATTACATTTATAGAAGCAAAATCATTCGTGAAAACTTGTTGGCTTTAAGTATTGAATAATAACTGGATTCGGTGGGGTTGTTATACAACAAGAATTATTTGGCATCTGAAAGGTATTAATTTATGAGAGATTACCTTTTTGCTCATTTATTAAACTTACACAAAAAAAACAAGAAAATATTGGTATTTTATATGCGAAGTTATATAAAAATAGAGATGTTGATTTTTTATGTATAATTGTGAAAAAGTTATTTTTTTTAAATGTATTCATATGTATAACGTCCATATTGAACACAATTGACCAAATATAATTTGCAAAGGACCTTTTCTTCACACATACATTTATAAGTATGTACATATGTATGTATGTCAATAATGAACATTATTCATGCAACTAACTATTGTATGAAAAAAAATATTTATTCAAACAATGAAAACTAAAATTGTTCAAGTAACAAACAATTTTATTAAAAACAAATTGCTAGTCAACAAAAAAAATTGTGGATATAACAAAATATTTAATTGAACAAAACAAAACAAGTAAGAACATTACATTCCACCGGGCCGAATCTTATATACACCCCAAATATTTAGTAATTAAGTGTAGAACAAAATTTTTTTTGGTTGGTCGTTTAGGGGTCAAAGGTGGGTGGAAATGTAGGGCAGGGGAAGAACATCTCAGCTTCGTCGTAAAAGCTTAAACATTTAATTTTTAAGGAATGTAGGCTCAAGAAATATAATTTGTTAGATATTTACGCTATTTTTCCATGTAATATATAAGTTCAACGCCTACTAAAGAGGGCGGGGTTCAGAAATGGATTTTTGGACTCCAAGCTTTAACGTCCTTGACACACAAATGTAACATTTGCTTAACAAAATTAAAAAAAAAAACTGAGTTGTTTTTTAGAGGTTGGCTTAGTTTTTCTTAGGGAAAACTTTTTCCCTCTGGCTCGATTCAGCCCATTTATTAACTTGACTTTCGGCTGTCCTCCAAAATTTATATATACCAAACTTCAAGTGTCTGGATCTTTTCGTTTTGTGCACAAACGGACGGACGGGTATGGCTAAATCGTGTAAGATTTCATTATAGATCAAGAATATGTATATACTTTAAGGGGTCTTAGAGGGATATTTCACTGCGTTACACAATAATTTTTTGTAGGGTATAAATATGTGAAGCTGAACCACCTTAATAACCGGGACTTGGCGATCTTTCACTTACAAACCTGGTATCAGGCGGACCGAAATTTTTGCTGGAATGTGTAAGAAAGCAAAAAAGTTCAACACAAGAGTGAAAAATTATACGCTGTAAGAATGGGTGCATGTGTGTGTATTGAATATGTGTTAAGACTCGTACACGTGAGTGTGTATTCATTTAATGTGAATATTACCATACAAACTTCCAACAAAATCTTAACTTCTCCCAACTGCTCCATTAAAGACACTATTAAGATGCATAAGTGTATTTAAAAAAGATTTTATAAAATGGTGTACGTGTATACACACATAATTCCTGCTTAATACTCTTTTATTTATATGTATGCATGTATGTATGTATGTGTGTATATATATATGTATGTGCTTTGTTTTTCTCTACATGTCACAACATAAGTCTCCTTTAAATTTTATTCGGAGTTTTTAGTTACGTTTGTTTGTAATCCTGTGCAGACAACATTTTCCATTAGTATTTAGTGCCAAAGGTGATAATTAAAAACTAAACACATTTACTACCGAAAATAAGAACGTTTGAGTGTAATAAGTATTCAGCAATTTCAGTTTTTCATTCATCACATGTCATTGTTTTTTTTTGCCTGTTGAGTAAACAAAATATTGATGCTCTGAAAATACCACTTTTCATATTATCCATGTGCAGGGCAGCCATTAGGCAAGTTTAATCACGTTGGCTCTTATTCGAATTCGAAATAAAACGACTACAATATTAAGCATAGGGGATATATAAAAATATAGATTTAAAATAAGATGCAGGCATACAGACATACTTCACCACATAACAAACAACAAAGCTTTAAAAAAATATATATTTAAAAAAAAAATGATTTGCATGAGCCATAGTGAAAGTGGTTAAACCCCTCAATAAATTTTAAATTCAGGAAAAAATCAGCGGGAAAAAGCCAACCAATAATTTAGCGATTTATTTTTTGTCAACAATATTATTTGTTGATACAACACAAAATTTTATTTAAAAATGTGTTCTTCCATGTTACAGAATTAATAATTGTACATATTGACAAAAATTGTTATAGGCTCGATTTCAATTAATAATTTAATTGTATTGACAAAGTTATTAATTGTATTTGCAAGTAATTATTTTCCGTGTTCCTCTTTTTAAATTCCCGGCAAGAAAATTTAAAAATTTCGAAAAATCGGGAAGTTACCGGTTTTAATTCGTTTTGGCAAAATTGAGTTTTTACCATATCTCGACGTTTTGAGTTTCTTGAAAACGTTCCTGAATATTCCTGAAGGAACAGTCTGTATGTATGTGCGTGTGTCTGCATATGACCCGCTTATGAACGGCTGAATCAAATCGAATCAAACTAGCCGTGTTGCAAAGGGTGCTTTCAAACTTAGATTCCCTGTGAATTAAGTTTATAGTGCAGTAAAATTTTGAGCAGGATTATTTTCTTGTTTTGTTTTTGGCAGCCCTTAAAAGCAGACGGGTTCGTTAATTTTAGCAAAAATAAAAAAGTGAGAAAAACACCATCCAAACACTGCGCCATAAATAGTTGAAAAATCATTTCATGAGTTTCTTTGTGTTTGTATCAGCCCAATACAAACAAACAAAACCCGATTAAGCGGTTTTTAGTTTCAATATCGAAACCTTTATTCATGTTCATTAATTTGCTTCATTAAGCAACAAAATTACCTTTTTTGCTGCCGGCAGTTTTAATGTGGGAAAATCTTTATACATTTTCATACCCCGACATTTATTGAAGAAAACTTAATTGTCTTGTCTTGTATTCAAGTCTCATATTCAAGAATTTCCGTTTAAAGTTTTTACAAAGCCTTTAACAAATTTAAAAAAATATATCAACATTTTCAATATAGTTGTACAGGATCTTTCCTTACGAGCTTGCTATTTTTAAAATTAAATAAAATAAAGTGTGTGAATAAACATGGAAGGTGGAAAAAATTTAACCAAGAACGTTGATAAGATGGCGTAGCGGCCTCGATATCTACTGATCCGTTCTGTTAGTTTGATGATTACAAAACTATTCTAAATATTCCACTCTTAATAAATTAAATTGAATTTAATAAAAATTCGTAAAAATATAAAAACTTACTTGCAGATTGCAGATTTGAACTTGAGTCTGAATAAACAAAATTTGCGTGCGTCTAAAGTACACACGTCAGAAGTGACATTTCTTTGGCAAACTAATTTTTAAATCTAAACTAAGGCTTTAGATTTTTTAGACTTTGAGGAAGAGAAAAAGGAAGATATGTTAGAAATTTAATTATATTTGAATATAATTAATTAATTATAATTAAATTAGTTCTTCGATATTTACATTATTTCGAAAAATTTAAATTTAGAAAAGAGAATTTATGAAAAATTTTTATTTTGCATTTTACGAAAAATGACATATTAAATACTTAAATAATGAGTAGCAAATTAAAATGCCACGTGTTATTTCTAAATATGGAATTTTCTAACTTTTAAACAAATAAATATAAAATATATAAATTAACAAAAATATAACAAATATATACAACTGCTTATAGTATTGGACGATTGACAAATTTATCACAAAATGTTTATTTATAAATTTAACTCACTGTTAACGCACTGTATAAATTATAATGTAAATAAATAAAAAGGATCTGCGTTTACTGTAGTACAAGATGTTATGCGACAGAATTGCCATCTGAAGTTCTAATATTTAACTACTAATCGAATACGTGTATTTTTTCTCGATTTCCTTTTCTCTATGAATATTTCTCATTCGCTGGCTCCCTAGTCTCGTTTCATGGCTATGTGCTTCATGCTACGTTCGCCCATTCTCATTCTCTTTTAATCGTTTTCAATTGCTTCCTCCCTCCTCTTGGATAAAAACGTATCACATTTCGTGTCCGTACAAATTTTACCCTCATGCGCGCATAGAAGTTCCACTTAAATTTTAATTTTTCCAAAAATTTAATTATTTTGGATTTCATTAGCGAATTCCGTGGCCAATATTACAAATGAATTCGTTCTGAAAAATTGTTTGGTTTTTCGCTGACTAACCTAAATGCAGAATCAATTTTGTTCCCCAACGAAATTGAATTCTGTCATGGTACGGCTGCGTATGATTAATATTTGTTTGTATGCATTCGTATTACTCATACGTCTTAAACTTACATTTATGTTTATTTCTTTTCTAAAAAAGAATGCTACATATTTTGCACTTTTCAATTAAAAATGGCAATATTATGACATTTGGAAATAGTGAAGTTATTACAAATGAATGTACCATCTCTTGCGAAAAATTATTTTTATTTTAAAAATGCACCCATTGTAGTTTTTTAGGAACACAGTGATCAAATGTTACATTTTTTTCAGAAAAGAAATCACCATTAGAAATAAAAACGTCCCACATTTTCAGGCATGAGGGTAAACATTTTACCTTCGTGCGTGCAAAAAAGTCTCACTTCAAAAAATTAAATCTATAATTTGTATAAATATTCGATACTTAATTCAATTATAATTAATTAATTATATTTAATTAATTTAATTATAATTAAGTTCCTAACATATCTTCCTTTTTCCCTTCCTCAAAGTTTTGGAAAACTAAAGTTTTAGATTAGCATATATATAAACAAGATTTAAAAGTTAGTTTGCCAAAGAAGTTTCATTTCTGACATGCATGCAATTTTTTTTTATTTATAACAAATATAGCTACATGATTTAAAACAATTGATGAAGAGAAAGATTTATAAAAAATAAATTGATGAATTCTTTGTGTTTGCAAAAAGCGAGTTTTCTTAACTTCATGAAAATAATGAAAAATTATGTAATTTTCACTTATTAAAAATAACAAAATAAAAATTAGATTTATTTGAGTTCAGAAATATGAATACGGATTCACTGAAAAGGCGTCGAAAAAAAGAGAACTGCTTGCAATGACAAGCCTATGTAAAAATCATTAGAAATGATCCAGATTTGCACTGCTTCAGGATCTTATTCACTTTCTTACAAGCTATTTTTTTACTGGGTATGGATAAAGTTTATAACTCATATTTTTAAAGCCAGCTTCTTTTTCTTGGCTATTAACAAATATAAGATGTCCAGCCTTTGGACTCCACTGTGTGGTGTTTTTGGTGATATGATCTTAAGAGCATATACGAGTATCTGCCTGAAAACATAGTTTTTCTTTACAAACAGGAAACATGTTAGAAATACAGTATTTGCAGGCCGTCGTTTTATTGCATAAATAAATCTTATTGCTATTTTAATTAAAACATTTAATATTAGCATCCGTCCGACTTGTACATAAATCGCAAGACAAAATTCAATTTAACCTGAAGTTTTAAACTACTTCTATTTAATATGATGCCACTGATAGCCGTGGCCTTTGTAACAGTTAATTTATCATTTTCCAAGAACAATCTTCCTACACTGTCAATGTTAATACTATTTGCCTTGTGTAATCGCTCTCCATAACTATTATGCCACAAAATAATAAATCTAAACATTTGTCACTGCTTAAGCTGTGCGTAAATTGCGTCCTGAGATAACGCAGGCATGCTCACGCTTTGCCAGTATAAAATCCACACAATTTCCACATTGATTTGAATTCTAGTTTAGCCTTCAAACGGACATAATTGAAATTGTGATTGTTTTAGACATGAAAATAGCAGCAGCAACAATACAATGTATGCAATTAACAAGTATTTACGTGTAACCAGCAGATATTTTGGCTAAACAGATAAGAGATTTTTCTATGGTACAAAAACAAAAGGGGAACAAGTTAATGCCGCTCATTGTTAATGTCATGTTGGTTTGGGCGTACATTCAAATTATGTTCATATTTGTCGCTACAAACATGAGTAGCTTAATGCAACTTTCTATAGCGGCGACGGCTAGAACGGTTAAGTTTGGCAATATCTATTTAACCATTAAATTTATGGTTACAAAATTTATATTTAATTAAATTTATATTTAATTTTTTTAGGATTTTGTGAGAGACAACAAAATTTCGTTAGCTTTTTTAACTTCTTTGAAAATTTTCTAGAAATCAGAAAGTTACTGGTTTTATCCTATTTTGAAAAATATCGATTTTTCGCCAGATCTCTACGTTATGAGTTCTTAGGGGCTGTTCACATATTACATAACGCTCAGGGGGGTTCTATTTTTGTTATGATTTGTTACGAAGGGGAGGCAGGGGGTCTTTAAAAGTGTTACGTAACAAAAAAATGTATTCATTTTGTGCAATATTTTATTTTTTATTATTAATCGATTCAGAGAAACACATTCACTCAAAGATCGTAACAAAAGAATCGATTCTAACAAAAGAAGAAAGGAACAAATGCATTTGTTGCTACGGCAGTGCGTGTTACAGCCCGAAGACAACGTGAGCATATGGCCGTCATATCCCTGCAGGATGGTTGTGAAGACGTGGAGTGGATTGATGATGATAATATTGATTTAGGAAAAGTTGAAAATGTTGTGAGTGATAAACCTCAAAAACATGGCATTCCCATTATATCAATGGATGAATTCTTTACTTTTTCGTATCGTAAAAACCGTGTTACGTAATATGTGAATAGCCCCTTAGGCACCACAACTGACTACTCCTGAGAGGGCGTCGCTATGTCTGTATGTGTGTGAGTGGTTATGGAAGTATGTGACCCGCTTATAATTTTTTTTTGCCAGGAAATCGAACTTAGATTTCAAACATTAAATTTTTAAATGTTTATAATGCAGACAGGAAAGATAAAAGTTTAAATTTTTAAATGTTTTATATATATACGTATATAGAAATATTTTCATTCATTTTAATTTTATATAAAAAACAATACAACAAAAATATTTAAAATTTTATTGTTAATCAATTATAATTACAATCAATTGTTATCCTGAAGAAGCTATCCAGAGGATATCGAAATATTGACAAATAAATAAATAATAGTTTTTTAAAGTTGTTATTTTATAAAAATAAACCTCAAGCTCAATATTATTACTTAAATTAAAAAAAGCTAAATAAATGGGGTTTCAAATGAGTTTTGTTAGAATAACTTTTAAACGGCTTTGCTCATCGATTCCAAAAACCTCGTCAATCGTTAACAACTGGGTCGAAATCGGTTCACGCGTTCGTGAGACATTGTGAACGAAAAAATTCGGAAAAAGTAAATTAATTTTTCAACGGGCTTAAGTTCAAATCTGCTAAATGGCAGCTTTATATTTTTATTTAATAAATAAATTTGTTCAGATTCTATTTATTTATATTAAGGGTGGAATATTAAGAATAAAAAAGTTCGACTAATAGAATAAATTCATACATAAAAGTAAATTAAAAAAAAACTGAAATTATATCTGATCAATTAGTGTCCGAATCAAGCTAGTGGCGTTTTAAAAAATTCTATCAAAATATATAAAACAAGTAAAAACGTTATATTCGACGGGGTCGAATCTTAAATACCCTCCAAATATTTAGTAATTAAATTTAAAATGTTTAACTGTATTTTGGTGGGGTCGCTCTGGCAAGGGCTGTGGGGGAGACATTTCACCTTTGTCATAAAGTTCTAAAAAATTTATGCTTGGGATAATTAAATACTAATTTACAATTTTTTTTTATAGGGTCATTTTGTGGCCAAAGAGGGAGGAACAGATAGGGCAGAGGAGTATCAGGTTACGTCTCAGCTTCGTCATTAAAGTTTAAAAATGTTATTTTCAAGGAATGTAGGCTTAAGCAAAACAATTTGTTAAATTTTTACACTATTTTTGCATATAAAAACGCCCACTAACGGAGGTGGGGTCCAAAAACTATTTTTTATTTTATGGCTCCAAGTCTAACGCGTTGGACCTTCTTCAATATAAAAATATATCATTTGCTTAACAAAATTACAAAAAAACGTGTTGTTTTTTAGAGGTTGGTTTAGTTCTTCTTAGGGGAACTTTTTCCTTCTTGCCCGATTTATCCCATAGCCGAACTTAACCTGTGCTATCCTTCAATATATATTTATTAAAATTTAAACTTCAAGAGTCTAGCTCTTTTCGTTTGGACTGAATCGTGATGTCTACAGACAGACAAAACGACGGAATTCTGTTTTCCGAAATCCACAGAGTAGCTCAATAAACATTTTTGTGATTTAAAAAGTTCCTTATTCACATTTAGTGGTTACGTTTTTTTGACTAAATTTATATATTTTTATGACTTACTGTGAGTGGGTCCTTTCTTCTTACATATTATACAAAATATATTTAAATATGAGTACCTCTTAAAAATTTTGTATTAACAGCACTGAAGATAAGGAAATAAATAAAAGTGTGTAAACAGTTTTGCACTTCCAGCACTTTCAAGTACTTCAGGCAAGACGACCAAATAAATCATCTTTTTACACATAAATAACATCTTGTTTAGATACTCCCTGTTCTGTTTTTTGTTTTTACATTAAAGCTTGTAGCTCCATACTCCCATAAATTATTTTATTGCCAAAGAACTAAAAGCATTTGCAACAGTTACGTTTTTTTTTTGTCTGTACGCACATTTATGCGTGTTTCCGCTTTAACGCCATCTCAATTGACATTTCCAGTTTATTTCCTCTTCTATTTTATTTCTTATTTTCCAACACAATTTTCTCCAATTTAGGAAAATTTATGGCCTTTGGCATTTGCCGACTGACACACTGTTGATTCAAATGACAAATACAAGTAAAATATTCGGCATATGACCCTGTAGGAAATGTAACAAGTGAAACTGTACTGAATGTGCTATTGACACTGTCACCAGTTCTAGTGACTTATAGTAACACAGACAATGTTATTTATCATAGACATTTAACATGTACGTGTCATTGAAAAAAAAATC
Organism: Linnaemya tessellans; assembly: GCA_951800035.1. NCBI lineage: Eukaryota > Metazoa > Arthropoda > Insecta > Diptera > Tachinidae > Linnaemya > Linnaemya tessellans. The sequence continues at coordinate 30,025,273 of OX637535.1, read as the reverse complement.
CACTACCGACTGAAAAATTTTGCAGTTTTATTAAAAAAATTAAAGGCACTAATTCGCTAGTTTTTTTTAAATATTAAAACAAAAATAAGACGCTTATTCATTTCAGTCATCTGCCGTTGCCACAATTTTTTGCCATCAAATTCAAATGTAAAAATGTAGTCGCTTTATTGACATTGTCACCAAACAGTCATCAACATGTAGAAAAAAGTCGTGACTTGGATTCCTTCAGGGTAAGCCCATCTTGTACATGTGCGTGTGGTGAGTGTGTGTGTTTGCGCGCACGTTTTTTGTTTTTATAGGGAATGGGTGTGTATTTTAGTATGTTTGTCTTGTTTGGGTTTTATTTCCGCTGATATATATATATTTTTATTGTTAAAAACATATTTTTGTAGCCATAACAAATTCAAGGGTCGGTTTATATTTCTGGTAATTGACTATAATAATTAAGAAGGAGAATTTTGTTTCAATATTTATAATAATTAATTGTTTTTATATATAGATTTTGTTAAGGTGTATTCAACAATTTGTTAAGATTTATGAATGGTTCGGCACAGGAAATAGTAAAAATAGGATTTAATTACAAAAATCATTAGTTTAATTAGAATATTGATTATTTTATAACAAATCAGGATATTTGTATCGTTATCAGTTTTTGTTGAAATAATTGTACGGTTTTTATTTTCCAATTACATAAGTGTTATAATAACGAATAATTTAATTAATTAAAATTAATCAATGCGTGTGTAATTTGCGCAGTATTAATGTGCGACGCCATAAGTTATTTGTATTCTGTTTGCGCTCTATACGTGAAATCGGTTTGCTGAAGAACCGAGCAAAGCTAGAGACTTCGTTCTTGAATTGATGTATTGCTATTGAAAATCAGCAAAATAAAAAAAACACGGTCCCAGAGCTGGAAAATTGTAACTTATTTTTTGGTATATAAAAGTATCTATTAAAACAAATTTTTGTTAATTAGATCTATTTTATGCTTGCGAAAAATAAAAATTGGTATTAAAAACCAAAATTACGATTCCAGTGTTGGTAAATTTAAACTTTTTTTGGTAACAATATTTGTTTTTTTTTGTTTGAGTATTAAAGCAACTAAATTAAACTAATTTTTGTCTTAGAAATAAATAAATTAATATTGAAAATCAGAAAGATCAAAAAGATGGTTTCAGGGTTGGAAATAAACTTTTTTTTGGTATATAAAAGTAACTAAACTATACTTCAGAAAGAATTAAACTGGTATTACAAACTAAACAAAACCCAAAAGACTATTCCAGGCTTAGGAAATTAAAACTTTTGTTTTTTTTTTCTTTGGCTCAATACAGTAATAGAAAGAAATAAATTAAATTAAAACTCAGAAAAATAAAAATATGGTTCTAGGATTGGAAATTAAAACTTACTTTTTGCTGGTATGTAAAATAATTACAACTATTTCAATTTCAGGAAGAATTAAATTGTTAGTACAAATAAAACACAACGATTCCAAGTTTGGGCAATTTTTTAGTACTTAAAAGCAAACAACTGAAACAATTTTTTTCTTTTTGTTTATAAATTAAGCATATCATAAAAGACAAAAAGATTTCCTCAGAGCTGGAAAATAAAAAAAAGGATTAGGACTGCAAGCGATTTTTATTGTCTGACATATCTGTCAGAGATGTAGAACTTTTCGCTGAGCAGTTTTCAATAAAAAAGTATTTTGGAAGAAATTGTTTGATAGCAGGTATTGAAAATGAAGCTTTAATATAAAATAGATTTTAAAATTAACAGAATAATAACTTGATTGTACTTGTTTTGGGTTTCTTAGTAAAATATTTTTCTTTAGTAAAATATTTTTAAAAAACTTTGAATAAATATATCTCAAATTTCTAGAAAAAGTAATTTGAATATGTATCTTAAAAAGTATAAGCCGTTTCTCTTAAAAAGTATAAGCCGTTTTGATCGATATGTTCGATTATGTGTTTCAAAAAGGAATAATAATAAAAAAAAGAGCAGCGAGAATGTGTTAAAAAAAGGCAAACGTTTTCAACTCAAACACGGCGACATGCTTGAGCATGTATTTAAAAAAAATCAGGTAAGTGTTCCCAGTTTAATCATGGCGACATGTTCGAGTATGTATTAAAAAAAATTAATAAAAATAATAACTGTAATAAAAAAATCAGACAAACATTTCCAACTCTCTGAGTAAATTAAGGAAAATTTTGTGGATTGAAGACATCTTAAATTTTAGCAGATGGTTTTGGAGTTATGCGCAATTTTCAGAACTCTTTAGCGATAAAGATGACACTGCAGCCGCCACATTGCCATCTCTGTTTACAACTTCAATTTGAAGTGGAATGACGAAGAATCGTTTTCAATTCAAAGAAAAAATATTTGCATATTTTCAATTAAACTTTAAAATTTTTATTGTGAGTTCTTGGTTGCTAGTGTTCTCTTATATAACCATATAATAATTAATTATTATTTAGTTACTAAATAAATAAAATAATAACAATATATATTGTACACAATTCTACTACAAAACTTCCAACTTCTTACATAAAATTCAATCAATGATTCCTCTTTTTACTTCATGCTCTTAATTGAACATTGGAAACATTATTTTGAAAATGCTGAAGCTTTAAGAAAACTAAAAATAAGGAAATAGCAATTTTGGCCATAGAAGTTTTTTTGTTCATAATTTGAGCATTAAATACAAATATTGCTTATTGGCCCGACAACCAGTTGAATCAATAAAAGGTCAATAAATAAAGAACAAAATATAAACATTGAAAAATAAATATGAAGAAAGAAAATAAAGAGAAACATGAATTATTTGCTATTTTCAAGGGACTTAAGCACGCACTTGGGAAAATAAACAGGCAGAATGACTGAATATATTATTGAATGGCAGGAAAGAGGAAATGAAATGAAACTGAAAAGTGTGTAACACCACAAAAGTAAATATTTAAACATGAAGAAAATTTATTAAAACGAGTCAACACAAATGAAATATGACTTGAAAAAAAAGCGTAGGAGAATAGCCTGAAATTCTTATGAATAATAGATCACGGTAAAGGAATGCCAGTCGGTGGAAGAGAAATATTTCATAGCATTTAATGTATTTTAGTGTATAATTTTGTTACAATATAATGGTTTTGAGAAATGCTTCATTGCTGATATTTTTGACCTTTATCCTTCACTTATGGGGACAGATTTGAGTAAGGATCTTGGATAAAGTACCTATACAGAAGTGAAGCCAAACGGCTGTCTTGCATGGTATTGATTGAGCTCATTTAAAATTCACCGAAAAATGTGTGTTTAATGATGAAATATATTTCTTGTTAAATCGCTAAGACAATCCTTTACGAATCATCATTACAGTCATTCAAATTAACTACTTAGTGCAGTTTACATGCTAGCGGTTTCATCGAAAATTATATCCTTCGAAATGAGCAAATATATTCTGTTACGGTGGATAACGACTGCTATCGAGCTAAGCTAATCGAATTGTTCTTTTGAAAATTAATCAGCTAAACATCAACGATATTTAATACAAATAAAACGACGCAACTGTCCTTTCCCTTTGCCCCCTAAATGACCCTATAAAAAAATAAAAATTAAAATAAATTTTACATTTAATAATCCCAAACATTTATTTTTAGACTTTTATCTCAAAGTGAAATGTCTCCCCCAACCCTTGCCAGAGAGACCCAGACAAAAGGCAGTTTTAATGCCTTTAAGTTTTTTTTATTCTTGATCTGTGATGAAGTCTAAGACGATCTAGCAATGCCCATACGTTCGTCTATGGAAAACATGATATAGTTTAACTTTGGACCCCGCCCCTTTTAGTGGTCGTTGACGTACGATATTATATGCAAAAAATATTGTAAATATTGAACAATTCGTATTCCTTAAGTCTATAAGAAGCTTAGATGTTCTCTGATCTTGCAGTGGTGAAACGTCTCCCCTACGGCCCTTCCCGAAATGACGCTGTCAAAAATAGAGGTTTATAATTGGGTACAGAGATGTCTTAAAGGAACTCTGTCCCACCAAGTTAACCATTTTAAATTTATTTACTATATATTTAGAGGGTATTTAAGATTCCACTAAGTCGAATATAAAGTTTTTACTTGTTTTTGTTAAGTTGTCCTCTGAAGTTAATAATGATTATGTACGAACACATGTATGTATGTATATATTTCAGGCACAGAGCAGATGATGTAGTCGTAAAAAATCCCTAAAGGTTATAAGTTTTGTAAACTCTAAGTGGTATTTATTTTATTCAAATTATAAAAAAATATTATTATATAATTTATAGTGCGTACCAAAACAAAACAAAACGTAAATTTTTGTTTTCCGTTTAGATTTCAATTGAAAGGAAATAACATAAAAACAAAGTTGCTTACTGGCATCTCCCTTGCGCGCCGGCATTTTTAATGGCAAGTTGATGCAGTGTTTGCACAAGACTATAAATATCAAGGGAAATTATGACCAAAGCTAAGAAAACGAATCAGAGAGCAAGAATATTAGGTAAACACATTCCATACGAATGAGATTATTTTGATACAATTTTTGTTTGTTTTTGTTCAAACTCCTACACTGAAGCAAAATAGTTAAATTAAATATCGCCCCTTTAATGCAACATTGCCATATATGCAAGAAGATAAACCCCACTTTGTTAAAAGAAGTACCATGTTTTTTGTGCCTACCAAATAAAAACTTCCAGATCATGTCTTTTGAAAATATGTAGTGAATTTATTAGGAATTTGTCTACCATCCTTTGAGAAAATATTTTTTTGATTTAAAACTGAGTACAATTGGAAAGTTTTTAGAAAAATGAAGCACAACAGTGTTACATGTTTCTAGTAAGGAAAACACCATTAAAGCATACTTTATACATATCAGCTGTTGTATTCTCGTTATATATGTCATAATATTTTTTCCCAGGCGGCTAACTGATATTGCATGTTAAGCCTCGTAACTTACGAATTAGACAAGAGCAATATTCCAAATAACAAGGAGAATTTTTTGTTAATTTTAATTTCTAGCAGTCCAGGGAAAAAATTCCCCTGAGAAGAACAACAACATATTTTTTTTGTAAATTTGTTAAGGAAATGATATATCTATAAGTCCAAGAGGGTCCAAAGGAATTAAACTTGGAGCCATAAAATAAAAAAAACTATTTTTTGGACCCCTTCCCCTTTAGTGGGGGTTATTATATGCAAAAATAGTGTAAATATTTAACAAATTATATTACCTAAGCCTACATTCCTCAAAAATAACATCTTTATGAAGCTGAGACGTAACCTGATCCTCCTCTGCCCCATCCCCCTCCTTCTCCTCCTTTGTCCCCCAAATGACCCTATAAAAATTAAATTTCTACACTTAATTATCATAAAAATTAATTTTTGGTGCGTTAAAGGCGAAGGTAAAATGTCTGCCCCATGGTCTTTGCAAGAGCGACCCCGACAAAATACAGTTTTAGTACACTCGAAAAAAATTGGACCCCATAAAGTATATATGTATATATTCTTGATCAGTGATGAAGTCTAAGACGATCTGGCAATGCCCATACGCCCGTTTGTGGAAACCACGATATAGTCTATTTTTGAAGTTACATATTATATGAAAAATTAGTGTGAATATTTAACAAATTGTATTTTACGACGAAGGTACTACGTTCTCTGATCTTCCCCTGCCCTACCCACCTCAACCCGCTTTTGCTCCCTAAATGAACTTACCACAAAAAAAATTTTTTTTCTACACTTAACTACCCCGAAAATTTAGTTTTTAAGTTTTTACGATTTAGGTAGGACGTCTCTTCCACGGCCTTTCTCGGAGTAACCCTGTATAGTGTTTTAAAAGTGGGCACAAAAATGTCTTAAAGGAACTATGACCCAGCAGGTTAAACATTTTTAACTTATCTCAGTCCCTTTTTTGCACTTTTATATAAAATATTATTATATAAGTTTTTATGTCGGCGGAAAGGTGTCTCAGTCATGCTCCTCCCAGCACACTGGAAATGACCGTATTAAAAGAAATATTTTTATTATTTATTAATGCCAAATATCATAAAAATATAAATTTTAATAAGAATAAAAATAGAGTTTTTATTTACTAAATATTTGGAGGGTATTTCAAATTCGATCCAGTCGAATATAACGTTCTTCGTTGTTGTTTCGTCATAAATTCATTATTTATTTTCATTAAAAACAAAAAAACAATTAATTGGAAATCTTGATCCTGTTTAAATTTCTTTAGGTTATACTGTTTAAATTAGTTGGCCAGACAAACAGATATCGTCTGCTTAGAGTATAAACCTGCTAAGTCTACTTTTTATCATATACGATTTTTGAACATAATAATTTCTGACACTATCATGTACTAAAAGCAGAGTAACAGCACTCACCTTCGTCGGCCCTGTAGCAAAAATTAGCCGGCGAAGTAAAAGGTTGAAATAGCTACAAAAAAAAAACTGTCTATCTTCTCATCTTTCCTAGTCTGTGCCCTCAATACTATCCCCTCGTTTTCAGTTCCAGTGCTGGTCCAAGATAAAAAAAAAAAAAAAATTGACTCTAATTTAAATCTCCTCAATACAATTTTTTTAAGCAATTTATAGAAAATGTTTGTATCTCCTGTAAGATTTGGGCCAAAGGACTTAGCAGGTTTGAACACTAAGCCGACGATACAATTCATTAATATTAAACGAATACCATAAAACTTTTAATCAATTTCCCAAATGATTGCCTAACTTTCCTCAATTTCAGCCCCATTAATAACAAATCAAGTTGCAAATATTATTTTATTCATGGGAGGAGAAGTGAAAATAATAAAGGAAATTTAAGTTTTATATGAACTTTCCATGTTGGCTTCATTCAGTTCACTCACTCGCATTAACTCACAAGAAAAGTACTGAGGCGTATGATAAATATTTATTAATTCATATTCATTATTCATACGTCAAATAAGACTGGAGGCCGTAATATTAATTTATTTTGGCTACACATTTCATTTATGAAACTGATTAAACGCAAATTTAGTTAATTGTTTTAACATCGTAAATATATGTAATAACTATTAACAAAATTTCTTGCACTACACGTTTAGACAAGCTTTCAAAAGTTTTTATTTGTTTAGTGGAGCATACGACTGCAGCAATTTAAGGTTATTGTGCTATTAATGCTTAAAGAACTGTAAATATCAAACAATATATTTGAACTTTTCTCTCATCATCACATCGACTTTAGCATAAGTTTATTGCTGAAGAAATCCTTTGGGGCTCCCTTCAGCTTTCGTTTTCCATTCATAATAATATAAAAAGTAACAGGGGATAAATCCAGCAACAAGAAGTTATTATGTGTCATAGACCATAAACCAAAATAAACATTAAACATGAAAATCATTCACCTGTAATAATATTTAAAGCAACAAACACAACTAGTAAAGTTGTTTCTCTTGCGGCAACTTGTACAGGCAGCCAACAACAAGCAAACCCAAAAACAACAACAGTTTATTATGCACGCTTGGCTGCTTGTTTGTTACAGTTTAAATTGGCAAAAAAGAGTGTTAATTCTATTATAATTGTTTTGCATTATTTTTTCTCATTCCTTGCTTCCATTTTCATTTAAGCTTTTTCTCCAGCAAAAATACGTTCTGTTGGTTTATAAATAACAACAACTGTCAGTGTCAGTTAACAGTAAAAACTGACAATGAGCGTGAGTGAGAAAGGTAGAACTTTTCTAACAAATTAAAAATTTATTTACGAGTAATTTTTTTAATTAACTCTTAAAATAATTTTACTATTAAAGTTCTGCAAGGCAAAAGAGTGAAATTAGTTTAGGTAAGTCATCAATTAAATACTTCAGATGTCATTTGCACGACGACTTTCACTGCAGAAATAAGTTCAAATAACTTTTTATAAAATCATTTAAGAGAAACTCCCGACTACAAATGTAAAGCTGATGTATAAATCGTTTTAGGTCTTCCTTTACACTGTGCAAGTTTTCTTGCTTTATTGCCTTAAAATTTCACTAAAGAAACTAAAAGAACCTTTTTTAATTATTAAGTTTTAGGATGGGAATTATATTTGACTTTTAAAGATTTTAACACATAATTGAACTTAAACAAAGTCCAGATCGCTTTAAAATCTCGTATATACTGTGCAATTTTTTTTTTAAATTGCTTCTTTGTTCACACACAGCGATTTATAAGGTAAACAGCTTTTACCTTTAAAACAAAAAACCAAAAACAGACGAAAGAATCAAATTTGTATTAAAAATTAAAATAAATAAACATTTTTATTCCAGGCTTGGAAAATTGAAATATATTTCGGTCATTGAAAGTGTTAAAAAAGTTAAAAATTTTATTTTTTTGTGAAATACAACCATTTTATGCTTCACAAAAATTTATTTTACTAATAATTTATATGAATTGCTAATTTTGATTTTTTTCTGAACTAAACCTATTTTATACTTCAGGAAGAACTAAACTGGTATTGAAAACCAAAAAAATTAAAAACTTGATGCCAGGGTTGGAAAATCAAAAATTTTTTTGGTACATAAAAGCAGCCGTATAAGTTCCTAATTTTGGTTTTTACAGTGAATTTGGACTATTTTATACTTCAGGAAGAATTATATTCGTGCGAAAAAACAAAAAAAAAAAAAAAATTAAAAGTTCGATTCCAGGGTTGGAAAATCGAACATTTTTGATAAAATAAGTTCCTAATTTCAGTTTTATTGTGAATTAAACCTATTTTATACTTTAGCAAGAAATATATTCGTATATATGATCTGATTTATCGTCCGATTAATATAAATGGTGAATTTGAAAAGGTTCCATAAAACTCTATCATGTATAGGAAGAAAAATTCCCATTTTTATATTACAATTGTACAATTTGTTACTACAATTGCTCTACGAGTTTTAAAACATTTATTACACCCTAAACTATTCTTGGTGTGTATGTTGTAAGGCTTCTCCTACTTCTATGATTTTTACTTCTGCTGCTGTTGTATTTGTTTTTCATCACAACTGTACTCGTATCTTAATTATTTTACATTAAATTTATGTGATAAACCTGTAATAAATAAAATGTAAATCAAGTTCACAGGTGTTTTCCTTTAGCCATGACTCATTAGCTATTCTATTTGTTATTAATTATAATTTGCGATATTGAAGAAAAAAATCTTTTAATCTCAAATTGAACATTAATGACAAATCTAATACTCACACATGCATTTGTGTACATAAATTATAACGATTATGGCATGTAAAATAGATTTAAAAATGAATATTAATATTTTGTCACAAAAAATATATTAAAAACTTTTACAGCTAAAAATTTGGCCTTAAATACCTTTTTAGTAATTTAAATCTTTTCACGTTTTCCACTGATTTAATTAGGCTACAGCAAAATGGCAGATAAATGTTTTGTAAATGATCTTGCAACGACGACTTTCGAATTTTGCTACCTGATAACGGTCATTTTGCTGCATCTGTCAACTTATTTGAATATATTATTTAGCAACATGTGCAAATAATAAAGTTATTTTATCAAAATGGGATGTTTTGTTTTCCGCTTGAATCTTCGTTGAAAAATTATCATCAGCCAGGAGGCCCATTTTTGGGTGAATGGATACGTGAGCAAAAGAAATTGTTGAATTTGGGACGATACCAATTTGACTGCATAAAACTCCCCCAAAAGAAAAGTTCCAAAAATTTTTTTTTAAATATTACCCAAAATATTTTCATAAATTTTGTTGTTGTATTCCATATGAAAAACAATCCAACAATTTTTCATAAATTCTGTGCTTAGTTTTATTTTTAAAGAACTCAAGAAATTTCTCCTCTAGGCAAATAGAGAAGTTGCTTCGCTGAGTAAAGATTTCTTTGCATATCCGGTTTTTGTCTGAGCTTAAGGATCGTTGCAGAAAATACGATAGGGGAGAAAGTCCTCCAAACAGGGTATGCGAAAAGTTAGTGGTTCTGCGTGGCAGGCTTTTGGATATTGTAGCTTGCCACCAATTTAAATATCAGTTAAAAAATAGGTAATTTTTTATTTATTTTGGGTCCTTTTTCATAATTTTTTGGCCTTGTATATTATTTTGGTTGTTGGGCTATATTTCATTATTTTTGAGAGATGTGCATGACGACAACTCTCGTCCAGGACACTCGAGGACATTGAAAACTTAAGAAAATGTTCAAGAAATGAAGAATCGTCAAATCGCTATTAGAGAAGTTGCAGAGGGTGCCGGCATATCAATTGTATCATGCTATGAAATTCCTTTAAAATTGTTGAATTTTGAATAACATTTTTTTTAATATATATTTTTATATTATGCCTCAGACCCAGATGAGTAAATTTACATGTGTATTTTTTGTGAACAGACCTCATTTGTAGGAATATAATAGGGTGCAAGTAGAATTAGTATAAAAGGAATACCTTGCTTCTATGGGCGGAGCAGTTTCCATTTTTCTAATTAAGGAAATTATATTGACAAGAATAAATGGCATTCTAAGGGTTCATTATATCTTTAGCTTTAACTGAAGTTCAGCGAAGTGTAATAAAAATAATAAAGTTAATTATTAATAATTTAATTTAACATAATTTGCTTACATATTTAAAATTGTCTTTAGAAATAACTTCAAACAATTGAACAACATAAATGACACATTTCAAGTTATTAACTTTTCCTGCTTTAAAATAATTTCTTTGAAGTTTCAAAATGTAGGCAAACATTTCTCTTTATAAACTCTGCACTCAATTAATATTTATATCTTTAGATCTTAAATATTTTTTTTGTTTGGTTTATTTTAAAATTACCAGACAATTTCCTAATGCCAAATTTTAATTTTAAAACAACTCATTTCACTAGAATGAATATAAAATCATAATTAAATGTTGACTGGTCGAAGAAAACCAAACTTAGTTACAAGTTTATGCAAATTTAATTTTCAATTAAGTTTCTTTAAAAATTATTTACAAACTCATCTTAATGGATACAAATTATAATAACACAAATTTAAAATGAATTCTTTACACAAATTACAATGAGACACTTTGTGGAAAACTCAGTTGCTGGCTTTGAAGTTGTAGCCCATGTTGAACAACCAACAGTCTTTAAAATTTCATTTCACTTTTGTTTTGGTTGTTTATTATTGCTGTTGGTTTATAAAATTTTAATTTAAAAACTTTCTGATACAATCTTGACTCAGAGTTTTATAAAGTGTTTGTTAAATTGTCATTTTTTTTTTTGTATTAAATTTTTTATTGGTGTGTTGAAGTGTAAATCTGAGTAATTGTTTGTAGGTGCTGTACACGTATATGGTATTTTGTAATAAAATTTTTAATTTAATTTCTTTGCAATTTAACACATTAAAAAACAATGGTACTCCGGTACTCATACAGTTCTGTTGAGAGCATGACGGTTGGAAGTAAAAGTGATTGTTGTAAATGTGGTGGTAAAAGTAACTCTATACGGGGTGCTGTAGAATGAGTTGTAAATTTTGTGTTTTTTACATTTAGTAAGGAAAATCCAGGGTTGGAATGCATGTGTGAATTTAACTTAAAACTTAATTTTTATAAATTATTTTGTTACCGCCGCCACTGTATTATTTAAAGTTGTCATTTTCCAATTCTTATTTTTCTTGTGTATCTTGTACGTACATATGTACCTTATTTTAAATTGAACACATACTTACATACATACATATTTAAATACACTCACTCAATGTGAATGGTATGTATGTAGGTATGCATGCACACATGTACTCGTCTACATAAATATGTTTTTTTATAACGGCACAATCTGCAGATCAACTACCGCTTGGAAGTAAAATAAAATAAAAGTTTTGTTCTTAAAAAGTAGTCAGGCAGAGCGGTTTAACAAATTGTTTTAAAGCCGTTTTCAAACCGTTTTATACATATTGAATTTAATAAAATAAAAAATCATAACTGCTTTTAAAAGTTGTTTTTTTGTGTGACTCTGCTTGGCTGAACGAAAGGGCCAACATTTCTTTAAAACAATTTGAAATAAAACCGTGTCGGGAAAATCATTAATAAGAAAAAATAAAAACACAAATAAATTAAAATATTGTTCTTAAAAGATAAAATAATGTCGGGAACAGATTTTAATTGCAACAAGTGTCAAGAAAAAGACACCGAACAGATGGTGCAGTGCGACTCGTGTGATAAGTGGTATCATTTCGAGTGCGTTGGGGTAACTAGTGACGTTGAAAATGTAACTTGGAACTGTTCCTGCGTTGCTAGTAAAAACAGTGCCTCCAACGTGGCCCAACAAACACGAGCGCATGTAAATGCTACAGCTGAGTTTACCGCAGGCTTACAAGCTTCATCATCCCCTGATATCCAAACAAAAGGGTCCCTTCCAGATGCACCTATCTCATCGTTAGGGGAAAAAGCCCATCAGCCATTAAAACTAAATAATAATGGATATGAAAAGGGCAATCCCGTGAAGATGTCAGAAGACGTTTTGCGAAATACAGCAACAACAAAGGACAAATTTGTACAGCAACAATGTAGTTCTCTCTGTGGCCCAAGCACATCGTCCGGCTCTACGAACTCCCACACACAATTGAAATTGCAGATGCTAGAAGAAGAAAAGGAACTTCAAAGGCAGTATTTGGAGAAAAAATACAGTATCCTAACACAAGGGGAAGTTTGCCAAAGTTCAAATTCAATTTTAAATATTTCTTGCTTTCAGCCCAATGCAGCGCAATTAGCAGCGAGACAGGTAATACCGAAAGAGCTACCAACATTCGATGGCAACCCAGAAGACTGGCCCCTATTTATAAGTAATTTTAAAAATAGCACAGAAATAGCGGGCTACACAGATGGCGAAAATTTAATGCGATTGCAGTCGTGTCTTCGGGGTCGTGCCAGAGAATTAGTAAAAAGTAAATTACTTATTCCGGCCATGGTAAATGAAATAATTCAAACACTAGAAATGTGCTTCGGTCGTCCAGAGCATATATTAGACAGCATGATTGCCAAAGCAACGAAAATTCCTCCGCTTAAGGATAGGCTCGATAGTATTATCGAATATGCGCTCATCATACGAAATATTTGCTCAACAATGGAGGCCTGTAACTTGACGGCCCATTTAAACAATCCGTTGCTCGTGAAAACGCTACTTGATAAATTACCTGATAGCCATAAATTGAATTGGGCCATGCAGGTAAAAGATGATAAGGTACCGGTAGTAAAAGCGTTTAGCGACTGGATTTACAATATAGCAGGAGCCGCAAGTCAAGTCGTGTCCCCCTTAGGGGCTAAAAAAGGTGCTTCAGTGTATACTCACACAGAGCCAACTAATCAAAACAAATTCAGTTGCAACTTCTGTAAAAGTAAGCAACATAAAATACAGCATTGCGGCGAATTTCAGGCTCTTAGCTTAGACGAAAAGTGGAACGTGGTAAAGCAAAATAATTTATGCCGCCAGTGTTTAAATGCTCATCGACGCAAATGTTTCCTAAAGAAGGTATGTGACATAAGCAATTGCTCTGCCAAGCATCACCCCTTATTGCATAAATATATAGTGCCGACAAGTAATTCAACTGAAATAGTGGCCCAAGGGCGTGGGGCTAGCGTAAACGCACATAATGGTAGCAATCGAGGTTCGCAGTATTTCAGAATCTTGCCCATCCTTATTCATTGCAATAGTGGTCCGATAGAGACATTTGCATTTCTAGATGAAGGTTCGTCCGTTACCTTAATGGAACATAGCTTTTTTGAAAAATTGGGTATCAGCGGCAAAAAAGAACCCTTAGAGCTACAATGGACCGGCGAAACTACTCGTTCTGAGCGAAACTCTGTTAAAGTTGACATTGGAATTTCGGGTGCTAAAAGTAGTAGCAGGTTTACTCTTCATAACGTGCACACGGTAAATAATCTCAGTTTGCCCATTCAGTCAATCAGATTTGATGACATAGTGCAGGACTGCCCATACTTAAGAGGTTTGCCTATACAATCTTATACAAATGCTAAGCCAATGGTTCTTATAGGTGTCAACAATTGGAGGGTAGCCGTACCGTTAAAAATCAAAGAAGGTAAATGTGGTCAGCCGATAGCATCTAAAACGCGCCTGGGGTGGACATTGCAAGGTACTGGCACCGAATCAACTAATATTCAATCATTAAATATTCACACATGCGGATGCGAAAAAGGCTATGATGCGCTCCATGATGAAGTTAAGGAATATTTTGCCCTGGAAACGCCCAAAGAAGGAAACATTTTATCGCCTGAAAATACAAAAGCAATGCAAATTCTTGAAAACTCGGCCATAAAGAAAAATAAACAATTTGAAGTGGGCCTATTATGGAAGGATGAAGCTCGGAAGTTACCCGAAAGCTATGAAGTTGCACGCCATCGACTTAAATGCCTTCAGAAAAAGTTCAAAAAGGACCCAGAGTTACAACAAACTATGCAAGCTGAAATTAATAAATTAATATCCAGAGGTTATGCTCGAAAGGTTTCGAGCTCCGAAATGTTCTCTCACCCGAATCGTACGTGGTATCTACCTATATTCGTAGCTCTTAATCCAAATAAGCCCGGTAAGATTCGCCTTGTATGGGACGCAGCAGCAAAATCGCACAACAAATCCCTAAATGATTTTTTAATTTGTGGTCCTGACTTACTTACATCACTCTTTAATATTTTGATCGAGTTCCGTGTTGGGCAAGTTGGCATTTGCGGTGACATAGCCGAAATGTTTCATCGTATCAGCGTCAACGATGAAGATATGCACGCTCAACGATTTTTGTGGCTCGAAAATGGTGAAGATGAAACACAACCTAGTGTGTATGTAATGAAGGCCCTAACCTTTGGTATAAACTGCGCACCGTTTATCGCTCACTTCATAAGAAACAAAAATGCCGAGGAATTCAAGCAACTGTATCCTCGAGCTGTTAAAGCTATACAACACTATCACTACATGGATGATTTCATCGATAGCGTCGACAGCGAAGAAGAAGCAAAAGAACTTGCACTTGAAGTAAAAATGATTCATTCAGCTGCCGGTTTTCATATGAGAAACTGGATAACTAATTCCGAACTCCTTCGAAAACACCTATCTGAGGACAGCTCGGAGACTCAAACTTCATTCAAAGCTCTTGAAAAAATTCTCGGTATGTATTGGGAATCGAGTAATGATGTGTTCCAATATAATTGTAGATTCTCGCGGCTTCGAAGGGATGTTTTACACACCGGCCTGGTTCCTACTAAAAGAGAAGTTCTCCAAGTCCTAATGTCTATCTTCGATCCAATAGGACTTGTTTCCCACTACACTGTTGGCTTAAAAATTTTATTGCAAGATATTTGGCGCTCAGGAATAAAATGGGACGATCAACTCAATGAAGATCTGTACTTAAAATGGCATACGTGGCTCGCGAATCTATCTAAAATTTCTTCAATTGCAATTCCCAGATGTTATTCTAAACTAATCAAATTTAAGCGCGAGGTTCAACTACATACGTTCGTCGATGCTGGGGAAAATGCTTACGCTGCAGTATGCTACTTCCGTGTACAAATCAATGACGACGTTGATGTGTCTATCGTAGCAGCCAAATCTAAAGTTACACCACTAAAACCAATTTCAATACCTCGATTAGAGCTTCAAGCGGCATTAATTGGTACACGTTTAGCCGCAAAAATCCGAACAGCTACTCGTCTACATTGCACAGAGTGTTTCTATTGGTCCGATTCTAGGACGGTGCTTAAATGGTTAACTATGGATCCGAAAAATTTTAAAACATTTGTGATGTATCGAGTTGGTGAAATTCTGGAGTCCACAAATTCTAACCAGTGGTATTGGGTACCATCCAAATTAAATCCAGCTGACTTCGCAACGAAAGTTGGTTCAACCGATGACGATTTGTGGCTCAATGGCCCTACCTTCTTGAAGCAAAGCAAAAATTTGTGGCCCAAATGCCCAGACATAGATATCTCAAATAAAGAAGAAATTCGAAATCATTTGCTTATTATCGACAAACCAAAAGCCTTATTAATCAACATAGAATATTTTTCAAATTGGAAACGCCTTTATATGGCACTTGCACGCTGCATACTTTACATTGAAAAATTAAAATCAACCGTACGAGGAGATACAACAACTAAAGGTATGTGCTTTGAATATATACAAAAGGCCAAGAATATTTTGTTTAGGTATGCCCAAGCTTGCCAATTTTCTGATGAAATATGGCGTCTCAGAAATAAAAAGAAAATACATCCCAGTAGCAAACTCAAACAGCTAAATATTTTCCTTGATGATGATGAAGTTTTACGCGCTTGTGGCAGAGTTGAGTCCCTAAACTGCAATAATGCTATTATCATGCCCAATAATCATTATATAACGTTTTTGTTGGTTCGAACTTACCATGAAAGTTTTCATCACTGCCTGCACGAAGCCACAATATGCAGAATCAAAGCAAGATTTTACATACCTAAGTTAAGAGGTGTTTATAAAAATGTTCGGACGAAATGTCAATGGTGTAAAAATCAATCAGCCTCACCACAACCGCCTTTAATGGCATCTTTACCAAAAGCAAGACTCGCCAGTTTTGAACGGCCGTTTACTTATGTAGGCGTCGACTTTTTTGGTCCATTATTTGTGACAGTCGGCAGGCGCCAGGAGAAAAGATGGGGCGTCCTATTCACCTGCCTAACAGTCCGCGCGATTCATATTGAAGTTGCTCATAGCCTAGATACAAGCTCGTGCATCATGTGTATTCAAAATTTTATAAGTCGTCGTGGTTCGCCCAAAGAAATATATACCGATAATGGTACGAATTTTAAATCTGCCGAAAGAGTTCTTCGCGAAGAAAAACAAAATCTTGATATCCGCCAAGTTCTCTCCAATTACAACGAAATAAAGTGGAGGTTCAACCCACCAGCAGCACCACACATGGGCGGCGCATGGGAAAGGCTCGTGCGGACCGTAAAATCAACCCTCTACGCTATGTGTCCCGCCTTCAAATTTAATGATGAAACGCTAAGAAACGCTCTATGGGAAGTCGAGTTCATGATAAATTCCCGACCACTAACATTTGTGGCTCTAAACTCTACCGATGACGATGCCCTTACTCCAAACCATTTACTTCTTGGCTCAGCTGATGGATACAAACCCTTAAGTGAAGTTAACTTCGATCTTCGTCAACGATGGCACCATACCCAGCAGTTCGCCAACCATTTTTGGAAAAGATGGGTTCGTGAATATGGCCCAAATTTAATAACACGCAGTAAGTGGTTCGAAAAGGTGAAGCCGCCATCCGTAGGCGACATAGTCATAATCGTAGACGATACTCTTCCCCGTAACAGTTGGCCAAAAGGCATCGTAACAGAAGTAACTACGGCAAAAGATGGTCAAGTTCGACGTGTCAAAGTAAAAACTAACTCTAGTACATTCGAGAGGCCCGTGTCCAAAATAGCAGTTCTAGACGTCGGTACGAATGATAGCAAGCTCACAGGCCCCTAGTTCGCTTACAAGGGGGGGAATGTTACCGCCGCCACTGTATTATTTAAAGTTGTCATTTTCCAATTCTTATTTTTCTTGTGTATCTTGTACGTACATATGTACCTTATTTTAAATTGAACACATACTTACATACATACATATTTAAATACACTCACTCAATGTGAATGGTATGTATGTAGGTATGCATGCACACATGTACTCGTCTACATAAATATGTTTTTTTATAACGGCACAATCTGCAGATCAACTACCGCTTGGAAGTAAAATAAAATAAAAGTTTTGTTCTTAAAAAGTAGTCAGGCAGAGCGGTTTAACAAATTGTTTTAAAGCCGTTTTCAAACCGTTTTATACATATTGAATTTAATAAAATAAAAAATCATAACTGCTTTTAAAAGTTGTTTTTTTGTGTGACTCTGCTTGGCTGAACGAAAGGGCCAACATATTTAATTGGTCAACACAAGGCCACCATAGAGCTCAAGACTTTATAATATCAGTGTACTGAGCAATTATTAATTACTAGAAAATAATCACTGTCGATATTAAACAGAAAATAAACTGCTTTTGGTTGATTTTTCAAGTTTCAAATTAAATATACAGCAGAGCAAATATATTTGTACCACCTCATGAAACTCGTTGTCAACTGTGTCACTTGTACAAGTGGCACTTTACGCTACAATTTCGAGTTTGTAAGGATGTGTGAGTGTGCAATATAAGGTTTTTCTTCCTACTTTCATGTTGTATGTATGTGTAGTACAATTGTAATACAATTAAATTTTTTTTCGTCTATTCTTCAACCCATATGCAACACAGAGTTTTATTAAGTGTTTATGTATTTCGATTTACCCGGTAGTTATGAAGGTACTAGTATACATCTTATTAAATATGACACTATTGTTGGAATGAAATATATCTCAGATTAGTAATTTATCCTCAAGTTGCTCATTTCGGTCAGTTTCTTACAAATTGTAAAGTTACTTGGGAGTTTTGTGATGACCATTAACAAACAGTTTGACTTGTACTGCCATTACAAGTGTAGGGTATATCCCTAAAACATGTTCTTACATAAAAAACCATTTCTGTTTCCATTTGGTAAATATATAGATACACACATACATACATACATTTATAGACATGTATGTATGTATGTAAGCATATATGAGCACATGTGTTTTTTAAGGATGTTGTAGAATCGGAAAATGTTTTTAAACGTTGTACAACATTAATTAGCGCTAATTGGAAATTACAACAAATGGGTTGACTCTTTGCCTTGCTGTTCTAATATTTGCTTTTTTATGTTACATAATTGTCGTTCTGGTCGCTTGTAATACCAAAAAGGGGATTTTTTCGAAAGAAAATTTTTCATATTTAAAGCAGTTTAATATCTAATGTATTCAACCTGAAATTAATTTGAACCAAAGACTGGCACACACACACCATTGTATTTTTCTCTTTCTTGCACACAGACATATTTGAACGGAATTCCTATGTGGATGAGACCCGTTAATGTAAAAATATCATGTCAAATCATGAACACAAATAATTCTGATGTTTTAAATACCGGTTATATAAAAGTTTTATTAAATAGGAGCAAACATTGGAAAACAAAAACAATTTTTTTAATAAAAGTTTACAATTATAATTGCCTGAATGCGAAACTAATTAATTTGATGTATTTTTAGTTAATTACCCCAATCGTGAATAACAAGGGGCATTTTTGTTCAAATGAAATTTTTATTCCACTCGAAGGGAAAAAGTGTATCATGAATCTCCCGTGAAAAATTATTCCCGCTATCAGTTGTCAGTGAATGCAAAACAAAGAGAAGAAGTCGAAAACAACATGACAAATCAAAGAATTGGTGTAGAAAAATCAAGTTTATGCAATAATTTAAAAAAAGTATGACTAAATATTTAATAGTCAAATAATTTGGATAGATTTTGAAAACCAGACAAAACAAATTAAAAATATGCTTAAAAAGTATTCTTAATCTTTAATATTGGAGCAACAAGTTTTACAAAGACGCAGGCAATTGATTTGTTGCATAAAATATAAGTTTATGTCTTATTAACGGCTCTTGCCAATAAAATAAAATTTGCAAACTCTAATATTCGAATTATATTAGAAAATACTTACATTTTCTACTCTATTCTCCACCAAGAACTAAGTGAATAAATTAAAGGGAAAAGTGAAAAAACTCGCGGGAAAAAATCATTCACGATCAGGGGAATTTAATTTTAGCGTGAAATTATTCACGGGGAATTCTCTCGAGGGAAACATTTTTCATAATAGGGGTGAATGTGTGTAAATGTATAAAAATGCACTTTTACCTTGTTGTTCGTACTGGTGGTATATAACATAAGTTGTGTTCCCGATGCATAACAAAACCATTCGAGGTTGTACAAAGTAGTTCAAAAGCATTCCAGGTAACAATTTTATCTAATTTTAAGAAAAAATGAAACTGACTTATTTTTTTCTGTGATGGTAAGAATTTTTTCTTTGGGTAATTTCGGACAAGAATTAAATTTTCAGCCTTTTTTGTCCAAATTTGAAACTTAAAAATTAATTAAAATATTTGGTAATTAAATTAAAAAAAAGATTTTCTTTACAGATTTATTGAAAAGCAAATAAAGAACAACTTTTGAAAAGATTTAAATGTTTTAGTAAATTTGTGCATATATCTCCTTTTACTTAATATAAAAAATATGCAAATATTGCTTTCATTCACTTTTTGAAGCTGCAGCCAATGTCGCCAACTGTTTGCTTTTAAAATGTTGTACATTTTAGCGTTTAAAATCACGAAAATAAATTTTTTTTCCGAAAGTTGGCAGCATTAGTATTTTAAAATGTTCAATTGTGGTTTGTTGCGAACAATTTGTAGACATGCATGTGCATGTAAGTAAAGGGTGTCTAAAATTGAGGTATCATTTTAAATTGAATAAAATAAATACCTTTTTTCAGCTATAAAAAACATTTTTATTTCAGTTCATTTAAACTAGGTTATGCTTAAAAATGAAAAGTTATGGCGATCAAATGAGCTCCCTACTGGCTCGGCAGTCCTTCGATCTTTTAACAAAATTATTAATTATTATTGAATATTATTGATATCTGCTAAATAATATCGGGCTTAAGCTCCTGAATAGTTGTGGAACTATTGCTGTACACTTACGATTTCAAAGAAAAAAAAATGCTTAGTGTCAAACTGCTTGGGGGACAATTTACTCCTTCTCTACCAGAAATAATGCGCATTTTAAAATGAAGCATTCCATATTAACTAGGCGGCATATATTTTCAAGTTAAAAACAAAAATTTAGAGTGGAAGTTAAAAGTAGAAAAAAATGTGTCAGCAAAATTAAAATGATACCACAGTTTTAAACACCCTTTATTTGTTCCACCAATCTCTGTAAAGTACGCAACATGTTAACGGAATATATTTGTTTCCTTTAAGGATGCATGTTGCTTGTGTGCATAAGTTACACATTTATTTTAATGTGTGATTTATTTTTGCCCATAAGAGACACATATGCTGCAATATACACGCAGCCAATGTTACCACAAGTGGAAAAAAGTACGTACCAATTACAATATTTTAAATAATATATTCATATGCTTAATTCTCAAAACTAGTATTAACAAGTTAGAACGTTATATTCGACTGGGTCGAATCTTAAATACCCTCCAAATATTTCATAAATAAAGGTTCTATTTTAATTGTTTTGTATCAACGCGCGCAAAAAGGGACGGAAATGATTTAAAAATTATTCATTAACAAACTGTTCAACTATAAACATTTACAAAGAAAATAATGAATCAATGTTATCAATCAGCAAAATATTCAATATTTGTGATGTCAGTTTTTATAATTACAAAAATAATTAAAACAGCAATTTTTGGTTAAAATCAAAGCGGTAACTCTGGTCGTAGTACTGTTAAAAATTAATTTGCTTATTTGCAGCAGTCTTTGTTTAATTATTCCGACTGTTTTTAATTACTTTACAGCTGTAGTGCTCCTAAACAATTATTTTGTAAGGAAGCTCATTTATTATGGCTGCGATTGTTGCATTCAATTTGTAAAAAGAAGTTGTTTATTTAAGAAAACTTCTCCTAACTCCTCTTTGTTGTTGCCGGGTAACAAAAAAGTTCATTGACATTTTAATTGTTTTTAAGTAAATTTTATATATCTGCAGTTGGAATATAATTATTTCATTTTGTTTTGTTGTTGAAATAATTTTGGTTTAATTGTACTAAATATTTAAATAAAAATTTTTAAGTTTAAAAGTTTATTAAATTTATGTGACAAAGAAAAAGACAAAAGAAAAAGAAATTAGAAACAATATGATAAAGAAGAAAATAAGAACCTATTTATCTTAAGTTACATACTGGTTAAACTGATCGTGAAAAGGTTTTGAACGCCATGAGTCATTGTGATGTTAATCTTAAAAGCGGTGATAGTGATAAAGAACTCTGTCTTTATTTTATTTGATCAATAGCTAAATAATTATTTTTAATAACTGAAATAATTGTCTATGATATCTGACAATAATTGCATTATGCTGTTGACTTGTGCTTTTCTGCAGTGATCTTATCAATAGAATAATGGAGCAAATTATATTAAAATTTTTGCTATTGTTTTAAAAAAAAATATATTTGATGCTATTCCTTGCTGATATATTTTGTATGTGCAAGATCACTATTCTGTAGAGAGGCAAGATTGATCACTGAACACTGCCTAGCAACAAAAATCAGTTATAAATATACGTACATATTAATAAACATAAACTGATATTGTTGTGAAAGAAAATTCTTTTAAAAACGTTCTATGAGACTGAGTCACGGTGCGTATGAGTGATGTACTTATATAAAGGCTGGGCAAGTTTGAGGTTAGGAAGTAAATTGGCTTAAAAAGACAATTTTTTTTAAAAAAATTCAGTTTTACTGATACCAATGTAAAGTAGAAATATGGAAATTAATAATGAACTATAATGTCGGGCAAATGTCTACTTCTAGGACGTCGATACGTCCGCTCTTTTCACAAAATTTTAAAACACATTTTGCAACAAAGCTTCACTTATTTCGTCAATGCAGCACCGAATTTCATCTTTCAGAGCGTCAGTTGAGGCTGCCATATCGAAAAATTATACAACCGGCATTATTCTCATGCAATAACTGAAAATTTTGGCCGGCTGTGTGGCTTGTGACGCCGTTTTGCTAAAACCAAAGTTCACAAGAAATCGGTTTTCATGGTAGCGTAGAGAATTCACGGTGACTGTATTTTCTAGCTCATTTTCGAAAAAATATGGACCGATGATGCTACCTGATACTTTCTTTGGATATAATGGTTTTTCTAGGACTGAATATGGATTTGGTGAGCCCCCTATGCAGCAGTTTTGTTTGTTTAAATAACCGCCTACTTTGAAATGAACCTCATTATTAAAGATGATTTTCTTAAAAAAGCCTTGTTTTCGTTCAGTTTTTCAAACGGCCAAATCACAAACCTACGACGCAAGCAATGACCAACCTACGGTCCATAATTAAAATTTCCCAACTTTTTCATCATTTGACAGTCAATTTACTTCCTAATGTCCAACTTGCCCACCTGCTATTAGTTATGTGAAAACATCTTGTTGTTTAGGTTTATAATCCTGAACACTATTTCTGAAAATTTGTTTCCAATTTCAAACAAACTTTGTCGGTACGAAAAAAAGTATATAACAATGAAATATTCTAACTCTTCCTTAGTTCTTGGAAAATTTCATAATGTTATCTTCAATTCTAATGAAAATGCTTTGTAAAATTATTACTTATCAAATACATATTTTTACAAATACATTTATAAATTTTATCTCCATAAGTCTGAGGTGTTTATAGAAAGTGAAGGAAAGAGCAACACGTGCATGTACTAGATGTTAGCCAAAAGGTTGTGTATGCGGAGGGCACCATATTTAATATTAAAATAAGACATCCTTTTCAACACACAAGTGTTATTTAAAAATACTCATATCAAATTAAGTTTGAATTTTGGTGAAATTTTTGGTGAAATTGTCAATAAAGTGTCCACATTTTTATATATGTCTTAGATAAGAAAAAGTTTGTGGCGCCATATGACAGAAATTGATTAATATTCTTTTAATTTTTTTAATGAAAAAAATAAAAAGAAAAATTAACAAACTATGCATTTTCATTACAGACATCTATTTCAGAAAAATATGGAAAGTGTAAACTAGAATTACTAAAATGTACTAGTGAATCACTGGTTCCAATGTCTACATACGGTCCCAAAAGAACTAGCTAATTAATAGTACCAATGACACGCACAGGTTAAATGTCTGTAGTAAATAGTTTTGCGTGGGATTTCCTTTCCTTTTACTAATACTGGTGACTGTGTCGATAGTACAGTTTCACTAAAATAAAAATTATATAAAACTTTTAATTTGTTCTGTGACTTGACGCTTACCTTAGGTATAATGGAACAACAAATTCAGAAATATAGGACATGAAAAAAACAATCAAATGGCAACGCGGGTATTAAAAGTGTGTTCCCGTATGTAATTTCCTAATAAAATGTTTATAAATAAAAACTATTACCACATTGAACTAAGTACTGATGATGGAAAACAGTTGTTTTCTTCTGCCATTTGTTGGATAGTTGACTTTCCCTTATGCCTTGAAATGTTTATCATATCTTTCTGAATTTAAAAAAATGTTCGAACAATTAGCCTATAAATCTTAATTGAATTTAATATAAAATTGTGAAATTTGGAGCTTAAAGAAAAAAAATTATATTAAAACAAGCGGCGATAAAGGACAATTCAATTAAAAAAAGGACACTTTGATTTTTTTTAATTTAGAGGATATCGCGTAAAAAAAGGATTGCCCTTGTTAAAAAAGGACAAATAATCACGGTAGCTATCATAAGGACATCTTTAAAAAAAAGGCTCATTCAAATAAAAAAAAAATTACAACAGTGCTGTAACGTCATATTGAAAGATGAATTAAAAGTATAACTTAAATTCTTTTAATAAAATTTTGTGCATTGAACAACTGAACTCTCTGGTAATCCAATTGTAATGAAAATCATATTAGCAGAAATCAAACTGTGATCCTTTTTGAGCACATATAGTTTAAAGCAAAGCTTTACTGAAAATCCTTGCTTTTTATTCGAAGTCCTTTTGGCAACTTAAAATTCCATATAAAATTATTTAAACGCTTATATGTATTTCAAAAAAGTTTGCAAATGATAATTTGAAGTTTTGATAATTTAGACGAAATTCAAAGATTTTCATAACATCTATCTATGTACATGTAATTATGTATGTATATGTGTGGTATAATTTGCAAACTTTATTAATAACAAACCAAAAGAACTATCTGAAAAGTCTCAAGTTGTCATTTTTGTCAATTCTTTGCCATACTTTAAAACAAACTTATTCATTTCCACTTTCATAAAATTTGGTTTAACTGTTCACTTTTCATACACGTAAGTCAATGACGTTTGTGTGTGTGCAAATTTAAAACTTTGTATTCATTTCCATTTTTTTTTTTATAAGAAAATAATTTTCCATCTGATTTAAACCAGATTTCACAAATGAAAGTAAGTGCGTATGTATGTAAATATATCCAAAAAGACACATTCATTACACCCGCATATACAAAGATTAAACATGTTCCACGTCAGAAGAGTACATTTAGGGAAAATTTTGTTTTAGTAGAGTGTATGTGGGTGAATGCTATTTAAAATTCTCCTTTTTCCTTTATTTAAATATTTTGTATTGAAGACTCTATAGTTTGAATGAAAATATTATGAATCTAATTCCATATGTTTTCTAATACAATACTGTAGATGGTTTAATAAAAATAAGTACATTAAAAATTAATAACATTAGAAACAAATTGCTTTTAAAATTATGGCGGCTTCAAAATAAATGCGACAGCTGTTATTATCATATGTAGCAGCGAAAGTCAATAACCAAATAAGAAAAAGTGACGGGAAATATATTTCATACCCCTCACCAAATATTATGAAAGGGTTTGTCAGTCCGTGTGCAATTCCCTTAATATTAACATGCGATCCTATAAAATATATATATTCTGGGTTCTTATGAATAGACAAGACGAACAAGCGATGTTCCTCTGGCGATAAGTGAAATCGCTTTGCCAATTTTCAGAAAAGTTAAAAACTTTGGTCTTGGATTGTGGTAGTGTATTGAAATTCTGCAAATTCCAGAGATGGAAAATTTAAACTTATTTTTGGCATATAAAATTAACTAGCTAAAACTAATTTTTGTTTTTATGTTAATTAAATCAATTTTGTACTAGAGGAAAATTTAAATTGGTAGTAAAAACCAAATAGATGACGAATTTTTGTTTTTTTTTTTTGTTAATTAAAATTATTTTATACGTCAAAATATATGAAATTCGTATTTAAAACCAAAGGACATCAATAGACTATGCCAGAGTTGGATAGTTGAAACTTTTTTTTTGGAAATAATTGTATATTTATTGTTGATTAAAAACTATTTTATACTACATTATTATACCGTGTGTCTGTCGAAGTCACGATTCAGTCCAAACGAAAAGAGCCAGACCTTTGAAACTTTGTTATAAATATATCTTAAAGGATAGCACAGGTCAAGTTCGTAAATAGAGTGAATCGGGCCAGACCGAAAAAAGTTCCCCTAAGAAAAACTACATCTAAAAAAATTATTTTTAATGGTTCTTTTTGTAATTTTGTTAAGCAAATGATATATTTTTATGTCGTGTTAAACTTGGAGCCATAAAATAAATAAATTAGCGTTTGTACCCCGCCCCCTTCAGTGGGCGTTATTATATGCAAAACTATTGTACAATTTAACAAATTATTTTATTCAAGTGTACATTCCTTTAAAATAGCGTTTTTAGGATTTTATGACGAAGCTGAGAGGTAACCTGATCCTTCTCTGCCCTATCCGCTCATACTCCTTTGCCCCCCCCCCCCAAATGAGCCTATAACAAAAAATTTTTTTTACACTTACCTATCCCAAAAATTTATTTTTAGTGTTTTATGGCAGAGGTATACTATATATAATATATTATATAAGTATATATATTATTGATCAGTGATGAAGTCTAAGACGATCTAGCAAAGCCTATTTTTGGACTCCGCCTAATATTCACTAGAAATGAGATTCAGTCATGTATTCATATGCACATGAAATTGTCCTTCAAGGAATATGTCAAACAAACAAATTATTGTTAGTGTTGCCTTGTAGGTTTGAAAAATAAAAGAGAGATTATCTAACTTAAATGTCTAAGCATAATTAATTGGCATTGTGCTGATGATGTTAAAATATATAGATGTTAATATATATATTAACCTACTTAAGCTTTCGTTATATACTTACAATCGAAAACCCAAACTTATACTCGATTCTAGTTTCGAGGTGTCTAAAGATGTGTTTAGACAATGCGAGTGATTTTGAGATAATCTTATTAGAGAAAAAAGGAACATGACCACTCTCAAAATCGCTTTGTTTCCTTATTCGTCTTGCTTTCATATCCGTAAGTTTCAGTAGGCCTATTCCTACAATTTGCTGTCGTATGTAATACTCTTATATTGTATTATATTCGTTTGTTCAAACAAAACAGTTCAATCAATAGGAATTGCATGCTGTAAACGCCAAAGAAAGTTCAGAGAAGAAAAACTAATAATCTGATTAATAATATTTGCATTGTGTAAACACAGCCCAAAGCAACTGTGCTTGATGCGGAAACTTTGCTGATGATTTGCTTAGTTTTAAAGAGTCATTAAAGTTTGCCATGTACAAAATGACTTGATGGAATAAATTTTCCAACTTCCAACTCATACATCAGACTCGCATACTGTTCTTGTTTATTCAGAAGATTAAAAGTTATTAAGCTACAAGAGTTTTTTTTTTATATGAATATAGAATTTCAAATAAAATTATCTCATCATTGAGTTCTTAATATATATTTGTATTACATTTAGCTGCTACGTGACTAGTTTATTGAAAGCGCATTATACATAAAATTATATAGTATGAAATGAGCAAAAAAGTTGAACACTTATGTTAACCTACTTTGCGTTAAACAAGTTCATAAAGAACATATTGTTTCAAAATGAATCGAAATGCTGCCATAAGTTGCAAAGTGATGAGGCAAAAGTTAAATGTTAAAGATTTTTATGAATAAAATCAATCAAGTTTCGTACAAATTCAGCATATGTTAGGCCAATAAGAGTCCAACAACTAGGAAAATATGAAATAAAAAGTTTTACAACTTTATGTATAATCATCTTCTCACATAAATTAAACTTTAGAAATTTCCCTTTCCCAGATAAAGTGTATTTAATCGATTTGGTTAAATTTCCATAGGACATTTTCCTAATCAAGTTACTGGTTTCAAAGAAATAGTAACGTGTCCAAAATATACATTCTCTTAAATCTCCGATATATAGATTTCTTTTGAGAATTGCCTAAAAAAGAAATAGTAAATTAACATCTTCAAATGGACCATTAATACTCGTATGTACAGTGTTACTGTTGTTGAGTGTTACTGTTTGTCAATCTTGACACTTTTAATTTTCTCTTTTTTTTAGTGTGCGTTACATGTAAAGCTGTATAAATTACGAATGATTACTCTTCTACTTGTGCATTGTTAAGTAATTTAGTATTTGAAAGTCCATTACGACTTGCTTTAAATTCTTTACAAAGAAAAGTAATAACATTTAACAATAATAAAATAAAATAAATGTAAAAAAGTTAAAGTGCTGCATTGGGTTTTGCTGAATTTTATATAGCCTTCACCGACGTACGTCTGGAGTATATAAATACATTGAGTCCAAACCTGGAACTATGTTTTTGTTGTGTCTGTTTCTGATGAATACTAATTTATTTATTTTTAAAATATAAAATATATGTGATTACCAAAGAAAAACAATTTGCTTTATTTAGTCTCGGTTCGCACTATGAAATTTTCTTTCATGAAATTTCTGAAATTCTCTTTTAAAATTTCACTCGTATCTGCACACTGAAAGTTAATTTCATGAAACTTAATATTTTTGTTTGTTTACTTTCACACAAAGAATATAAAAATAAAGTAAAATCAATTGCGAATTACAATACAAAACAGAATTTCAGTGAACATGAAAGTATGTACCCGACACCATTCTTCTCTCCCCTCTCACCAACAAACTGCCACTTTCATGAAATAAAATTTCATAGTGCGAACCGAGACTTAGTTACTAATATATTCGAAGAAAAGTTTAAAGCTTCCAGCTCTGGATTTTTTTTACTATTCTAATTTTTAATACTAATGAATTAGTTTTTAAAACAGCAAACATGTTTAATTTATAAAGAAAAAAACAAATATTTTTTAGTTGGTTACTTCAATTATCCATTCCTGGAATAGTCTTTTTGATTTTGTTTGATTTTTAATGCCAATTTAACTCTTGCTGAGGTATAAAATATGTTTAATTAACAAAACAAAAATTAATTACCAGCTCTGACTCTGTCTGTTTTGGCTTTTCTAATTTTTAATACGAAAGAAAACTGATCAGTTCAGCTGGTTTGATGATTATAAGAAATATTCTTAATATTCCATTCTTAATATAAATAAATAGAATTTAGTAAGTAAAAAAAAATAATTTGCAGTTTGGCAGATTTGAACTTGAGCCCGTTTATAAATTAATATGCTGTAAAAATAATTAATCTCACACTTCATTTCAAGTTGTTATCACTGATTCTGTAGAGAAATCAATAATTAAAAGAGGGACAAATGTGGAGAGAGTCTCACTCTTTATTGTTTGTGCTTTTAGGCAAAACAACAAAACAACCATTATTTATAATTGCATCAATACGAATTGTTTTTGCTGCTTCTACTTTTTAAGACAGCACAGCTGGCATTCTTTAGTTAAGGACAAAACATAAAATAGAATCAATGTAATATTTGTGTTAGTTTTCATGTGTAATTTTTTGAAACATCAGTGACCGATTTAGGAATATTAGAAGTCGTAATTCACAAGGGTAAGTGGAATATATTAATGTAAATACGTTTGTACTTTTAGATATGTACATATGTACATACAATACATATCGCTCATTTGCTGCAAGAACGGCATAACTCAAAATTTTCGAAAAATTTTTTCATACATACATATATATTTTTATATAGTATAATATTTAAGCATTGCTTGATTCTTGTATCAAATTATAAATTAATAATTAAAATACTTTCATTGAGCACAATCTGTGTCGATGTTTATGGTACGTTCTCCCCTACGCTTTATGGGGTCGCATGTTAATATTGCGAAAATTACACACGGAATGACAAACAGATATGTATGTATACCTTTTCACAATTTTTGATGAAGGGTAGAAAAGACTTAATAAATAATCATGCAGTGACAATATAATATTAAATAGTTTGATGCTGAGAGGAGAAATATGTAAATCATTGAATATTAAAAAAAAATATATGTGAATCTTATAACATGAGTATTCTTCTACTTTTCCAAGTAAAATATTTCACTGTTGTTACCTAAGTTTACTTCGATAAACCTTAAGAACAGTAATACTGACACTGATCCCACTATTGTAAGTGAGTGTTAAGAAAAAGTTAAGACGAAAAGTATGTTAAGCAAATAAGTTTGAGGTGAAAACTTTAACACTTGAAAAATGCGTAACTTAAATTACAGCCGACTGATGACCCATACCCAGCAGCTTTATATAAAATAAAATTGCTTCATGATGCTGACAGCAAGGAACACTTTAAGGTTGAACAAGTCTATGTTTTGAGTAAAAAATTCAGTCAGGCGTGTATTTTAAAGACGACAAAGTTAAATCTTAAATGTGAAAAGAAATATTGTGTGTTTTAGCGCTCTTTGGAGAAGTTTGCTCGTACATTATGTTATGTGTTATAGTAGTATTATTTGAGTGTAAAAAACAATTCATATCCTCCGCCTGTGTTCTTTAAATTTAAATCTTTCTGTTACTTAAGTAGTTACAGAAAAAATTAAATAAAAGTATTGCGGAAGTTAATTAAAAAAGAAAGAGAAGATGAAATGAAAAAGTTTGAAAGTGAAGTAAAAAATTTCCGTGAAGCAATTACACACACATACATATGAATTTTGTGTGAAGACACACAAATATTATTATGATCGCGTCATATTGTAGCGGTCTGTATGCGAATCTCATTTTTTATAGACTCTTGAAATTTTATATAAATACATCTTGAAGGATAGCACAGGTGAAGTGTATAAATGGGCTGAATCCGGCCAGAGGAAAAAAAGTTCCCCTAAGAAGAACTAAACCAACCTCTAAAAAACAACATAATTTTAAAATTTTTTTTTTGTAATTTTGTTAAACAAATGATATATTTTTATGTCAAAGATGGTCCAACGTGTTAAACTTGGAGCCATAAAATCAAAAAAATAAATTTTTGGACCCCGCCCCTTTAGTGGGCGTTATTATATGCAAACATAGTGTAAAAATTTAACAAACTGTTTTACTTAAGCGAGGTACATGTGGAAACGTATTGGGTTTTGCAAAAATGTTTTGTATATGTATATGCGTCAGAAACTGGAACAGCACAGACATACAATATTACTCCTTATGTTTATCCTTTTCGGGACTGCATATCAAAATAAAGCTCAAAGGCTGAGCAACAATTTTAATTCCACTATAAGTTATGGACGTTCGACCCGTTGCTCGTAATATATGACACACTGTATTACAAATTTACTTAATAAAATATTTATGTATAATCTCACTTTGTCTTTTTCTTTCGTTATTAGAGAATGCAAATAAATCATCAGTCTATCAATGAAATTTTGTAGCACAATTAATTACGCCCTGTTAACTTGGGCCCTGTATTTCTTATAGCTTTCAGCCATTTAGAAATGAACAAAAGTAAAAGGTATTAAAAAGTCTTACAAGTAAAGACCCTCATTAGAAGGTTGTGTAAAATGTCCTTATTTTGTTTTATTGTAATTACGAGTACAAAACAATCGTGTTTTTTTCTTACTTCTGTTTTTTAGTGCTTAAATAATAAAGGACACACAAAAAATTGCGATACTTGTCTTCGCTATTGTTTTAGGAATTTTCGTGGCGAGTAAATAAATGAATGAGTGGGTTAAAGAGAAGCGATGGACAATTAAAGTACAGATTAATTATGCATAAATGTAATGGAAATCTGACAGTACTTTCCTATATTTGAAATGTTAAATAAATAAAAGTCGCTTAGTTTGTTGATTGTTACAATTTTAATAATTAATCAAAGGACAGTAACTTTGATATGAGGGCGTCAAAAAAAATATATACATATATACTTAGATATTAATATATGAAAATTTGTTGGATTTATAACAGGTTAATAGGACAAATTTTCTTACAACAATTAGTTTTATGTTATTTTTTTATATATTATTCTGTCTGGTTGTAATTGGCAAAAAGTTTTATCAAGAGCATAGAACGATAGAATGGAAATGCGGATTTTATTTTTTAAAGAGTATGTCAAGATCAAGGCGAATTAATACCAGGTGAACTCATGGGCGAATTCCCTGCAAGTTAAAATGTCAAAATCGTGTGGAAGTATATAGAAAAAAAAGTTTTGACAGACAAACTTACTAAAAGTTAAAGCAGCACAAAGTAGTAAAAAATCCGTCGAGTTCAACACACTGTTCAAAACGGAGCCTTGTGTTCAACTGCACACGCTGTAGTTAATTGAGCAGATTTCTCTCCGGATATTTTCCTATAAAGCCATAAGAGATAAACCCTCTCTTTGAGGTAGCCACATAAAAAATCCATGGGAGCTAGATCAGGCGACCTCGGTGGCTATGGGATGTCCCCAAAGTGACATCAGTTTTTGGAGGAAATTTTCCCGAAGCAAATTCATTGAAGCTCTGGCTGTGTGTGTGCAGTCGCTCCACGTGTGTGAAGAGTACGATGGATGATCTCGCAGGCAAACATAATTCCGTAATCTTCTATGTTGACATTCGTCGCCAAGCCTCGAGAATTTTCGAAAAAATGGTCCAACTATCTCATACGTGTATAAGGCACACCAAACAATTGCCCTGGGGCAATGCAATGGTTTTTGATGTCTCAATCGAGGGTTGTTGGTCTTCGGAAACCTGTAACGGCAGTTTTGCTTGTTGACGTGGCCGTTTAAATAAAAATGGTCTTCGTAGCTCCAAAAAATCGGATTTACTGTGCGAAAACGCTACAACATCGTTTCACAAAAATTTTTGCGTAAATCAAAGTAACTTTCTTTCAGTTCTTGAACGATTTGAATTTTAAAAGGATGGAATTTAAGATCCTGTTTTAAAATTTTATGAATAATCGCTCTTGAAACTCCCAGTGAGACTGCTCTTATTGAAAGTCGGTTTTTCACGTAAACTGCTTTCAGCTAGTTCAATGTTATCGGTAGCCCTTGAAGATCGACTGGGCCCTGGACGTGGAACATTCATAGTCGAAGCAGTTACGCGGAATCTCTGCACCCACGAACGAATTCCATCACTCAAAAAATATCTCCATAGCGAACGCGCGATGCTTACTCGGCCACTGCGACATCGTGACTGACAAATCCGATAATTCCAACGGCGCCACCCTCCCTCCGCACCGTTTATTACTTTTTGAAATAATCTTATTTAAACATATAAATTTGCCACCAGCCACTCTGTGTAATGAAATAAAATTCCCTTATCACGAATTGAAATAAAATGCTGTAAATCTTTGTCACATTATTTAAAATTTCGTAAATAACAAATTTTTTGATACAACGATGCAACATTTATGTCTGTTTTAACACTACCAAACCTTAAATGAATAAATTGCAATTAAGTATTCTGAAAATAAAATAATTTTGACCCTGAAATAAATTAAAAATAAAAATTATATTTTTCGTAACATTCAATGAATCCGGAAACAAAAGATGTTTTAAGAAGCATAATTTTATATATTGCAGAATTCGTTTTATTTTGAAGTCTTCTTAATATTTATTAAAAGATTTTATGCTTTTTATACCCTACAAAAAAGAATTGTAGGGTATATTCACTTTGACATTCCGTTTGTAGCCCAGGTCAATTAAGGAAAGTGTTTTACTTAAACCTACATTCTTTAAAAATAAAATTTTCAAGCCTCTGCCCTGCCCCCTCCTCCCCCTTTGCCAACTAAATGACCCTATAAAAAATAAAATTTGTGCACTTAATTATAATAAATAGTTATTTTTAGTGTTTTAAAAGCAAAGGTAAAATGTCTCACCCATGGCCCTTGCCAGAGCGACTCCGACAAAATACAGTTTTAATACCCTCCAAAAAAATTGGACCCCTCAGAGTATATATATTCTTGATCAGTAATGAAGTCTAAGGCGATCTGGCATTGCCCATACGTTCGTCTGTGTGAAAACATGATATTGTCTATTTTTGAACCCCGTCCCTTTAGTGAGCGTGGACGTACGATATTATATGCAAAAATAGTGTAGTTTATAAGAAGCTGAGATGTCCTCTGACCTTTCAGAGGTGAATCGCCTCCCCCGCGGCCCTTCCCGGAATAACTCTCTCAAAATAGGCATTTAAAATTGGTTACAGAGATGTCTTAAAGGACATCTGTCCCACCAAGTTAAACATTTCAAATTTACTTACTAAATATTTGGAATATATGTAAGATTCGACCCGGTTTTTACTTGTTTTCTTTCAAGTATTACCACCCATCGGCGTATTTTATTTTTTGTGCTGCTGGCAATAAAAACAAACACTGAATTAAAAGTGTTTTGAAATTTTTTATAATTGAAAAATTGTTCTTGACATGCTTTTTGTTTTTCTACAACCCGCAAGCACCCAAGGGATGAACAATACTCATGTAATGCATTCTGAATGTATTGGGATCATATTCTGATTATAAGTAAACCATTGTAATCTTTAACAGATGATGGAGCACCGCTTGCATTTGATCCCTTAATTTTCAAGTTGAGTTTGTTTGAAATACTTGGTCGTTGCAGTAATAAATGGTGGATAAATTTGAGGTTAGGAAGTAAATTGTCTTAAGAACACAATTGTTTGCAACAAATTCAGTTTTATTTTTGCCAATAGAAAGTAGAAATATGGGAATTACCAATGAAATATTATGTTGGGTAAATGTTCACTTCTTTTTCTACAGTTTTATTGTTTCTTAAAGTGCAACATCGACAACAGTCAATGCGATCAAATGAGAACAGTATAATCATGTGATAGAGTGAAACAAAATTTATTGTCATTCATAACATTTTATGGCAATCTGAAATTTAGTTTTATGCCGTTTTCTCTTAGCTTAAATAAAAAACAATTTGAACTACCCCTATGTGTTTTGGGAAATTTTATACAACAAGAACTTTACAATTGATATGGGAATTTTACTTCTGCGTCAACCAGCTTTATTGCTTAATTAATTAGCATTTAAATACTGTTACTATATATAAAAGCCCCTAGGCATTTCATGCCAATATTTGTAACATTTCTGTTAACTGTAAAATTAAGTAGTTTATTTCATCTAATTGTTGCAATAATTGTGGTGAATAATTAAACATGTTATCATTATTAAAACACGCTCAGTGCCATAATGACAACTGGTCCGGTCCTTTGGTGTGAAAACGGAATTTAATGTACAATAATGTATTCATAAACATTACCAGGTTGTAATTATGATTCTTGTGTTATATAAACACATGCCATAATACGAGTAATTAAGTCATTATAAAACCACAACAGATACGAATAGATAATAAAATTCTTAAGATCAAGAGAATATTATAAGAAGCTTGAGTAAAGCAGTCAAAAGTTTTAGAGCACCCCCAAGGAAACATGGCATGGAGAAATAAAAAAAAATGATTACTGACTTTGAAGTCATGTTATTATGTTGTGTGAAAGCAAATCACTTGTTTACTTGGAAGAAAATAAATATGTATTTGATAATAAAAATATTGTGCTTTTATATAGAATAATAAAGTCTGATTATATTATTTTGAATAACTTTTATGAACAGCTGGCAATTGTAAGGACATTTTGTTCTTTGTCAGCAAAGAGATAAATAAAATGTTTGATTTACATTTCAAATTTTCATATCACTTCCGTTTCCTTTATGTTTAATTTTTTGTGTAGCTTTGCAAACAATATACTTTAAGAAGACCTTAAAATTCAAAAAAAAAAAATAAAATATAATAAACAATTGTTGAGATTTCTTAAGCATTTAAAAGTTTTTGAAACGAGACAAAAATTTGTATAAAATCCATAAAAAGTTTCTTATAACAAATTTTCTATATAATTTTTCAAAAATCATTTGTAAGGCTTATAAATATTTTTATTTCTGTTTTCAGTTATATGTTAAAGTATGACACTTCCAGAAAGATTAAGCCTTCTCAATTAAAGAAGCATTAAAGTCTCATTTTTGGAAAAATTATGCACAAAAGTTTTCTTTGGGTCTCTTTTGTACATTAATTTTTTGGTATTAAAGGCCGCTAAGTCCTTTTTAATTTGATGCTGTCGCTTGGTTTCCTGTAAACTCTAGCTGGTCATTTTAATAATTCGTTTTTGTAAAATCGTTATTTATTTTATGTTTAAGATTTATTCCAGTCTTCTGCAGAAAGTATTGCATTACTGAAAAGGGAATTAACAGGATATATTGGAGTCTAACCGAATAGTATATCTTGATATACGTTATGAAAAGTAAACAAATAAAAACGTTATATTCGACCGGGTCGAATCCTAAGTACCCTCCAAATATGTAGTAAGTAAATTTAAAATGTTTAACTTTGTGGGATAGAGTTCCTTTATATAATATTGTACGTCAACGCCCACTAAAAGGCCCGTTTTCAAAAATAGACAATATCATGTTTTCCACAGACGAACGTATGGGCATTGCTAGACCGTTTTAGACTTCATCATTGATCAAGAATATATATACTGTATGGCGTCCAATTCTCTTTGGAGGGTATTTTGGCGGGGTTGCTCTGGCAAGTGCTGGTGGGGGGAGACATTTCACCTTTGTCATAAAACTCTAAAAATAAATGTTTGTGATAATTATATACAAAATTACAAATTTTTTTTTATTGAAAGGGTCATTTAGAGGTCAAAGGGGGAGGAGGGGGTAGGGCAGAGTAGTGCCAGGTAACGTCTCAGCTTCGTCATTAAAGCTTAAAAATGCTATTTTCAACCAATGTAGGCTTAAGTAAAACAATTTGTTAAATTTTTACACTATTTTTGTATATAATAACGCCCAATAAAGGGGCGGAGTTCAAAATTTTTTTATTTTATGGCTCCAAGTTAAACGCATTGGAGTTTCTTTAATATAAAAATATATCATTTCCTTAATAACATTATAAAAAAAAACTTTAAAAATGATGTTGTTTTTTAGAGGGGGGGTTTAGTTCTTTTTAGGGGAACTTTTTGCCCTCTTGCCCGATTTAGCCCATCTCCGAACTTAACCTGTCCTATCCTTCAAGATATATTTATACCAAATTTCAAATACACAGAGGGACGGATGGATGGACAGACATGGCTAGATTGTCTTAGATTTCATCACTGATCAAGAATATATGCAGTTTATGGGGTCTTAGAGGGATATTTCACTTCGATGCACACGGAATGACAAATCCTCCGATTCTTTTTTGGAGGCAATAAAAATTCTAATTGAATGTACGTATTGTATCGCGAAAATTTTGAAAATTATGCTTAATTTTTGAACAGACCTCGTATTTATGTTTATGGTAACAGTAAAATACTAACAAGCCCTCTATGTGTGATGTTTTGTATAAGAAATTCATAGGAGCAGTTTGGTTCCAAGGATATAAATGAATTTTTCTTAGACTACCACTATCGATTACAGCAGCGTCAGCCCTCTCCACTAGTCCATCTGTGGCTTTCCTCATAAGTGGAAGTTATGAAATATGCAAGCTATTGAGATCCATGAATTAACCGCTCACAGGTGTACAATGAATTACAAGATAAGATTATCTGAAATTGGTGATCATATTTTATTCCAGCCCATGGGATCCTAATTGATGTCGTTCGGATGGTGATGTTAGAGGAACATTTACCAAAAAAAAAACTATTTAAAGTGAAGAACATGTAATAACAAACATATAAAATAGTACATATAGCTGAAAAAATTATTAAATTCATTGTGAATTTAACTAAAAATCGATGTGCTTTTTTAAATTTCCATTAAAAATAAGAGAATACACGTGGCAGCCGTAGTGAAGCCGGCCACTTGTCAAACCACAAACTTAAGAAAAGTATTTTCTTCAAAGACATAAATTTCAATTATTAAATGACTGTGAAAACCTTTTGCAAAGGGGCACAAAATAAATGTTGTTCAACAACATCCCTGCCACTCATAATAAATTGAATTATATTTTCTTTTAACTTTGAAAAATACGAATAAAAAACCTATTGTAAAATCTTTCTACGAAAAAAGGTAAAGCATAAGACAAACAAGCTAATTTTCTTTTAAATATTTGTATCGTTTGCAATTTATTATCAACAAAATAGTTAGTCGGCATTTCTAACACAACAGAACTAAACAAATTGCATGCGGGTGCTTGTACTCTTTTGGGGTAAAACTGGTCCGTAGATAAATCTAAAGGCAAATATTTATTTAACACTTTAAAAGGTGAACATAAATAAATACGATAGATATCATTCAATAATTTTAGTTTTCAATCAGAATGATGCACAGATTCAACAATTCATTTAATCTCTATACAAAAATCAATACAATTTATTTATTTTGCAGAAAAGTAAAACATTTAGGAACACAGTAAATACGAAAGAAAAACAAGTAAAAACTTTATATTCAACCGGGTCGAATCTTAAATACCCTCCAGCATTAGTGTATGATTGTGTTAGGTGTTGTCAGCCTGTAGCAGTGCTGAAGTCATAGCACTGATCACTGAACAAAGCTTTCAGCGACTGACACAATCATGTACTAAAGAGCAAAGGAACAGCACTCTCTTTCAAATTGCTACAAAAAAAATTTCTATCTTCTCGTCTTTCCTCATCTGTCCCCTGAATACTATTCCCTTCTTTTCAGTTCCGGCGCAATGCACTAAAAAAATTTAGTAAATAAAATATCTATTTTTATTCTTATTAAAATTAAAATTTTTATGGTATTTGACTTAAGTAAAAGAGGAACAAATTTGTTTTAATTCAGTCGTTTCCAATGTGTGCATGACTGAGACATATTTCCGTCAGCATAAGTACTTACGTCTTAATATTTTATATCATCGTCCAAAAAGGGAGATAAGTTAAAAATGTTTAACCTGCTGGCTCAAAGTTTCTTTAAGACTCTTCTGTGCCCAATTTTAAAACTCTATTTAGGTCACTCCGGGAGGAACCAGTGGGGGGAGACACCTCACCTAAATCGTAAAAGCTTAAAAGCTAACTTTTTGGGGTAGTTAAGTGTAAAAAAATTTTTTTTTGATAAGGTTATTTAGGGGGCAAATTTGCTAAATATTTACCCTGTTTTTCATATAATATGTAATTTCAACTCCCACTAAAGGGAGCGGGGTTCAAATATAGACTATACCGTGTTTTCCACAAACGGACGTATGGGCATTGCTGGATAGTCTTAGACTTCATCACTAATCAAGAATATATATAATCAATTCTTTTTGGAGGGTATTCAAATTGTAGTTTGTCGGGGTCGCTCTGGCAAGGACTGTGGGGAAGATATATTTATCCAAGATATATGTATCCAAGTTTCAAAGGTCTGGTTTTTTTCCTTTGGACTGAATCATAATATCCACAGCCGGATGGACGGATGGGCATAGCTAAATCGTCTTAGAATGCATCGCTGAGCAAGAATATATATATACTTTATGGGGTCTCAAATGGATATTTCTTTGTGTTACATACGGAATGACAAAGTGAATATACTCTCCAATTCTTTTTTGGAGGGTATAAAAAGAGATTAAAGAACTGAATTTACAATTGAAAATGTTATATTTCTTTTCTATTTTTTGTTGAAAATATTTATGTTTTATTTATTTTATATGTAGGATTTATCTAAAATTGTATATATTTGTATATAAGAGTGGTGAATGCCGAGCACATAAGCGGCTATTTTTAGATTTAAAGTGTCATGGGCAAAAAAGATATTATTTTTATTAATGTTCAGTAACATAAAATTTCAATTGCTGGGTTAATCCTGGGGTGATGATTGCTAACTTGGTGACTCTGTCCGTATTGTGGCGTTTATCAGGGAAGAGGATTTCGTAGTCTTCCCTGACATACCTTTAGCTAGTAACCCCTAAAATTTCTGTACATGTAAGAAATTTAAGAGAAGTAGATTGGAAGCTGTACGGGCACCTAACCCAGACAAATTTCTAATAAATTTACTGTTTTCAGAACACATAATCGGGCCTGTTCTGTAAACGAATCCGAGTAAATTTCTCGTTTTAAAACGAATCCAAATTTTTTCGTGTTCCTTAATTAAAATTCACACAATTTTATTCGTTTTAAAAACGAATAAACAAACCTGCTCGAAAGTAAATAGAGTGCACTTTTATTCTAATAAATAACTGAATACACATGAAAAAACAAAAATCATTTAAAAATTGGAAGTCTTCTTTTATTAATTTTATAGAAATCACATTCAGTTTAATACATTTAAGCATAAAAAATAAAAAAACTCTTAAATTTTTTCTTATTTTTGCTCCAAGTATGACTAAAAATGTTTGGAAGAATAAAAAAACTTTTACCGGTCAAGTTTCTAGAGCCGTGAAACAAAAATCACTTTTGATCAATATTCACTAAATTTTTCTATAAATTCAATACCCTTTCTTTATTTCTTCAATTAACAGCTGATTATGACGTTCAAATTTTGTATTCGAAATTAATTTCCAATGCAAACAAATCGAGTAATTTGCAGAACACCAAATAGTCATTTACTCGTTTTCTAAAACGATTCGGTTTACACAACAGACTTGAATATAGTAAATTTTTTTCAACAGTACAAAAAGTATTACACTTTTTTTTTAGAAAAGAAAACAACAGAATTGTAGTGTAAACGAATGTAGGATAAAATATAAAAAATATGTTACAATCATTTAAAAACGGACTTTAATGCTACGATAGTGATACCCATCGTTCTGCAAAACAGTAGAATCACCATTTTCGGGACCTTCAGCTTCTACAATAGTATCTCTTAAGGCTGGCAAATATTCGTTAGTGGGCTCTACTGAAAGCGATAAATCAGGTTTGATAGCGGGTGTTTTGTAGTGGTAACCATCCACATCTAGTACGGCAGAGTCTTGGGTGGTTTCAATTGGTACATCTACAATTTCTGCGGATGATTTTTCCGAAGATTGTCCTAGTGGAAATTTAGTTTTTTCGGGAAAATATTCTAGAGGTAATTCTGATAGATCTTCACCTGTCTGGACGGGCGGTAAATATTCATTAGAGGGTATTTGAGGTGGTTCAACATCAGGTAGGGGAGGCAAGAAAGTAGCTGAAGGAGGCAAGTATACGTTTTTTGGATGCGAAGACTCGGTGCTAATTTCTGCTTCTAGCGTAGCCGTGGTAGTGTCAGGTTGTGGAGTTTCGCTAAAAGATTCTGTATCCTTTCCTTCGGTAACTGGTGGCAAATATTCGCTGGACGGTGAAGTCTGAGGTATTTCAGCTGGCAAGTACGCTAAATCTAAATGAGCAACATCACGCCTCTTTCTATAACGTGACTTACACACGGTTTTGTTATTATTGTCACTTCCATATAAAACAGTTGAATATTGTAACTTGTGTGGTAAAGAAGATTCTTGTGGTAACTCTGCAACAGAAAAATGTGACGTCTTCACATCATTCACATCATTATGCAAATGTTGTTTATGTGGTATAGCGTTTACCAAAACCAACCAGCCACTTATAATAAAAACCAAAGACAGTCTCTGAAATTAAAACTTAATGGTTATTTTCAGTTTGTGACAGTTATTTAAAATGCTTTTACCATTTCCTCTTAATATTGATGTGTGATGACTACAACGTCAAAGACTCAACTGCATAAAAGCGGCCAGCGCTATACCGATTTCAACATGTTAATGATTTCTATTTATATTAAAAATTAGCACTTCTTATTAATATATTTTGTAAGCTGGCCAAAAGCAACATCTCATAACACACAAGTCAAAATAATTGTACGCTTGTTAGCAACATCAAGCGAAAAGTTTACTCAAACTTGTATTTTGTGTTATTCAACTGTTTGTATTTATTCACTGCAGACCACCATACAATTAAAGAAACGACTTGACGGAAATACTTGAAACGTGAGAAAACATCTTTTATTTTTTTAATTTTGGATCAGTTGCACTTAAAAACATATTAATTTGTTAACTCTGGTCAGTAACACTTTAAACTAAATTACCGATCGCCTTTCTGAAAGAGATGAATAAGCGGCAAATTAAAAAGAAATAAAAAGTCTTTGCAATATGGGGCACATCATGGTACGAAGCGGACAAATATGTTAATATATTTCATATTGGAAATATATTTATTTTACTTGGATAGAAGGCCAGGCCTTGCAACTATGGAAATAGGTGACAGAGCTGAGGCAAGGGATGGAAAAAAGATGATGGAGAGTATACCCCTCACCACTTTTTGCTGAAGAGTATTAAACAAGTAAAAACGTT
Organism: Linnaemya tessellans; assembly: GCA_951800035.1. NCBI lineage: Eukaryota > Metazoa > Arthropoda > Insecta > Diptera > Tachinidae > Linnaemya > Linnaemya tessellans. The sequence goes on along the minus strand of OX637535.1, from coordinate 29,983,163 downwards.
ATATTCGACAGGATCGAATCTTAAATACCCTACAAATATTTAGCAAGTAAACTTAAAATATTTAACTTGATGGGATAGAGTTCCTTTAAGATATTTCTGTACACGATTTTTAATCTCTATTTTGACAGTCATTCCAGGAAGAGCCGTGGGGGAGACGCTCCACCTCTGCAAGATCAGAGAACATCTCAGCTTTCAGTAGGATTAAGTAATACAAATTTTTCAATATTTATACTATTTTTACATATAATATCGTACGTCAACACCCACTAAAAGGAGCGCGGTCCAAAAATAGATTATATCATGTTTTCCACAGACGGACGTATGGGCACTGCTAGATCGTCTTCGACTTCATGACTGATCAAGAATATATATACTTTATGGGGCTCAATTCCTTCTGGAGGGTATTAAAACTGTATTTTGTCGGGGTCGCTCTGGCATAGGCTGTGGGGGAGACATTTCACCTTTGTCATGAAATTCTAAAAATAAATGTTTGGGATAATTAAGTGTAAAATTAATTTAAAATTTGTTTTAAAATTAATTTTTAATTTTTTAAACTTAAAAATGTCCATTTAAGGAATGTAGGCTTAAGCAATACAATTTGCTAAATTTTTACATTATTTTTGCATATAGTAAGGCCCACTAAAGAGGGCGGATCCAAAAATTACTTTTTTTTGCTTTATGGCTCCAAGTTTAACGCGTTAGATCTTCTTTGACAAAAAAATATCACTTGCTTAAACAAAGTTACAAAAAAACTTTAAAAATTATGTTGTTTTTTAGAGGTTGGTTTAGTTCTTCTTAGGGGAACTTTTTTCCCTCTAACGAGATTCAGCCCGTTTATGAAATTGACCTGTATATATCCTTCAAGATATATTTATACCAAATTTAAAGAGTCTGGGCTCTCTTCGTTTGGACTGAATCGTGCTTTCCACAGACAGACGGACATCGAGATATCGTCTTAGATTTCATCACTGATCAAGAATATATATACTCTATGGGGTCTCAGATGGATCTTTCGCTGCGTTACACACGGAATGACAAAGTGAATATATCCTGCAATTCTTTTTTGGAGGGTGTAAAAAAATCACTTTCTTCCGAAGTGAGTGTGTGTTTTAAATTCAACAAGTTGTTATCACTGATTCTGTAGAGAAATCAATAAGAATGTGGAGAGAGTCTTCACTCATTTTTGTTTGTGTCTTTAGGCAAAATAACAAAACAACCGTTAGTTATAGTTGCATCAATGCGAATTGTTTTTGCTGCTTCTTGTTTTTAAGACAGCACAGCTGGCATTCTTTAGTTAAGGACAAAACATACAATCGAATCAATGTGATTTTTGTGTTAGTTTTCATGTGTACTTTTTCCTAACATCAGTAACCGATTTAAGAATATTAGAAGCCGTAATTCACAAGGGTAAGTGGAATATTTTCATATAAATACAATTGTATTTTACATATGGATGCATGAACATACATACGTACATATGTATTTTAGTATGTACGTCCATACTTTAATATATTTTATATACCTAGTCCGATTTTTAAACATTCATTCGTTCTTAAATCAAATTATAAATTAGTAATTAAAATTATTTCATTGAGCACAATCTGTGCAGATGTTTGTCGTACTATATCGGCACAGTGCATACCTTCGGGTCTCATTTGTTTAAATGTTTCCGTTTGGTTGCTGCTGCCGGACATATTTTTAGTTTTCAACAATGATTATTTTCAAAGAAAATCTATTTTAATAGCTGTTTGTCCACCAACAATGAAAATAAAACACAAACTAAGAAACATAAATATGTATATGAATTATTAAAAAAAAACAGTATAATATATCGTGCAGTATTTTATGCAAATTTCATAAAGTTGGCAACTAAAATTTTCGTTTAAAAAAATTATTTACAATACACAGATGGAAACGCGTTAACTCGTATTTTTACGAAATTCAAATCAAATTTCGGTTTTTGCCTTCTCGTGTAAAGTTACAATTAGTTGTGTTAGGGCCTTTCCACTTGTGACCCTCGATATGTAGGTATGTATATGTAAATGAATGAATAAAATTTTAAAGAGTGAGTTGACGCAAACGCCTATAGGTTCACCTTCAGAATTTAACAACTGGTGAATGACTTTATACTCTGAGCAGAAATACTCGCAAATGCATGATTAGGCTGCAACGTTTATTATACATTGACACATTTATCCACGATCAAGTGATATGTGGCCTCTACTTCCTGTTTTTCCCGGCAGTTGCTTTTATCATATAGATTTCAATAATAATACAAAATTCGTTGCCTGAAAACATTCAAATTAAAATTATTTAAAATGAATTGTTTGTGTTGTGGCTTAGATCGTTGATGAATTTTCACGTATATCGGTACTGATTGTTTGCTCTGATAGGTACTCAAGTAGCCGGTAAAAATCGGTACACTTTAGGATTTTTCATTCTACAAAATTTTGCAAAAGTATGTTTACATTATCGGCACAACAAGGTTGTTTTTAATTGGCCCATGGCTTTGATTCCACTATGAACATTTTCATTTAGAAATTTTTATTTTGTGTGTGATTGATGAAACAAAAATGTATAAAATTTCTTTCCTCTCTCACTTTTTCTCTATAAAATATCAGAATTTCTAAAGGAAATTTTTATAGGATTAGATACAGATTATTGCATTTTCAACAATTGCTTCGGATCACATTATCGGTACGTGAAATGCAACGAAATTGCATGCTTATACCCACAGATTTTATTTGAGAACTTTCTTGCCCTCAATCAGATGATTCAACGCATGCGGCATTCCAAGTATTCTTGGGATGTAGGGCAGAGGAGGATCGTGTTACGTCTCAGCTTCGTCAGAAAAACTTAAAAATTTTATTTTAAAGGAATGTAGGCTTAAACAATACAATTTCTTAAATTCTTACACTATTTTTGCCTATAATAAGGCCCACTAAAGAGGGCGGATCCAAAAATTAATTTTTTTTCTGCTTTATGGCTCCAAGTTTAAAGCATTGGATCTTCTTTGACAGAAAAATATATCATTTGCTTAACAAAATTACAAAAAAAATAAAAAAGTATGTTGGTTTTTAGAGGTTGGTTTAGTTCTTCTTAGGGGAACTTTTTTTCTTCTGGCCCGATTCAGCACATTTAGAACTTGACCTGTGCTATATTTAAGGATATAGTTATACCAAATTTCAAGAATCTGGTTCTTTGCGCTTGGACTGAATCCTGATTTACATAGACGGACGGACGTTGCCAGATTGTCTTAGATTTCATCCCTGATCAAGAATATATACATATATATATATACCTTATGGGGTCTCAGATGGTTATTTCGCTCCGTAACACACGGAATGACAAAGTGAATATACCCTCCAATTCTTATTTGGAGGGTATAAAAATAAACAAATTTAATTTAAACATAATTGGCAGCGACTGACACTATCATGTACTAAAAGCAGAGTAACAGCACCCACCTTCGTCGGCCCTGTAGCAAAAATTAGCCGGCGAAGTAAAAAGTTGAAATAGCTAAAAAAAAACTCTATCTTCTCATCTTTCCCAATCTGTCCCCTCAATACTATCCCCTCGTTTTCAGTTCTGGCGCAATGCATTGCATATGTAGGGGTCATCCCCTGAGTGCTGGTCCAAGATAAAAAAAAAAAAAGTTGAATAAGTAAAATGGAGAATGGACGGCTGATTTAATATCCGTCAACAAACTACTCATTATGAAAACCTTCTTCGTCGGTATTTTAATGTCAGATAAAAAAGGCGGCGCATAAGATATGATGGATTATATGTGCCTCAGCCTTCAATGTTGCTGAAAAAGTGAGGGATTAAGCGTAATCAACCAACAGCAAGCGGAGGTAACATGAGTCAGAAGTAACAGTCATGTGAAATAACTGTTTTTGATAACATTTAATGCCATTCCTTGTTATTAAATGTTTTACACAGTTGCTTAGCAGGTTGTGTGTAATTATTTAGCACCTTCTTAATATGTACCTACACACTTCTGTTTGTATTTGTATTAGTAAACCGTGATTATTCCCACAGTCACCAAAATCAACATTTTTTTGAAGGTGTTAATTACATGACTTCTTTACAATTTGAAATTTTAGCTTAACATACAATATAATGAAATCTGAATACTTTAAAATTATGTCAGTGAAAATATATGAGATACTTTTCTGTACCAAGACTACACTTCTTAAGCCGCAAGTCACAGCACAAAATATAAAAGAAAACTGTGTTTTTGATGGGAAAAATATGTAAAATTGCCAGTAGCTGCTATTAATTCTTAAAAAAGATTATAAAGTAAATTTTCCTTTTTTCTCAATTTCAAAATATCAAAGTTTCCTCTTGTTGTTCATTATTTTTTTGGCAGGTTTTTTTATATAAAGAAAAGTAATCCTTAATGTTACAAATTGAACAGCCATTTTATCCAGGCTCTTTTCCACAGACATATTTATATTGTACTCAAAGCCACTTTAGTTCTTTAAGACTTTTATTTCTTATAGCTCAAGTTGACAATTTGTGAGATGAGTGTGAATGCACTTAAGTGTCAAAACAGTTTGTTTGTGAACAAAAAAAAAAAAAAAGATAAAAATAAAAAAAATTGTGTATATCTTGATATTTTAAATATAGATTATAGCTGTTTCCAAGGGCATTAATATGTGCGAGTTAATAAATATTAAGACAATTTTAATAAACATTTTTATTATGCCCCATTTACAGAATTTCTTTTGTATGAAAAAATTATAATAAAAAAAAATATTTAAACTAGTCTAAAATATTACAATATTCTGACATGATAGCACACGCTGTGAATATCCCAAATAATATATATTGTTTTTGTGTTTAAAATTAACAACAATATTTTCAGAAAAAAATTATTTTTAAAAGTTATTTAATCACAATTTCTCATTTTAATAATCATACTCGTAATACATGATTTTCAATTATTTTTGACCTTTTAAGCATAAAGTTTTTTTTTCGTATAAAATATTTATTTATTTTTTTCATTTTGAATATTTCGCTTCTTCAGGAAAGTGTACAAAAACTTTTTGTATCCAACTTTCTATTGTTATATTAAATTCAATTAAAATTGATGGGCTAATTGTAGGAAAATGAATTTTAAATTTATAAAGACATGATAAATATTCAAAGGCTCAAAAAAATTTCACTATCAGTTTAAATTATCAAACTTAGACAGCAGAGCAGAATAGCTCTTTTCGAAAGCCGCTACACTTTCACCATCAGTACTCATGTGTATTTATGCTATTGCCATTTATTCAGTGGCTTACTTGACGAAGATAACATTTTTTATATATGAAAATATAAATATATTGCATACGAGAACTGTACAAAATCGCTGGCAACGCACTTTTATTTAATAGCCGGGTTGCAATTTAATTATTTTCTTTACTTCCCATTTTTGAATTTTTAGTATTTTTTTTTCAAGGTCAGCTGTTGGTAAATTTGGCAGATGCTTTGGCACTCTTAAAGCCTTGCTATGGTTGATTAATAACAAATGAAATTTTCGTCTTAGTTGGCAATTTTTTATTAGCAATTCTTTTCCGTCGTCACATCTACTTGTTTACTAGGACATTAACCAATGACCATAAGAATATTCGTATCTATCTGATGTCTGATAGCCAGGCAGCGCTCAAGGCCATAACCTCGTGAGATCAGGTCAGGGGTTGTTATGGACTGTGTTACATCGCTGATAGAACTGGGCGCTCAGAACAGGCTGACGTTAGGCTGGGTGCCTGGCCATAAGGACCACGCTGGGAACGAACGGGCTGACTGTCTAGCGAACAGAGGAGCCCATCGTAGATTCTTAGGACCGGAACCCTTCTTTGGCATCTCAGGAGGATATGCCAAAGAACAGAATGACTCCTGGGCTAGAGTGGAGTTTAATCGCCACTGGAAAGCCCTTCACGGCCTAAGACAGGCAAAACGTTTCATTACGTTATCTCGGAACAAATCCCAAAAATTAATTTTGATGGACAAGAATGACCTCAGATTATTAACGGGTTGGTTCACCGGACACTGTGGTCTCAGACGACACCAGTTTACCATGGGCAATTCTGAGACCAAAGCATGTAGACTCTGCGAAGCAGAGGAGGAGACACCGGAACACGTTCTCTGCGACTGTCCGGCAGCGGCGTCGTGCAGGAGGAGGTTCCTCGGAGGCAGTTTCATGACTCCAGGGGAGGTGTACGATATCTCACCGCGTAGAGTATTTGGCTTTATTCGCAGCCTCAATCTACATCAGTGAACACTTGGGCCGCACAAAAGATCCTTTGGGTCGCGGTGCTTATGGCCTCATACAATAATAATAATAATAATAATAACCAACGACCATTAAGGCAGCCAGTGGTGCATTTCTGAGTTCCTTCAGATACTGGCAATACTCTAAATAGTACCCACAACGATCATCGGGTCCGTGATAATTCCAAACAGGAGTGCTAACGACTTGCCAGGAGGTGTTGGAAACTAATATGCTAAATTCGAGACAAAGTGTCTTGAATACTCCGCAGGTGATAATTGTAGAACCGCTTGAGTGCCGCCTTCTTCAGCTCCTACTCCTTAATGATGCTTTTCAACACAACTTAGAGAATATCCAAGGCCGAACCTGACGTCCGACTCAGCCCATTTACGAACTTGATCTGCGCACAAAATCTTGCTCCTTTCATTTGAATTGTATCGGGATTTCCACAGACGTGTCTAGACGGACGGACATGGCTAGATCGTCTTAGATTTCATCAATGATCAATAATATATATATATATATATATATATATATATATATATATATATATATATATAACTATATACTTTATGAGGTTTTTGAGGAATATTTCGATGTGTTACACACGGAATGACAAAGTGAATATACCCTCCAATTCTTTTTTGGGGTTATAAAAAATGGCTTTTAGGAATTCATCCCTGTTAGTCTTTTATTTGATTTATTTTTGTAAAAAACTTCAAAATTTAACAAACTATGCATTGTCATTATTGACATCAATTTTAGAAAAGTATAAAAAGACTAAAATTACTAAACGGTACCAGCGCATCACTAGTTCCAATGTGACCGTGTCAATGGTAATTCAGTACAGCTTCACTAATGATATTTCCTGCAGGGTAATTACTTACAAACATATAGCGCTGAGTGTAACCACAAACTTAAAAACCTTTTTGTATTTTCGTCGTAAATGATAAGCATTGTAGTTACCAGTACTAACTTATTGTTAGGCTTAAATTAGATAGATTCAATAAAATAAACCAAATCATATATTCTAATCTTCCTTAATATCGCATAAGTGTTTTTACGTATAAATAAAATAACGCAAAGTGTATTTATGTATTTCAAGCATGCCGGATATTAAGTTGATGGTTTTTACCCAATCAATGTATAACTTCCACTCTTGTAAGGAAAACAAACAAACCTCAACAGGATGTCTATTGTTTATCCACACATCTATTGGTACTGAATACGTATTAATATTAAGAAACAATAACAGCTCTTAGCAGGATAAAAAGTGTGTGCAGATATATTCCCCTTTTAATTCCGCATACAAACAGGATACTTATTTTAAGGATGGATAAATTGAAATAAACAAAATATATAGTAAATGCATATGTGAATACGGATTTTATTAAATAAAGCAAAAAAAAAATGGGCCAAAACATACCCCTAGAGAATGGGTAAGAGCCCAAAATTAACTTTTCGAACGAGAGTTTTTAGAAATTTTGAAATATGGAAGGTGCAATTGGAAATTTTAACGGGTTTTAGCTGAAGTTACAACTGCTACTGGCTTACAGTTCGATAACATTAAACACTTAATTTATTTTTATAAATAATTTTGTTACAAATATTGCATTTTAAATTAGAAACCGAAAGTAATGTGCTAAAAGCTTAAGCAAGTCTTAAGTCGAGGTTAACAGTTAACAAGCAAAAGTGATATATTAGGCTATCCCGAATTTTGTATACCCTTCACCGACGCACGTTTGGATTATGTACATACATGCGTTCCATCCCTGATACGATGTATTTGATCTTTCTGATTTTCAATTTATTTCTTTATAAAATATAAAATTTATTTTATTACTAAAGAAAAAATTACTTTTATATAGGCACTTTAATAATTAAAAAAAAAATTGATTTTCCACCTCTGCAGCTGTCTTTTTGGCTTTTCTAACTTCCAATGTCTATGATTTTCTTTCAAAAACACCAAATATGTTTTATAAACGAGTATAAAGGAAAAAATAATTCTTTAATATGTTACTTTAATTTACAAAAATTGTCCAACCCTGGAATAGTATTTTTGATTTGTAATACTAATTAACAAAAAAAAAAATTAAAATAAAATAAAAATATAAAATACAATTAGTTTTTGCTTGACTATATATACCAATAATAACTTTAAATTTCCAGCTCTGGAATCGTATTTAGGATTTTGCTCATTCCCACTAGCAACTCATTTCCCATGCATATATGCAAGACCGATCTCTCTAGCTTTTCAAACAGACAAACATCGCTTATTTGACTTATGTGTATTCAGATGGACCCAGATTTTATATACTTTATGGGGTCGCATATTGATTTTGTGGAAATTACACACGGAATGAAAATACAATTTCACCATTTTTGGTGAAAAAGATAATTTTTTTTCAATTGATTTATTTTGTTACACAAAACGCTGAAAACGTGTAAAATCGGTTGATGCTTAAGAAGGTGGTTTATAACACCAGGTAATTGAATTTAGTCCCCTATAGCTCCGTTCAGTGTGATAGCATTCCTTTATAGATAATGCAACACTCCACGAACTTATTATTCCATGAACTTTTTAAAATTAATTTGCCCAGTGTAAAGGGGGAAAAGCTCTAGCATATTATATTTGAGGGAAACTACTTGGAAAGATATAATTAAATTTTACCTCAATTTTGAAATAGACCTCATTCACTTTTTATTTGTGCTACTGTATAAGGTGCGCATATATTACCAGATCTGAACATTTTGATTTTTCAAAATATCTCATCTCATCATACCGACAAGTGTATTAAATAAAGTTTTCCGTATTTCTGATATTGTAGTTCCATTTTTCATTGTTCGCTCCCATCGCCGAAACAAATAACTCCCAATGCATTGAATCACGGCTGGAAAACATGATACAATTGTAGTTTTTTTTTGGTACAATTACGATTTTGTTGGTACTACCACGACTAATTTGGTACAATTTATATATCTCAACCAAAGACTATAGGTTTATGCCTAGTTCTTAAAAACGTTTTATTTTTGTAATTTCTCAGATAATCGGTTAATAAAAATAAAATATTGATTTTGTGTCAACTTTAAATTATATGCAGCATCCCAGTCAGCACTTCATAAAATTATCGGGTCGTTTTTTACTTCTCTGCTGCTTCAATATATTCATTTCGTCGTTTCTTTTTGAAAATGATTTTTCTTTCGAGAGAAAGGATGTCTCTATTCTCGAATCTTCCAAAATGTTCTCTTATGACTCGCATTTCCGATAAATTATGACTCATTATAGTGACAGACTTACAATTACTTGCGATAAAATAAAGGGGCTTCAATCAATGTCTCTTTACCACAATTTTAAACTAACAGAACATTTATTATCTTAAATTAAATGACTTTTTGTATAAAACTTAATTAGCTGATTTCTAAATTTTTAATGCAATATCCATATATTTGATGTATTCTTGTGAATTTGTTTAGACAAGCTTTTGAATGTCTTTGTTTAATAAATAAAAAATGATGAATGCTTAGTTAATTACTACAAACTCAAAGTAACCATTTTCCATCCCTGCATTGAATGAAATAATTTCAAAATACTATCTTGGTCTATTATAATCATAATAATAGACCAAGATTGGCACGAACGTCAGCTGTGTTCTGTGAAATTTACTTAAAAATATTTCCAGTTGGAAAGCTCTCAGTCTTTTAGAAAAATAACCCTGTCTGTGGGGTTTCTTTTGGTAGTGGGCAGCATCAATGTAATGAAAATGTATTGAACATAAAACCTGTTGATTAACAGTACACTTCTCTTTAAGTAATAGAAAAAACAAATAAAGTGACACACAAATGTGCGAAAAAAGCAAGTAAGATTGCTAAGGCCATGTTGACTTAATATAAAGAACATAATGGTATATGGACAACAAATACATTTATATGCGGATGTTATGGGATGATATAATAAGATCCTACAGTTGCTTTTATTAGCATCCTGACCTTAATAAATCACTATATATTTCAACGTGCACCTTAACTTTTGTATGCTAAAGTATCCGGTAAGACGAAAACGAGCCTGAGCGCTCATGGTGATTTTTTTGTTAGAGCCGTAGCATTAGGCATTTAAAAGATGTTGTGTCCCATACATAAATGCCATAGAGTAAAGAAAAAGATTATGAAACAGCTAAAATATAATGTCAACAAAATTTTGTTGTATTTTATTAATAAAAGAATGTGGTCATATTAGATCACCCTATATAACAGAATTTCTTATATATTAATAATTATTATTGTAGATATACAATTTCAGTTACATACATCTATTATGTTTAAGAGTTATTTTAAGGAATTATTATAACCTTCACCTAATATGATATAGGGTTTGTTATTCCATGTGCGATTCCCATAATTTTAATATGCCACTTGATAGAGTGTGTACATATATTCTGGCTCCATATGAAGTCGAATACGTGGTATCCGTCTGACTGTACATGAAATCGGTTTTTCGAAGATACGAGAAAAGTTAGAAACTTTGATGTAGGATGAGTATATTGGAAATAGTGATATACATATATAGGTTGCTACTGAAAATTAATCCAAAATACGGCTTCAGAACCGGAAAATGTAAAGTTATTTTTGGTATACAAAGGAAAGTATCCAAAATTAATTTTTTGTTTGTTAATCAAACCTATTTTATACTTCAGGAAGAATTAAATTGGTATTAATAATCGAACAAAAACGAATAGACGACTTCAGAGTAGGACAATTGAAATTTTTTTTCGTTCCAACACGCTAACACCTAAAACTTTTTCTTTTTTTTTCTTTATATACTAAACATATCTGCTGTTTTTGAAGGAAATTGATTGGTAATCAATTCAGAGCTGGAAAATTTAAACATTTTTTAGAACATTTTTCTTTGATAATAAAGTGTATTTTATATAAAACAAAGTAAATTTCTATTGAAAATCAGAAAGATCTAGAACATGGTTCCAGTACTGGAATGAATTTATGTATAGACTCCAGACGACCATCGGTGAATGTAAAATTCGGAGAAGCCGAATATAGTTTTTCTACTTGTTTTTTTATTTACTTACTTGCAAAACGCCAAAATGTGTGAACTTCGACTTCTTCGGAAATAAGGCGATGGCGTTTACGCCGAAGTCGTTTTTTGAACAATATAAAAGAAATACACAAGCAGTTTTCTTTAATCTACTCGTACTACGAAAAATACCTGAGGCGTAAACGTCAACGCGTTACACAATCAGAGTGATTATGAACAAAACATCTTAATTAGATGACATTTATAAATATACATTTGTAATATAAATTACACAGATCAAAACAACATTCTCCCAACCGGCAAACTATCAACAAAATGAATTCAATAATGTAATAGTTTAAAAAAAAATAATACGAATTATTTCCCTACTAATTGCCAATGTCACGTGAAGACAATATCAATTGTTGTCCACAATATCTTTGTGGACAACAATTTCTGATATACTGTGACTACTTTCTAAGGCCAAAAGGATGTTAGAAATTGTCAATTCCTGAAGAATAGATGTAGAAAAGTGTCACGTTTTTGATATTGTCGTGACGTAACGTTGACTAATAGTTAAGGAATAAGGGGGACCATTTTGTGTGAATTACACAAATTATTTCAAAATAAAGTTATAATAATAAAAATAAAAAAAAAAGAGTATGTCTTCTAAAGCCGAGAACTCAATATGTCACATTGGCCCATTGCAAGCAGCCACAATAGTGTGTACTAGTGGCTACATTTATCATTTTCGTATATATCCTTGCCCTTCATTGCCTTCCAAACTGTACATTTTTAAAGGACAACACAAATGTGATTAATATGCTATATATTTTTCTTGGCTTAAAATCAGTTAAAAACCATCAGCAATGCCGCCAATAAAGGATTACAAGATCAGGATCGTAAAGACTGCGAAGGAATTATAGTCCTGCACATGGTTACATACTCGATGCGAGACACAAGTTTATACAAAATAAATTTGTACACTTTTCTTAAGCATTTACTTTAATAATTTTCTAATTTCAGGGTATCAACATTTGCTTGTGATTGTGCTTAAATTAAATCACATGCTATTGAATTTCTTTCATCCTTTTTGAACTTTTCTTTTCAACTGTTCTTTTGTTAATAGTTCCCAGTATTTAATAATTGTATCTCTTTATGTGTTAGTGATGGACATAATTACTGAAAATTTATTTTGGCTTAGGTCCTTTTCTGTTATTTCCCTAAGGGACTCTTAAGATTATATTTTAATAATATAACTAAGATTAAGTTTTAATAATATAATCTTTTTGATTAATTTGCGATGTAACATTTATTGCGTTTCAATAAAGGCAAATAAAATTAAACAAGTTAAAGTGCTTTATTCAGCCGCGACGAATTTTATATGACATTCACGTCTAGAGTGTATACATACATTCATTCCAACATTTGGAATCAACGTTTTGATTTTCCTGATATTCATTATTAATTTATTTCTCTTTAAAATGGAAAATATGTTGGATTACCAAATAAAAATATTTAGATACTTTAATATAAAAAAACAAGTAAAAACGTTATATTCGAACGGTCGAATCATAAATACTCATGTGCGCAAAGAATTTTCACTTCAAGAATGAATCTATTTTTTTTTTTCAAAAAATGAAATCATATTTGATTTTCATTATCGAATTCCGTGCCTAATATTTCAAATAAGTTCGATCTGAAAAATAGTTTGGTTTTGCGCTGACTAACCAAAATGCAGAATCAATTTTGTCCCCAAATCAAATTGAACTCTGTCACGGTACGGCTGCGTATGATTAATATTTGGTTGTATGCAATCGTATTACTCATACGTCTTAAACATATACATATTTAGAAACAAAAAAGTTTTCGTTTCATTCATAAAAATTTTACCCTCATGCGCGCAAAGAAGTTTCACTTAAAAAAAAATTTTTATAGGGTGAGTTAGGGAGTATAGTTGGGTGGGACAGACGGACGTGGCTAGGTCGTCTTAGATTTCATTGCTGATGAAGGACACATTGACTTTAAGGGGTCTTGGAAGTGAATATACCCTCCAATTATATTTTGGAGGGTGTAAAAAAACAAATTTTCCATCTCTAGTGTTGTTCTGATTTCTCATAGCAATGAGTTTTTTCAAAAACATTATATATATTTAATATATCCAGAAAAATAAAAACGTTGTTTTAGTTGACCACTCAGTTACCATAAAAGTTTCAATTGTCCAACCTTGGAGCCATATTTTGATTTGTGAAACCAATTTAGTTCTTTCTGAAGTATAAAATAAGTTTAATAAGCAATAAACAAAAACTAGATTTAGTTAGTTACATTTGTATATCTTCTGCCACATTATACGTCAAAAATACTTCATTAATAATAATAAAGAAGTATTCCATTATATTATAAATATAGACAACTTATTATAAATAAATGTAAAATGCAGTAGAAAGGCATTTTGCACTAACTTTCTCATACTTTTGGCGCTAAAATATTAAAAACACCTGTTTGATTTAAACGAAACCGAAATATTTAACGAAATGTAAACAAACCCTACAAGAGAGCCAAAGAGAATAATGCAACAAGATTTAAAAGCTTTTGATGGCAAAAAAGCTTGCAAGCTCACTGAAATTCAACGAAACTTAACAAAATTCGTATAAAAGGCAGACTGATGGCAAGATATTTTTCAGTTGCGGTTTTACAACGTACGAAAATATTCGGAAAATTGAAATCGAAAACGGATACCCATAAAATAAATAAAAAAGTAAAAGTAAAAGTGGAAAACAACAACAAATTGTCTTCAATGATTGAAATGAAATGAATTGTATATGTGTATGGACTCACACACACACAGAAAAAGGTTTATAAAAGAATATGAATAAAAGTAAAGAGAAATTGTATATCAAATATAAATAATAATTGAAAGCATGGAAATTTAATGAGATGAAAAATATTGTTAAAAAATATTCAAACGCAAAAAGCCAAACAAATACATAAAGTGTGCAAACTGTTGAATGGGCGTAAGTGTCTACAACAGGATATATAAAATGTGAAATTTATATAAGAAAAAGCCACACATACATGTGCAATGAATCAAGCGGAAATGACAAACACTTGTAGATTTTAAGTCAACACTACAATAGTGTTGTTGTTGTTTGTGTGTTCTTTTATTAAAATACTGGCTAAATATAAAACACACAGAATATTGTTGGAAGTATTCTTTTATTCAAAACTAATAAATAACTAAATTGTGGTTAGTTTGAAATTGTTACATTTTGCATAATTTATTTTCAACCAAAAAAAAATTTAATAATTTTTTTTTGTTTTAATTATTTTAGCCAAAGGCGTGTGAGTGTGTGTTGTTGTTTGTTTTATAAATTAAAATAATACAAATAAAGAAATGAAATATGCTTGAAAAATTGAACAGTTTTTGTTTATTTAGATTAATTTGTTTAAATTATAATGTGCTATAAAATATTTAATGGTTTAAAAATGCACGCATTGATTTATTGAAGAGTCAATAAAATCGGAACATATGGCGGTGGATTTTCCTTCGTTCACACTATTTGTTTTCATTCAAATGAAATAATTTACATAAATAAGTTGATAATATTAGACCGACTACAGTGATTCATATGCAAAAATAATTTGTTTTTTCTATGAATGAATTTGAATTTATTATAAATGCTAAATTTAAGGAACTGTATTCTTGTTAACTCTTTTTTTCTCTTTCTGCACGAAATCGATTAGAAAAATAGGAACCTTAAATTCTTTCGTAAATATTTTTTCTCAAGATAGTTTCTATTTTTCTAAAACTCGCAGTCTTCCCAGTGAAGTAAACTTTTATACTTAGTTTATTTTAGCAATATTTTGCATATATCCAAATATTTAAAAACTTTTGCGGATATGAACATGAAATTCTTCCAACTTTGCTATGCTTTAAAACATATATGAACAGGCTAGTTTATAAGAAATATGTTTTGTTAATAAGAGGCTTATGAACCAAATTTTAGAAAATTTGTCCTCGGTTTAAAAATTAAACCTATTAACCTCTTTTAGGAAGAAAATTACATATTTACTTGTTGATGTTTTTATCGAAGTAAGTCGTACCTTTCTTTAAGTGAAACTCTCAGAAGCTGCCTTATTAGAATCTTTAATTAGAAATATTTCTTGATAGAAATCTTTCACATATTACTAATGTAAGAAATAACATGTTTTAGTATAGAGTGTCGCGTAATCAAAAATTTAATAAAATAAAAGAAATAAAATTTTTTAAATTTTTCGAATTCAATCTGCAAATTATTTTTTTTTACGAATTTTTACTGAATTCACTTATTTTATTTTGTGCTAACCAAAAGAGCGTTGACTTAAAGAAATGAATATTAGAAGTTTTCATATTTTATTTCATTAAAAATATTGGTTAAATGGTTGATATCCCTAATGACTAGTATCACTCTGGAAAGTGGAAAAATTGAACTAAGAACGCCGATGAGATGGCGCAGCGGCTCGAAATCATTACTGATTCATTCTAATAGTTTGATGATTATAAAAATATTCTAAATATTTCAATCTTAATAAAATAATTTGAATTTTACAAAAATTCTCAAAAATCATTTGTAGATTGTAGATTTGAACTTGAGTCTAAATTAAAAAATTTCTTATTTAAATAATAAACTTAATAAGCTCGTAAAATAAAAATTTACATTCATGTTTATTTGCTTTTAATGCAAAAAATGTTTATATACCAAAAAATTATAAATTACATATTTTTTTTAAATATTTTGAACATTGCAATTTACTTCTTCCCTTTCATTATCATAATTTCAAAACGGTTTATACAATTTAGCTGTAAGTGATACGTTGAGACGGTTTGGTAGCCAAAAAAAAGACATTCACCTTTACGTCTAAGAAATGCAACTAAGCCAACAAGGCCAGTTGAGCGACAGAAGAGCAAAATCAATACATTTATAAAAACTCCGTATAATTATTAAAGCCCCACACTTTTGAGAATGCTATTAGCTGAAGTAGTTAACACGAGACTAAGAAACCGAAAATCGAGAGCTAGGCTCTGCGATCAGTCATGAATATGGTATTGAATTTTTCTGATCAGCATTAGTGCATGATTGTGTTAATTGTTGTCGCATTGACCACTGAGCATTACTGGCAGCAATCTCCAGTATCATATACTGAAGAGTAGAAGCACCCAACTTCGTCGGCTCTTACATAAAATTCGCTACTTAGAATAGCTACGATAAATTCTTTACCCACGCATCCTTCTTTATCTGTCCACTCAACACTATCTCTTCCTTTTTAGTTCCGTAAAGTACTAGGTAAATTTTGTCCCTTAAGTGATGGCGCTACAAAAAAAAAAATAAATACATAAAATAAATAAATAAATAAATAAATAATAATAAAAAAAATAACAAACTATACCATTCAATAGCCCTAAGGCGGCTTATGTCAATGTCATCCTCTAGTATTTTGCCAATAGGCAAGTCAAAACTTATTCCATTAGCAAAACTTTAGCTAAAAAAATTTTTTAATATATGGAATAAATGAATTGTATTTTGTAAATGTAAAATTTATAGAGTCTGGTCCCAAAAATGCAAAATACTTTCAATCGTCTTTATATGTTAGAGAAAATTAGTTTTACAGTCGTTGCGCATCATATTTAAAGAAACGTCGGAAACTGGATGTGGAAAACTTCAAATTTTGCTTGTTAGTCTACACAAATAAGTGCGTTTGTTTGTTAAAATTTTCACTTCAACATATGTTTTTTAATTATACTACAAGTTTAATTCAAGAGAAGTCATATTAAGATGTAAAAAATATTGGCGTTTGATATACAGTTTTTTTAAATATCTTTTATTAAATTGTCGCTGACGCTTAATGTCCATTTCACGATATCGAGCAAATTCCGTCTTTTGTACAAGTTCATTAAAAAAAACATATTTAAAAATATTGTGTTTGTTTCAAATGTAATTCTACAAAACAGACAACTCCTTTGAGCTGCGGAAGTAGGCAGATAATTTAAATAAATATAAGGAACTGTCAAGAAATTATATATATATGTATATGAAAAGATTTTAAAGGTTTTCTCTTTTTGTATATTTTTCTACAAGTTTGTATGTATTTGTCTATATATTTAATTATGGCAGAATGTGTAGTTTCGAAATTTTGTTACAAAAAGATTCTTCAAAAGAAAACATATAAAAAATATGGCAAAAGAAAATATAATCTCTAAGGCCTATCAATGCACATTGGGATATAAATATCAGAACAGGAAATAAATTGAATGAGTTTAATCGAAATCTCTTATATATAAATATTTTTACATGATATCAAATAAAGTGTATATTATTACCTAAATTGTAGGCGAATGAACTGCTTTCTGAGTTAAACCACATTATGAACAATTAACCTTAACTGAATTTAAAATAGCAAAAAATAGTTCGATACAAAATACTTACATTTAAATTGAAGTAGATGGCTTGAGCTAATAAAAATAAAAGGTTCATGTACGAGTATATTGGGTTTTTAAACAAGAACTTTGTTTCTCAATTGTGGCAAGACCAACAACGTGTTAGTTGTGACATTTAGTTTTTTGACGTGTTCGTACTAGATGCATTGGCAATTGTTACAATGAATTCAATTTTGTTCGAAAATCGCATTAAAATAATTAAAACCCAAATATGAAAATGGTGGTTCTGATAAAGTTACATTTCGTAAAATTGTCAATTTCTCGACGTTCTCAACAATTGGGGTTATCCAAAACTACCACATGGCAAATTTTGTGTAAGGATTTGGCTTTGAAGCCTTACATGGTTCAACTGTTGCCGGCATTGAAGCCGACCAAACATTCACACCGGCGTATTATTCATTCAGGAACAACACGCTGTTTTTTCTGAAAAAATCATTTTTTCACACGAAAATCGTGGTGGATATTTTCCAGATATAATTTTTCATTCAAACTTTGCCAAACTTTTCTCTTGCCAAACTTTTCTCTTCGTAATTCAATAAAAGTTTGAATCATCATCTAAATTTTTTGTTTTAGAATCTTGTTGAAAACTCTTTTACTTAAGTACAAAAAAATTCAAATCAAAAACGTTTTGCTTAAGAACAAGTGGAACAAAACAATTCAAAAAAAGTTTGCTTGAAGAGAATCAGCAAACGGCAACATATGGATTAAAAATTGTTTACATTCGGTTTGATACAGTTCTCGTATGTAATTTTCTTATAAAATTTTTATAAATAAAAATTATTATCACTTTCAACTGAGCCACCTCATAGATGATGATAAACACAAACATACATAATTACTGGGGAAGAGATTGTAGCGGCTTTTGAAAACAGCTGTTCTGCTCTGCCATGTAAGTTGAACAATTGAACTGATGTTGACTTTCCCTTGTATCATATCTTTTTGAATTGAAACACGCTACGAAAAATTAGCTGAGATAAATTATCTTAATTGAATTTAATACAGCCATAAACAGTTCAATATAAAATAATTATAAATCGAATGTATGTATGTAACAATGTTTTAAATATTGTCAAGCCATTTACATATATCGAAAATAATGATGCGCTCCAAATTCAATGTTGAGGAACGATTGAATTCGACTGAAAACGAAAATCATTTACAATTTTATAAAATTTGTATGCAGCACTTTAGAAGTTTCATAGTTACCACTTTTTTTTAATCTTGTGCCATAGTGCGTCATATGCCATAATTCTTTTTTTTAATTTGCTGCAATGTTGTCATAAACAAAAAATATTTTTTTTGAATCAAACTACTTCTCAGACAAATTACATTAATCGTATTAAGGCTCTAACAAGTAACTCTGCTTTCATGGGACTCAATTATCTTGCGTATCAACAAAGTATTTCTTAATAGAAGTGCTTATAAAATATTAATCGAATTCAAAGCATTGAGAGAAGCAAAAGTTTAAGCTTCTTTCCTAAGCTCATGTAAAACATGTACATGAATAATGGCAATACCACTTGCCACACCGAGATGGATTGCTAGAGTGCTCAATTATTCTCAATCTTCTTATCACTAAGAATATTGCAACAATAATGTTTATCCTTATATTATTTCTTCTACTAATCGAATTTATATTAATTTCCGTTTGTTTGCTGCCTTCAGTTAATTCATTTAATTTTATGTGAATTTTATTGACAAACTACCTGAATTATTTACAGCATTTTATTCTGCGGTAGAATATAAAATTGATTTATCTCTTAATTATTTAAATAATGTTTGATTAAAAAGCAATGAAATAATTTTTTATTACCTAAACCGGTGCGTTGAGGTATTTCAGTTGCCAACTTTATTTTTAACGATACTTTTTATGGTTGTTACGATTTATTTTACATTTTTAATTGAAATAATCAACCAGTATTTCAATTCAATGTGTTTTTGTGTTTTTACACTAGAAGGAAAGAGTAATAAAGGGTGTTTTTTAAGTGCATGAGAGTCGACGATAACGATAACTATGCTTTGAGAATGTCAAACGGTATTTATTAATCAAGTCTTTTAAATTGTTGAAATTTGCTTACAAAAATTAAATAAATCTGTTCGCAAAGTTCATGCAGCAATTCGTCTGCTTTACGGTCAATATAATAATCGGCCTAGTGAGCAAACAATTCGTGCACTTATTGATCACTAATTTTACTTTTCTTGATTGAAAACCATCAACGAGACAAAGAAATGTATGTACTGAAGAGAATATTGCAGTGAATGGCAATTCTAACCATTTTGCGCTTCCAAAAGTCAAACAGCTAAATATCAAACACATTTGATTCTAAGAAGACAGCGCAACTTGCCATACAATTGGTGACAAATTTATTTGCAAAAATGGTCTATTTGTTCTTTTCAGACTATGTGAAGTTATAGGTTCATGCCGACCAAGTCGGATTGGAAGCCAATGTTCAAGGCACTGTTGATGCTATATGAATAGATTTATTGTGAAAAGTAGTCAAGAATGTGACTGATCGAATGAATGGATCATTTAACTCGTAGCCGAAATGGACACATGCTGGATATCATATGTAAAACAATAAATGTCATTAAACTATCTAAAAGACTAGAATAAAAATATCTCGTTCCAACCATATTTCTGTCTTGTATTGTTATTTTAAGTTCTCATGCACCTAAAAAATCACCCGCTATAGAAATATTGGTATGGATAAGTCGTTTGTTCTAAATAAAAGTGATGCCGAAGTTTCTTTTTACGTACATAGTTTTGCTTACTTAACAGTCTTCGATGTTAAGCGAATAATTTCTAAATTTATAAAAAAAAACGTTCAAGTTTGCTGGAGACTGCATACGAGTACTAATAGAAAAGTACTAGGATGTCTCTTATTACGAAGCAACAAATTTAAAAATCCCAATACAATAAACCAAAAAAAAAGTTTTTTTAAACATGAAGAAATAAACCTGAAATAAAACCAAGTTTGTTTTATGATTATTTTAAAAATTATCATTTTTATGCATTAAACACAATCACGACAGCAGGCGACAACAGAAATAGAATATATGTGTTTATATGGGAATGATTACTTTCACGGCGGGTTGTTGTCCGTGCTACTTATCCCCATATACACACATGTAGTTTATTTCTGTAGTCATGTAGTGTGTAGCCTACGGTCGTTAATGTATTTAATACATTATCTTTAAAATTAAAATTATTTTGAAACAAAAAGAATTATTCAATTAAGATTTATGGGTTAATTGTTTGAAAATTTGTTTTGAATTCATGATAAAGACATGATAAATATTTCAAGGCAACATCAAGTTTTAATTATTCAACTTAAACTGCAGGACAGAAAAGCTGTTTTCGAAATCCGCCACACTTTCATCATCAGTACTCATGTGTATTTTTGTATGTCGTCACTTATTAAACGTTTTTCCTTTAAATATTTAGGCACAACATTTTTTCCACACTTCATAATTTACGACATGGTTCGTGTGTTTATTTCCTTTGCACAATTTATACTTAAGGGCTTGCTTTTCAAATACTATAGATAATTAATTAGATTTACTTTGAAATGGATCACGTTTTGCTTGTTTGTCAATGATTAAATTGAGTAAAATTTAAATTATATAAAAGGAAACACTCGCAAACAGACATTTAAAATAAATATTTTTCTAACATTTTTGATTTTGCTAAGTGAAACTGGCCATCACTTTCTTTGTAGTCGTATTGATAACAAACAGTTTGCCACTTCGTTTTGTCCATACATAAATATGTAGTCACTTGACTTTAGCAATTAGTCCTTGATTGTGTATTTAACTTCTCAATTTTATTTCTTTTTTTTTTGTAATTTAAAAAAGCACTGATTTCCAGATTGCGTGTTTCTAATCTGAAATATTTCTATACTTTTGTTTTATGTTTTCTATTCCGCTGGTGCCACCCACCCACCGTCATCAGTTGCATTGTTTGGAAGTGAAGATAATGAAACTATAAATAGGGTCTGGTATTTCAGTGCAGACAAATAACAACATGTTGTGGCTAAAGAAAGACAAAACTGTAGTTTCCTTTTTTTTGTCTAAAACACCATCAGCAACACGATTGCTAAATGGAATCATTATAGAGTTTGTGTTTTGCCGTGCAAAATGTGAACAATTCATGGCAGGAGTTAAAGGTTTTCACTCAACATTAAAAGTAACAAAAAAAAAAGAAATATGTAGGGCAAACAAATAGCAAATAGATTCAAATCTCAGATATACGATTTCCGTCTAGTTTATTTTTTTTTATTTCAAGTTTTCAACAGAGAAGTACTTCTTGTAGCATGCAAATCCTATAAAAATTGCAATTTTATATTTTTTTCTATTAGTTTGTATATTTGTTTGCTTTTGTATGTCAATGACTGCAATTTGACACAATTGTTGTAATGAATTTTTAACGGAGCCGCAAAGCAGAACTAAATTTTCTGCATATAATTTAAAACAAAAACCAACTACAACTTTTGACAAGTAATTTAATTAACTTGTGTTAAATGCATACAGCCAAATCGTAGACAGACAAAGCCTTATTTTCAAAATGAATGGTTGCTACAGTATTTCCTACACGTGTATTCCAGCAATTTCGTTAATATAAATTTTAATGTTTAAACATTTTCCATTTAATTAGTTTTTATTTAGCACTCAAAATACGAATACAACAAATTTTGCTTAGATACGGCACAAGCAAAAATAAATTCATTTACCTTTTATATAAATAAAAACTTTTAAACAATCAAATTGAATTAGAAACAAAAAAATTTGTATATTTCAAAACAGACGTTTTATTAAACATTTAAAAGTTCAAGATCAGATACTTAAAAGAGTAAACAAGTACTTGCAGTGAATTTTTTTTCTTTTGCTTAATATATTCCTCCCAAAAATACACACAAATATTTTTCTTTTAATTGAATTATTTTTCACTTTCTTCTTTTTTCGCACCACACACACACACACACACACACACGCACACAAATGCTGTGCGTAGGGGCGTATGATTTTTAAATTTGTATCGGCTCACGCACAAGTATGCCAAACATATAAGTGAAGCCAATTGTGCCACAAAGTCATGATTTTCTTTGTATAAACAAAACTTTTTTTGTCTACTTCCCCTATGGAAATGTGTGAATGAGATATATGTTCACGACGTTCTTTACAAGCTCATTAATTAACAATATCAAATGCACAACATGAATTTTTACAATAATTAGTTTCTCTTTTCGTTACATTCATTCCCATAAATCAAACGAACGAATTTTAATTGATAGTTTTCGTTTGCATTTTGCATATACAAAAGATAGAATAAAAAGTCCACTGTTCCCATTGGTCGTATGTGCCCAGCTATATATAGAATGCATATGGGCACAGCCATGCACATCCATATGACATTTTTGTACTCTTCAAAAAAGAGTTGGATAGCCTATTCACTTTGTCATTTCGACTGTAATGCAGTGAAATATCCCTCTGAAAAGTCTTGAATTGTATATTTATATTCTTGACCAGTGATGAAATCTAAGACGATCAAGCCACGTCCGGCCGTCGTCTATCTGTGGAAATCATGATACACTCCAACTTAAAAGGGCTAGTCCCTTAAAATTTTGGCATAGAAAAATTCTGAAGCATAGAACAAGAAATCGGGCGAGAGGGGAAAAAGTTCCCCTCAGAAGAATCAACCTTTAAACAACAATAATTTTGAAAGTTTTTTATACCAGAAAAAAAAATTGGAGGGTATATTCACTTTCTCATTCCGTGTGTAACGCAGCGAAATATTCCTCTGAGACCCCATAAAGTATATATATATTCTTAATCAGTGATGGAATCTAAGACGATATTACCATGTCCGTCCGTCCGTTTGTGGAAATCATGATTCAGTCCAAACGAAAGGAACCTGACCCTTGAAACTTGGTATAAATATATCTTGAATGATAGCACAAGCCAAGTTTGTAAATGGGTTGAATCGAGCTAGAGGGAAAAAACTTCCTGTAAGAAGAACTAAACCAACCTCTAAAAACCAACATAATTTTTTAAGTTTTTTTCGCAATTTTGTTAAGCAACTGATATATTTTTATGTCAAAGAAGGTCCAACGCGTTAAGCTTGGAGCCATAAAATAAACAAGTCGTTGAGTGGGCGTTATTACATGCAAAAATGGTATAACATTGTAACAAATTGTATTACTTAAGTCTACATTCGTCAAAAATTTAAATTTTAAGGCTTTTACGACGATAGTAAGATGTTCCCCGATTTTCCGCTGCCCTGGCCCTCCACCCACCTTTGCCCCTTGGGCGACCCAATAAAAAAAATTTGATTACTCTGAAAAATTAAGTTTTTGGGACAAAGGCAAAATGTCTCCTCCACGGAGTTTTGAAATTGGACACAGAAATGTCTTAAAGGAACTCTGAATCAGCAGGTTAAACATTTTTAATTTATTTACTAAATATTCGGAGGGTGGAATATAACGTTTTTACTTCTTTTATTTCATGAAATATGAGACTCCTCACCGAAGATGGTTTTTCGATCAGAATACCCATTCGTTAAAAAGCCAATTTTTATAGAATTATTTTATTATTTGTACGTGGTGATTTGGCAAAAGAGAGTAAATAAATGATAAGCCATTTGCTAAATGTAGCTTCAACGAAATTACTGTTATCAACTGCCAATGGTTCGGATATTCCTGTTAGAAGATCCTTTACATGTACGATATACATACGTGGATTTTATTATTTATTATTTTTTTTTCTATATATTTTTTTCGGTGTTTATTGATTTTACTTGTTCTTTTTGTTATTGCAATGCCAGTATATTACACAGATTCGTACAAGCAAGCTGTCAAAATATGAATAAACACTCGAAAGCAATTATATAACCGAATACACAATTAAGTGTGAGAAAATTTAATTTTTTTCACCAAAAAAAAAAAAAAGTTCTCAATCGATTGATTTGCAAGTCACATTAGACTCATTCAATAACATTCGAAATTGAAAGTCTAAATACTGAAAATATTTGCGATCAAGCCTGAAGTATTATTTGTAATTTATGTTCCAAATAAATCGTTCTATACAACCTTTTGCTTTACATGGCTGGCTATCTGACTTTAATGCTGCAATAAAGAAAAGTCTGATTGATCCTATCGCAATTGTTGCCATTATTGAGATTAATTAACCATATAAAATTTTAACTAAGTGGTTACTCAATTTACACTGAATTGTTAATAATTAATTATAGTGAGCAAAATACAACTTTTTGAAGAACATTAGTCGAGACTTAGCACCTAAATTGTGGCAAAAGCGAAAACAAATAAAAAATTTTCGATTCATGTTGAAGTTAAATTATTGACATTAAATTTGTTATTAAAAAAAGAACAAAAAAAAATTATTCTAGGTTTGAACCTGGGGTCCTCATGAATATGAAAAATATTTACTTTAGTTGACATAGATTAATTGAAGTGACTAAATTTTATATATGTGAACAGGACATGATTATATATGACAATAAAGTGAAAATTGACGTACTTGAAAATGCATATCTAAACGCCGTATAAATGAAAAGTTATGACGAACTTGTCTGTAAACGCATATATTTTGCACGGATTAAAATACCTAAAGCCTAATTTATAAAAAATTTCTTATAATTAAAAAGTATATGTTTTTTTTAGCAAGCTTTAGGTCACTTTTGTAATAAAAAAAAACTGAAAATTTTATTATCCGATATTATGATATCCTCTGGAGATCTTATTTAAAGCAATAATTATAATTAAAATTAATTAAATTTTTTTTTAAATTTCAGCAGAAAATGTTATTTGTTGTTTGGTATTTTTATATAAAAAAAATTTTTTTCTGTTAAAATTTTTTATATAAAAACGCAAGAAAATATAATTGTTTGTTGTAAAAGTTAAAAAAAAATTGTTAAATTAATTTTAATTATAAGTATTGTTTTGAAGAATATACCCAGAGGATACCGAAATATTCGAATATGAAAACTTTGATATCTTTTTAGTAAGTAAACATCTAAAAGTGGAAGAATCAGCAATCAGATAAATAAAAATAAATTTTGGCATAAAAATTTCAATTTTTTTTTTATAAATTAAGCTTTCAAAAACCAAAGAAGTCGATTAGTTTAGCATTTTAATATTTTGCTACGAAATGCAGAAAACGCGTAATATTGTAGCCACTTTTGATAAATAAAATCGCACGCAAATTTGATTTTCTTCTCTAGAGATTATTTTGATGAAATACTATGTAATTGATATAAATGTCAATTACGATTTTTATTTAACAAGGCTTTTTTCGCTTTAATTAACATTATATTTCAATATTTTTCATATAATTGAAAATATCTTTCTGAAGAATTGGCTGACTAACAAACCTTGTTGTATCGTTTAATTTCCTATTTGAAGCAACAAATTGAAAAAAGTTTCTTAAAAAAATATTTCACAAATAAATTATTTTTGTTTTGAGAAATTTCATTTATATACAAGTTTTTTGAATTGATTATTGTAGATCATATAACAAAAAAGCATTGTATTCAATAAATTAACTGAGGCAACATCTCAAATAAATTACAAATAAACGCTGTAATATGTTGTGAGAACAAAAGGAAGTAATTTTGCATTACTTTTATAACTAAAATAAGTCTTTTTTATAAATAAAAATATAATACTTGTGCAAAGTAAATACAACTTTCTATTTTGTGCACTTGAAACAACTTCTAGTCAATTATTTGGCAAAAACTTGCTGGTGATGCGAATATACACACTTGGTAACTAGAGAAAGATCTTCAAATCTCAATTAATAAGAATATCTCTAAGAAATTATAAATGTAATTGAAAAAAAATTTCCGTAGCACCAGCGAAATCGAAAACATTTCCTGTTTCAAATACCGGCCTTCTGCTCAATAACCTATTTAACTTTATTTATTTAGGCCTTTAAACTAATCATAAATATCAAAGCCAAGCATTTCACGTTTAAACATGATAACGAAAAAACAAACATAAAAACGAAAAAAAGTTCAAGAAACCTTTAACTTTTAATGATGTAATACGAGATTGATGTACGCAAAACATTTTAAAATTACAGGCACAGGATACAGGACAATTTTTACCAATACTCGTGCACATTCAACACTCTTGTAAATAATACAGTGTAAAAGCGTATAAATAAAAAAAAGTTCTTACAAAAAAACTTTCCCTATAATTATTGATTTTATTTTGTAAAATAATGCTATTTATAAACTCACGATGTTGTGTGTATCATATTTCTCATGGTTATGGAAAAAACTTTCCAAAATATTTTACTTTTTAGACTGCTGGCGGCCGTTGTGTTTTTTACTTGTATCTAAAGGAAAATTTTTCTATCAGATTTGTTGCTTTTTCTGCTGAATTTAATAAGACACGATTTAGCTTCTTCATTCTGTTACTTTTACTGTGATATTGTGTTTGTTCTTTTCACTTTCTATGTGGATATTTTGTCTCTTGGAAATGTTACTAATAAATAAATGGGAAAAAGAAAGGAAAATAAATACTACAAACTTAAGACTTTTGTCAATAATTTATTTAGTAAGGAAGAAGGGGCGCTTACAGAGAGGCGCCACTTACACAATGGAAAAATTGTTTTTGATACCAAAAACGAAGGTATTTATTGTTGCTTATGGGTCTCATTACGTTCTCAGGCCTGTTGAAATTACCGAAACGTTACAATGATCGACCTTTATCTACTTGATCACACTTTAATTTTTAGTGTTAAACTTCATTTTAACACATAAATGTGAAAAAGTTAAATTAATATAATAAATGTGAAAAAGTTAAATTAATATATTTCAGGGCAACTTTCCAAATTGGCAAAAATTTTTGCTGCATTCTTTTTTTCCAATATTATAGTGATAAACCTATTGAAAATCATAATCGTTTTTCAGATTAAAAATGTTAATATAAATTACGAAATCCTAAGCATAAACATGTTCCACTGTCATATAGCTATAATGGAAGTGTGTCATATTTTGGAAGGGCTTAAACTAAAAAGTTTAACCGGTTGGGTTAGAGGTCCCTTAAAACATTTCTGTGCCCAATTTTAAAACTCCAATTTCTATTTTGTCGGAGTCACTACGGGAAGGGCCGTGGGTTAGGCATCTCACCTTTGTCGTAAAAACTTAGAAAGTAAATTTTTGAGGTGATTAAGTGTAGAATTTTTTTCATAGGATCATTAAAGGGCAAAGGTGGGTGGAGGGGTAGGACAGGAGAAGATCAGAGAACATCTTATCTTCGCCGTAAAAGCTTACAAATTGAATATTTAAGAAATGTAGCTTTAAGGAATACAATTTGTTAAATATTTAATTTATTTTTCTATATAATGTGTTACTACAGCGGCCACTAAAGGTCCTAAAACTAATTTTTCTGATTTACTGTCTTCAAGTTCAAAGCTTTGAACCTTCTTTTACACAAACAGATATCATTTGCATCACAAAATTAAAAAAAGCTTTAAAAATTATGTTGTCTTTTTAGAAGTTAGTTCAGTTCTTTTTAGGAGAACTTTTTTGCCCCTGGTCTGATATAACCCATTTACGAAATTGACCTGTGCAATCCTTTAAAATTTATCTGTACCAAATTTCCAGGGTCTGCCTCTTTTCGTTTGTATCGTGATTTCCAATTAGGGGCAGACATGATTAAACAGTCTTAGATTTTATCACTGATCAAGAATATATAAACTTTATCGGGTCGTAGAGGGACATTTCTAGCGTTACACATGGAATAACAAAGTGAATTTACCCTCCAATGTTTTTTTTTGAAGGATGTAATAAGGGGAGGAACCCGATGTAAATATTTCATTTTCAAATGTTCTCATAAGTTATTCGGTGAGAGCTAATTTGTATTTTCATTACAGCTCTCTAACTGTAGTGGTAGTGCATCATGCTTAAACATAAACAAGCGGGAAACCTGGGGCCCCCTTGTAAATGTTCTGTTTTTAGATTTTTCCCATTACTCATTACCTGTTGATCAAGACCTATTAGCAACCCTCAGCTCAGCTCTTTAGGTATATTGAAAGTGCCCCATAATATTGACAAGTGAGTTTATACCAAAATATGCGCTTTTAATACCTTCATATCTCCGAAATCTGTAACCATAGAGTATTGAAATATTACGTTCAAGGTTATTTATACAGCGTTAAAAAATGTTTAATCTTATAACAATTGGAAGCGAAGTCATGAGAAGTATAAAAATAGGGTAAAAAGTTACGTGCCATAATCCCACTGTGCGTATTGGCCTGACCTTGTCCTGGCATACTGACAGGCGCCCGAATTTTCAGACAAATAAATTATTCATAAAAAAATTCTCTCTTTGTGTAAGTTAAAAAATTTAATTGTCTAATTATTTTATCGCACGCCTTTGAGAAAAGAACATATTTAAGGTGCAAAACAGAAAAAAATATATGACAACTAGCAGTGATAGCGTTTTGCTATTGTATTTATGGCTAACAAAATATTGATAAAAATAAATTTGTGAAGAAAATATTAAAAAAATAGTTAATCATTGTTAGTGAATAAAAATGTTGCTGCACTTATTTTTAATTGTTGCATTTTTAAAGATTGTAACGTGAAAATACTGCCTGTGGCGAGACTCCAGGTTTTACGACACTCAGGGTAGTTGCGTCAATCGCAGGTTCTTAATATTTCAAAAATATTTGTTATTTTTGAGTGGCCCAGCTTTACTTATTGCATCATAAGTTTAACAAAGACTTATCCAATATTATTGTTGAATAAAAGAACAAATTTGGAATGTGTAAAATTTTTGTTTGTTTGTTGCGCAGTGTAACTTCAATTGCCCAGTGACTAAAAATATGATATATTACTTTCTACATTACCTTGTCTTGCTTTAAGAGATTGCTAGCAATTTTTTTTTAAATTCTTTATTTGATTCTGTTCTGAAATTGTTATTTGCTAATTATATTAACAATAGGCTAAATTTCTTTTAACACCAATTTGGGTCGCCTGCAGTATGCAGGATGCGTAATGCGTTTTTTCAAAATATTTTATTTTTTAAATTAATTTTTTTTACACACATTTTGTACATCGCCATTCCAGTTTTTTCATTCTTAAAAAAAAGTAAGAAATCAATAAATTAGTACATGAGTGTCAATCTCTGTTCACAATCATGGGGATCAGAAAAAAGTTGCCTGACTGAGTCGAACTCGAAGTTTTCGGCATCTTAGTTTCAGGTTAACTACTTCAGTCAACAGCACCCTCAGATTTCATTAATGGAAAACTTTTAATACGCTTGACGAGATCCCACATTTAATTACCTTGAAATTTGTTCTAATGAGATATAACAACCCACTTTCTTTTAAAATGTCAAATGTCTGTCTATGACGCTTTGAAAGGTTATACTCTATAGAATTTAAGTTTCCTTGTAATTCTATATAATTTTCCCTCAAAATCATTGTAAAAAAAGATCAGATTTAAAATTTTAATTGATTAACTGCTATTTGATTCACAATATACGCCTCAAAGTCAAAAATGTATACCCTTTTTGTTTGCTTTTTAATGCTTACCCTAATCTTTGTAGCATTTGTTATTGTAGTAGTCAATACAATAACAGGAACAAATAAAAGGGTGTACCTATCACGGTTCATAAGGTACAGTACAGCACCCGTGTTACATTACACGCTTTTGGATAATCTATAATTGTTAACAACCTTTTTTGTTCAGGCCTTTAAAAAGATAGTAGATACTTATTACGTTTTATGTGAAACACACTTCCGGCAGACTTATAAATAGACAGAGAAACATCGCAGCAAACACTATAATAATACGTTATCATCCTTTAGGCATACAACCCTAACACAACAAAAGGTGCTTCCTAATAACAACTTTCATTTTTATCAATAACATTCCTCATGTTCGGCTTTCGCTGGTTATTTCTTGGAAATAAGATATTTTATCATTGCCAAAAGTTTTCTACCTAACAAGCGAAGCCAAATTTTATCAGCATGTATTTGATACTGTCAGGCTGACGCGTGCTTCGACAGATAGACAGATATTAAAAACTTGATATGTTGTATTGATTGTTGTGGATTGATATTTACGCGGCTATTGAAATTTTCAAAAAATATTTCATGTATAAACATTTAACTTTTACAATTTTATTGTTTTATGTACTGGGTTTTTTCTAAAAATTAATATAAAAAAAATATTTTCAACGTTCTTGCCTTTGAGAAATGAAATCCATTTCAGTCGGTGCATTTTTGGGAATGCATTGGCAGTTCTTGCAGTTTTTCTGATTGCTCTTCATACCAAATACGGCAATTTTTCTTCTGTACGTATCCATTCAACCGCAATTGAGTATCCATTCAAGCAGAAATTATCATGATGGACTTTCTTAACCGACCATGAATTTTGATAATAATTTGGAAACTTTGTTCGCTTGTAAATTGATTCATTTTTTTTTATTTTTTATTAGAACCGGCACTCAGGGATGACCCCTACTTATGCGTACATTGTGCTGGATAAAGGTAGTTGCTAAAAAAATCACCCTTTATACATATTCTGTCAGGTTAAAAACAGCATTCTTTATATGTGACAGCGCATAGAGAAAGGGACTTAAGGGTAAAAAAAAAATCAATTCTCACTTTTTTTTTGATGTAGACAACATCTGAGCATCGAATGAGACCGATCCCATGCCCCAAAAGTGTTCCCTCCCAGAGATATGCGCCAACACGCTCAGTGATGGTACACCAAAGATACACGTATTTAAATCTTTAAAATGGATCTCCTGAGCAAAACCGGTTTTTACCCTTAGGGCCCTTTCTGTTTTGCGCGTCACATATGTTGTTTAAAAAAATTGATTTTATTCAGTAATTTGTTATTGAGTTATTGTATACTTAGGCGTATACGTAATAACTTACTATTTCTTGCCATGTGTATGTAAACTAATGCGTATGAGTGATATTAATTCATAACTTGCCACGTTGCAGCAGCTGTAGGAGGCTGAATGTGCTACACATATTTTAACACATACACATATTTATTAAATAAAATCTTTGGGATAATTATTAAATACTGATTTGCTTATTCATTTGTTTACCTATTATATATTTAATTACTATACTATACTGCTGCAATACAATACGATAATATAAATTGAATAGACTTAATGTTTAAAACAGCTTTTCGGAGAAATAAACTGGCAAAGTTAATTAAAAATTTATATGCGAGCTACTAGAGTAAATGTTTAAGTGTTTATATATATATATATATATATATATATATATATATATGTGTGTGTAATATGCCACCCTCGTGTGTTTGCTTGACAGAAGTTAGAATGAAACAATTGTACACTAAACAGCGATATTTGTCAATGAATTTAAGCTAAATACTAGCAAGCACTAGTGCATACATTTTTTATAACTGGTAGTCTCTGTATTTTTTGTTGAGAACTTTTTAATCAAACTCCTGGAACGTGGATAATTAAAGTTTATCTAGTCAAACGGTTGTCTTTAATACTAATACAACTTTTGTGTAATTTGACAGCTGAAGTGTCGGATTTGTTTAATATTTGATTATAAACTTTTTTCGCCTGACTTCATGGATACAAATTATAGAATTTGTGTGATAGCTGGAATTACGGTTTCTTGTATAAATAATGGCATTGCACTATGGGTTATTCCAGGTGAAACGAAGCCGTCTTTTGCATTTCAAAAATATACACATTAAAGGCAAACTTTATTGACATCAATGTAAAATAGAAATACGGGAATAAATAATGGAATATTATGTCTTGCAAATGCACACTTCTAGCACATCGACAGACTCCCGCTCTTTTCACAAAGTATTGAACCAAATTTTGCAACAAAGCTTCGTTTATCTCGTTTTTGCAGCGCTTAATTTCATCTTTCAAAGCGCCACTTGTTTGTAGTTTGATCACGTGAGCGCAGTCTTTCAAATGGCCCCAGATAAAATAATCCAGCATTAACAAGAACGGTGTAGCCAATTGTCATCGGCAAATCGAAAAATTAGGCGACCGGGAAATTTCCCATTCAATATCCGAATTGTTTTGCTGAGATCAACATTAGCCAACTGTGGCCAGAAAAACTCGGTTATCATGGTTTGTTAGCAGGGAGAATTCACGCTGGCTACGTTGCCTTGCTCTTTTTTCCACAAAATACGGACCGATGATGCGCCCTGACCGGTCACTTTCTTTGAATGTAATATTTTTTCGTGGACTGTTTGTGATTTTGCTGATTTTACATAATCGCCTAATTGAAAATGGGCCTCATCATTAAACATGATTTTATTGAAAAAGTCGTTGTTTTTCATAAAGTGGATTCACAAACGTTCGATGAAAACAATGGTCGGCTGTCTCATCCTTAACATTTCATAATTTGACAGCCAATTTACTTCCTAACGTTAAATTTGCGCACCCTTTATATGAAATTCAGTTAAAATTTTTTGGCCTATGTTGTTTTCTTTCCTACAAAAAAAGTGCAATATTTTTTGTACTTCTAAAGGAAAAATTACCAGATTATAGTTTCGGAAAACAGTGAATTTATTAGAAAATTCAAAATAATTTTTTTATCTAACAGTGAGTTTAACAGTAAATTTTTAGAAGAAAAAAGAATAATTGTTCGAAAATGTGCTTTTAATTTCAAAACCACCTGAAAGTCAATAACAATGTAATTATTCAACTAACGTGGTAGAACAGAACAGCTGTTTTCGAAAGCCACTACACTCTATTTTCAAAAATAATTAAAAAAATTTTGATTTTTGAAAATAGTTTGTAATTTATAAATTGTGAAATCTCAGCTGGTTTTTGGAAGTATATGCATAAGATAAGAGGTTTTTGACTTTTCAAAACTGTGGTTAAAGTCTACTGATGAT
Source organism: Linnaemya tessellans (assembly GCA_951800035.1). Lineage (NCBI taxonomy): Eukaryota > Metazoa > Arthropoda > Insecta > Diptera > Tachinidae > Linnaemya > Linnaemya tessellans. The sequence continues at coordinate 29,949,514 of OX637535.1, read as the reverse complement.
TTGGTAAAGCACCAATGAAATGTATATAGACATTGCTTAACCACCAACAAACAAAATTTCATTTATATATAATAGTGTTGTGACAACAATGTGTCAAATAAAAAATTTCATAACAATACTGGTTTTATTTTGTTTTGTTTTTTTACATTGACAAATATTTTCCTGCACATTTATTGTTAGAAGTACATATATGATTTTTTTTTTATTTTAACAAATACAGTGCGTTAAGATACTTGCTTGTTACGGAAAACACCCAAAGTCTCCGGCGGGAATCGAGCCCGCGACCATCGGACTGACAGACTAGCATTGCTATCCATCAATTTTGCTGTATAGCAAATTTTTCTCTGCTAGAAGATTAAATAAAGTTTTTTTTTAGTTTGCATTCTTTCGGTTTTTGTTTCTTAAAATTTTTTGTAGGAGTGAAAAGTTAAGTAATCGTGTTAAGTTCGATAGAAAGCATTTTTTCAATTGAATTGGACTTCACCCCACATTAACCATGTTTAAGTAAAAGGAATTTGTTTTTCTGGCCGCGCCGAAAAGTACGTGACACCAAAGTGTCTTCTTTAATTTTGACGTTTGCTATTGAACGTTTAAGAACTTCACGACAACAGTCCATGTTTTGATTCTAGTTCGTGCGAAAAAGCTTATCCTATCTTCATTGTGTATAAATTTTTTACATTAAAAAATTTTTAATAGCAGGCCCAAAATCAATTGCACAACATTTTTCTTTAACTGCTACAAGAATTCAGTACCGTTTTTTTGTGCCATTTGAAATTTATGCAAAAAAAAATTACGTGCCTCATTTATTTATTTAGAATTTGTTAACATCGTTATTGCTTTTATTTCAAGAAAGATTGAAAAAAGATTTCAAGTGCTCATGACGAATTTAATAAATTGATTATTCTACCCAAGTAAGATTTTTCTATAAAAAATATTTAAGTGATTTCTACTGCTGTGCATGTCATGTTGTTCTTTTTTTTGGATTTTTGTAATTTTTTTTATCTCTTTCCGTAACTTAATATTTTTTTGAAGATATTGAGTCTAAAAATAATTGCGAGTATTGTGAATAATGTCTTATTTGATAAAACAATTTACGAATAAAGTCTTTTATTAGACTGAAAAGGACGAACCTTTTTCTAATCTTGCTAATGTTGATCCTGATCCGACGTTATATTTAGTTATTAATTCCCATATTCATAGTTTACATTTTTATCAATAGAACTGAATTTGTCAAAGAAAAAGGGTGATTTTAAGCGAACTTATAATTACGCCACACTTTTGTAGTACACTTTTAAATATTTAATCGCTTAACAATATTGAGAAAACATAAATAATTTAAAAGGCATTTTTGTGTAGATATGCACTATATAAATATTTATTCTATTTTTGTAAAAATCGCTTTGAAGTTTTCTTGAAAACGTTTCTATTTGGTTTTAGCTTTGCTCTTGCAACCACACTTGAAGTACACAGCTTTTAGCTAGTCTTTGTATTCAAATCAACTAGTGCACATAGGGACAGGTTGTATATCGCCTGTTTATTTTAAGTATTTTAAATTTCAGATTGTAATTTACAGATGGGTGGTTAAAATTAATTTATGTAATAGTATTTCCAGAAATTAGTAATCAGATACAAATGCACCTCAGGAATGTTTTGTAAAAATACAATCCAAACAAATTCTGACACACTTACAGCAAACACATCCTCCTTCATACATGTCATACTCGAAAATGTACGAGTATTTAATTGTATACGGCCGCTTATAAATATAAAAATGTTATAAAATTGATTTTGTTCTACCAAAAGATGTGTGACAACATCTGCATGCGGGTATGGAAAACAAATGACCTTTCAAATGTATTTTTTGAGTGCCATAGTCCCTGAACTTGTTCACTTATACACAATATCCATTCTAATTCACTTTTATTGTTACATTTCCCACAAAGTGAAAGTCTCTAAATCTGTAATGTTATCAGGTTAAGCAAAGAGGTAAAAAACTACAAACGAATGAAATAAAAAATCAATAAATGTGAACAAAAACCAAAGATGTAGTATCAAGTTCATGAATAACAAACATGTTTTCTTTTTTTTATTTGCCCCAATATTATGATTATTATACACTGAGGACAAGAATTTATTATATACACGTATATATATAGTACACACATGTACATACGTCAGTCAGTATGTGCAAATAAATGAGATTGTGTGCGAGTTTTTAGTAAAATACAGCAATTTGTCTGTAACCATAATCCGTTCGTTCTGTCCGATAACATGATCTCAGACAATTGGGAAAAGTTTTTCTATATTGTTTGTGGGCAATGTAAGAGCCCATTTTACTAATGCCAGCAGCATCCCTTAGGAGATGTAGTCAGTCACTCATGTTCGAACTTGGCCAACAGTATCATGGCCCAAATACACACAACCTCGCTCATACACTAAATCGCGTACACTCGCACAAAGCCACTCACTCTGCCTCTATGCCAAGTAAGCAAATTCACATGTTTAAATATTTCATTCATTGTCCATGGCTACTGTGGCAAAGAGACGGACGGACGGACATATGCAAACTTACAGAAAGCTGGCATGTGGCCAATTTCGATAATGCAACAAAACAGCAAATATAATATAAACTAACAACCACTTTGTGTTTATTTTTTCTTCTGTGTGGGAAATAAAATAAGTTAAAAATTCACCCATACACGTACGTGTGCATTGTCAAATGTAAATAAATAACAATTTCAGCGAAAATCCATACAGAAGTTCGAAAAGTACATGGGTGTGTTAATAAGTCGATGCTGAAACATGGAAGCATTTATATATTTTTAATAAAATATTGTTTTAGTTTTATGTAGCCTATCGCTTAATTATGCCATATTCTAAAGGTGGAGTCGGAAAATGTGGCGTTCCAAAAGAACGCACTTACATTATATTTTTTCCTTGCTCAGAATCACTGCTATTTGCAATTAAATAAAATTAGACCAGATATTAGACGATTTGGGAAATTCCCTGGGAAAGGAAGGAGTTGCAATAATTCACGGGGAAAAAATCAATATCCTATTGTGCATACAACTATATTTATAATTCCTTTGTCATTCCGTGTGTAACGCAGCGAAATGTCTCTCTAAGACCCCAAAAAGTATATATATTCTTGATCAGTGAGGAAATCTAAGACGTACCAGTCACGTCCATCCGTTTCCTCGTCGGTGGAAATCACGATACAGTCCAAACGAAAAGAGTCAGAGCCTTAAAATTTGTTATAGTTAAATTTTGAAGGATAGGACTGGTTAAGTTTGTAAATGGACTGAATCGGGCCAGAAGGAAAAAAGTTCTCCAAAGAAGAACTAAACCAACCTGTAAAAACAACATAATTTTAAAATTTTTTTTTTGTAATTTTGCTAAGCAAATTATATATATATATATATATATATATATATATATATATGTTAAAGAGAGTTCAGAGCTTTGAACTTGGAGCCAAAAAATCAGAAGAATTTATTTTTTGAGCCATGCCCTCTTTAGTGCGCGTTGAAGTAATATATTACATTACGTCTACATTCCTTAAAAATCATAATTTAAATTTTTTGCTACGAAGGTGAGATGTTCTCTGATCTTCCCTTGCCGTACCCATCCGCCCATCTTTGCCCTTAATGGGCCTATCAAAAAGAAAATTTGTTTTACACTTAAATACCCCAAAAATTTACTTTTTAAATTTTTACGACAAAGGTGACATGCCTCCGCCACGACCCTTCTCGAAGTCACCCTGTCAAAATAGATTTTTAAAATTATGCACAGAAATTCCTTAAAGGAACTCTCACCCAACAGGTTAATTATTTTTAATTTATCTCCTGCAAAAATAACATAAATTGCTTATTTGTATGGTGATGGCAAGGTGTCTCAGCCAGGCTGCTCCCAACTCATTGGAAGCGACCGTTTTAAAATAAATCTTTTTCTTTATTTACTTGAGCCAAATACCATAAACATTTTTTAATGTTAAGTTTTTATATTTTTTAACTTCCGTCCCAATGGAAAATTATTAAGAGATTCAAATGCACCTTATGTGACAATTTTGCTTGCTTACACAATCCCCTAATTGAAAATGGTCCTCAACGCTAAAAATTATTTTGTTGAAATATGCATTGTTTTCGTTCATTTTCTCAAACAGCCAATTTACAAACGTTCGACGAAAACAAGGGCCAAACCGCTTTCCATGGTTAAAATTTCCTAATCTTTTACTAAATAAATGCCAAAGGAGTACAGCTGAGTTCTTGAGATTTAATAATTTGACAGTCAATGCACTTCCTAACCTCAAAGTTGTACACCCTGTACTTATGCATCTCGTCAAAACTTTCATGTACGATAGGAAATAGTCCTGCTGGGCATATCTACACATATGCTACTGCTATATAAGACTCTGTGTGTGTGTGTGTTCGTGTTTGTTTGGGTACATTTTTGTGAAAATATTTATGTTTCACGTTCTTCGCATTGCAGAGTGTATCAGTAGAAAGATTTCTAAATAATTTATTGTTATAATATTTTTTTTCACAGTAATTGCATTATTTTTTCTCTTCTTTGTTATTTTGCAATTTTATTACTATTAACGTTTAATTACTCTCGGCGTTTGTGAAGGTCACTGTATCTTTTTAACGATAACGGAAATGTGAAAGTATTTCTTTTTGTAATAAAAATTGCTGGAAAATTTTTCAAATATCAAGTTTGGTTATTTAATTTTACTTACATAAATGATTGTGTTATGGAGACTTTATTTAGGAAACTGCAATAATTGCAAATTCAGCATTTTCCTGCAGCTGGAACATATTCGATGGTTTTTCAATATACATATGTAAATCTATTCATTTTTCTTTAAATAGATTCACTTATATCAAAAGTAAATGTTTAAGACTGCCATCTTTGCACTTTTCACTAAGTATCGGGTATTTTTTTTAGTTGCATGCGAAATTAAGACAGAAATATTTTTGGAATCATTTATTTTTTGTTATAAACTAGTAGATAATTTCGTAGTATTTAGTTTTTAATTACGATTCATTCAATCAGACCAATTTCTGACTGCTTTTTCTAATAATTTTCCCACTATGTCATCAAAGATGGCTTCAATATTAGCTACCAATATTTCTGGTTTGGCGACGTAAGCCAATATTTTAGCGTAGCCCTATAAAAAGTAAACCAAAGGCGTCAAATCGGCTGGCAAACAGGATTTTTATATAAATCGATTATGAAAAGTTGCGCAGTGTTGTTGAAACTAAATGGCATTGATTAATTTTTAAAAGCAAAAATACAGTCGGTATGCTGACTATAAAATGGAAAAACTGAAATTTCCGGTGTAACGAATCTTATACACCTTTTACCTGCTTATGTATGGAGTATACATGCCGTCATTCCAATCCTGGAAGCATTCTCCTCTTTCTAAAATATAAAATACTATATTTGATTACCAAAGAAGGAAAGTTGTGTTATTTACTTGTTTAATATAAAAAAATCCATATTCAGCTCTGGAGATGTCTTTCTGACTTCTCTGATTTCTATCACTAACATATTTCTTACAAAAATATCATATACATATATTTAATAAACAAAATTTGATTCAGTTGCTTAATTTTTTCTACCAAAATATTTTTCAATTGTCCAATTTTTTTTTTTTCAATTTTCCAGCTTTGGAAACTTATTTCGTATTTTGCTGATTTTCAATAGCATTCTATTTAGGTCTATTTTCAATATACATATCTAAGAACTTCGGAAAACACATTTCACGTAATGATTGACTAACAGACTTACATCGCTTATTTGTTTCCCCTATTCATAAGGACCCAGAACATATAAAGATTTTTTTACAACAACGATTTTCGAAAACGGATTAATAAATCCTTTACACATTTTGAAAGGAGTACAAAATTGAATAATAAAATCGGATAATCGGCTTGAACAAAAAGTGCTTTCTTATCAAAATCAGTTGTAGTTATTCGCACGCTGCAACAAGATTTCATGATATAGTTTATGGTCGCATATTAATATTGTGAAAATTACAAACGAAATGTCAAACCTACATACATATATGTATATATATATATATATATATATATATATATATATATATATATATGTATATATATCTATACATTATTTTAAGTGAAGGATGTAAACAAAAACAAATCAATAACGCAGTTTATTTCGAAGTGCGTTTTGAATTCAACGAGTTGTTATCACTGAGAAATACTCAGTGAGAATGCATACCTAGGGATTAATAAGTAAAATAAGTGAGAAATGTGAAGAGAGTCATCACTCAGTTTATATTTGTGTATTTAGGCAAAACAACAAAACAACAGTTATTCATAATTGCATCAATACGAATTGTTTTTTTTTCTTCTTCTAGTTTTTGACACAACACAGCTGGACTTCTTTAGTTGAAGACAAAACATAAAATCGAATTAATCCAATTTACGTGTAAGTTTTTATTTATTTGTTTCATTAAATCAGTGACCAATTCCAGAACATGAGAAGCTTTACTTCGCAAGGGTAAGTGAAATATTTTCATGTAAATATGTATATACATATGTATGTACATATACCTACTTACATAAATACGTTACACATATGTACGTACGTTAATATGTACATATTTATGTATATACATATTACACATATGTACTATATACACATATGCATACGTGAGTATGGGGTATATATTTACATACTTAATATATAAATACATATTATACATATGTATTTACATAAACGTATATTTATGCACTATATGTATTGATATATGTACTATGTATGCAAGTTGAATTGTGCGAATATTCGTATCCCAATTGCCGAATATTTAGCAATCTTTAGGTATTCTTGCTTGAAGAAATTTAAAATAAATGGACAAAAAAATGAATAAATTAAAACAAATTACTTACTTTCAATTTAAGGAACTATTATTAAATTCTTACAATCTTGAGATTTGTTACTATCGATCAATATACATTCACACATAATTTTTTTTTGCTTAAATGCATGCGACTTAAGCTTTTTCGGAACCTTCTTCGCATTTGAAACTCCTTTCAATACTTAGTTATTAGAAATAAATGCCTTTTGGGCAAAATTGGGTAAAATTGTGTTTCAACTAACAAATTTATTTTTTGCAAAAAATTTCCTAAAAAATTGGCCAAAACCTTTTTTTGCTCAAATGCATGCGACTTAAGCTTTTTCGGAAGCTTCTTCGCATTTGAAACTCCTTTCAATACTTAGTTATTAGAAATAAATGCCTTTTGGGCAAAATTGGGTAAAATTGTGTTTCAACCAAAAAATTGATTTTTTGCAAAGAGGTACCCCTTTCCTAAAAAATTGGCCAACAATTTTTTTTGCTTAAATGCATGCGACTTAAGCTTTTTCGGAAGCTTCTTCGCATTTGAAACTCCTTTCAATACTTAGTTATTAGAAATAAATGCCTTTTGGGCAAAATTGGGTAAAATTGTGTTTCAACCAAAAAATTTATTTTTTGCAAAGAGGTACCCCTTTCCTAAAAAATTGGCCAACAATTTTTTTTGCTTAAATGCATGCGACTTAAGCTTTTTCGGAAGCTTCTTCGCATTTGAAACTCCTTTCAATACTTAGTTATAAGAAATAAATGGCTTTTGGGTAAAATTGTGTTTCAACCAAAAAATTTGTTTTTTGCAAAGAGGTACCCCTTTCCTAAAAAATTGACCAACAATTTTTTTTGCTTAAATGCGTGCGACTTAAGCCTTTTCGGAAGCTTCTTCGCATTTGAAACTCCTTTCAATACTTAGTTATTAGAAATAAATGCCTTTCGGGTAAAATTGTGTTTCAACCAAAAAATTGATATATTGCAAAGAGGTACCCCTTTCCTAAAAAATTGGCCAAAAATTTTTTTTTGCTCAAATGCATGCGACTTAAGCTTTTTCGGAAGCTTCTTCGCATTTGAAACTCCTTTCAATACTTAGTTATTAGAAATAAACGCCTTTTGGCCAAAATTGGGTAAAATTGTGTTTCAACCAAAAAATTTATATTTGCAAAGAGGTACCCCTTTCCTAAAAAATTGGCCGAAAATTTTTTTTGCTTAAATGCATGCGACTTAAGCTTTTTCGGAAGCTTCTTCGCATTTGAAACTCCTTTCAATACTTAGTTATTAGAAATAAATGCCTTTTGGGCAAAATTGGGTAAAATTGTGTTTCAACCAAAAAATCGATTTTTTTGCAAAGAGGTGTACCTCTTTGCTAAAAAATAGGCCAAAATTTTTTTTTGCTTAAATGCATGCGACTTAAGCTTTTTCGGAAGCTTCTTCGCATTTGAAACTCCTTTCAATACTTAGTAATTAGAAATAAATGCCTTTTGGGTAAAATTGTGTTTCAACCAAAAAATTGATATATTGCAAAGAGGTACCCCTTTCCTAAAAAATTGACCAAAAATTTTTTTGCTTAAATGCATGCGACTTCAGCCTTTTCGGAAGCTTCTTCGCATTTGAAACTCCTTTCAATACTTAGTTATTAGAAATAAATGCCTTTTGGGTAAAATTGTGTTTCAACCAAAAAATAGGCCAAAAATTTTTTTGCTTAAATGCATGCGACTTAAGCTTTTTCGGAAGCTTCTTCGCTTTTGAAACTCCTTTCAATACTTAGTTATGAGAAATAAACGCCTTTTGGCCAAAATTGGGTAAAATTGTGTTTCAACCAAAAAATCGATTTTTTGCAAAGAGGTACCTCTTGCTAAAAAATTGGCCAAAAATTTTTTTTGCTTAAATGCATGCGACTTAAGCTTTTTCGGAAGCTTCTTAGCATTTGAAACTCCTTTCAATACTTAGTTATGAGAAATAAACGCCTTTTGGCCAAAATTGGGTAAAATTGTGTTTCAACCAAAAAATCGATTTTTTGCAAAGAGGTATCTCTTTGCTAAAAAATTGGCCAAAAATTTTTTTTGCTTAAATGCATGCGACTTAAGCTTTTTCGGAAGCTTCTTCGCATTTGAAACTCCTTTCAATACTTAGTTATGAGAAATAAACGCCTTTTGGCCAAAATTGGGTAAAATTGTGTTTCAACCAAAAAATCGATTTTTTGCAAAGAGGTACCTCTTTGCTAAAAAATTGGCCAAAAATTTTTTTTGCTTAAATGCATGCGACTTAAGCTTTTTCGGAAGCTTCTTCGCATTTGAAACTCCTTTCAATACTTAGTTATGAGAAATAAACGCCTTTTGGCCAAAATTGGCTAAAATTGTGTTTCAACCAAAAAATCGATTTTTTGCTAAAAAATTGGCCAAAATTTTTTTTTGCTTAAATGCATGCGACTTGAGCTTTTTCGGAAGCTTCTTCGCATTTGAAACTCCTTTCAATACTTAGTTATGAGAAATAAACGCCTTTTGGCCAAAATTGGCTAAAATTGTGTTTCAACCAAAAAATCGATTTTTTGCAAAGAGGTACCTCTTTGCTAAAAAATTGGCCAAAAATTTTTTTTGCTTAAATGCATGCGACTTAAGCTTTTTCGGAAGCTTCTTCGCATTTGAAACTCCTTTCAATACTTAGTTATGAGAAATAAACGCCTTTTGGCCAAAATTGGGTAAAATTGTGTTTCAACCAAAAAATCGATTTTTTGCAAAGAGGTACCTCTTTGCTAAAAAATTGGCCAAACATTTTTTTTGCTCAAATGCATGCGACTTAAGCTTTTTCGGAAGCTTCTTCGCATTTGAAACTCCTTTCAATACTTAGTTATGAGAAATAAACGCCTTTTGGCCAAAATTGGGTAAAATTGTGTTTCAACCAAAAAATCGATTTTTTGCAAAGAGGTACCTCTTTGCTAAAAAATTGGCCAAAAATTTTTTTTGCTTAAATGCATGCGACTTAAGCTTTTTCGGAAGCTTCTTCGCATTTGAAACTCCTTTCAATACTTAGTTATGAGAAATAAACGCCTTTTGGCCAAAATTGGGTAAAATTGTGTTTCAACCAAAAAATCGATTTTTTGCAAAGAGGTACCTCTTTGCTAAAAAATTGGCCAAAAATTTTTTTTGCTTAAATGCATGCGACTTAAGCTTTTTCGGAAGCTTCTTCGCATTTGAAACTCCTTTCAATACTTAGTTATGAGAAATAAACGCCTTTTGGCCAAAATTGGGTAAAATTGTGTTTCAACCAAAAAATCGATTTTTTGCAAAGAGGTACCTCTTTGCTAAAAAATTGGCCAAAAATTTTTTTTGCTTAAATGCATGCGACTTAAGCTTTTTCGGAAGCTTCTTCGCATTTGAAACTCCTTTCAATACTTAGTTATGAGAAATAAACGCCTTTTGGCCAAAATTGGGTAAAATTGTGTTTCAACCAAAAAATCGATTTTTTGCAAAGAGGTACCTCTTTGCTAAAAAATTGGCCAAAAATTTTTTTTGCTTAAATGCATGCGACTTAAGCTTTTTCGGAAGCTTCTTCGCATTTGAAACTCCTTTCAATACTTAGTTATGAGAAATAAACGCCTTTTGGCCAAAATTGGGTAAAATTGTGTTTCAACCAAAAAATCGATTTTTTGCAAAGAGGTACCTCTTTGCTAAAAAATTGGCCAAAAATTTTTTTTGCTTAAATGCATGCGACTTAAGCTTTTTCGGAAGCTTCTTCGCATTTGAAACTCCTTTCAATACTTAGTTATGAGAAATAAACGCCTTTTGGCCAAAATTGGGTAAAATTGTGTTTCAACCAAAAAATCGATTTTTTGCAAAGAGGTACTTCTTTGCTAAAAAATTGGCCAAACATTTTTTTTGCTTAAATGCATGCGACTTAAGCTTTTTCGGAAGCTTCTTCGCATTTGAAACTCCTTTCAATACTTAGTTATGAGAAATAAACGCCTTTTGGCCAAAATTGGGTAAAATTGTGTTTCAACCAAAAAATCGATTTTTTGCAAAGAGGTACCTCTTTGCTAAAAAATTGGGCAAAAATTTTTTTTGCTTAAATGCATGCGACTTAAGCTTTTTCGGAAGCTTCTTCGCATTTGAAACTCCTTTCAATACTTAGTTATGAGAAATAAACGCCTTTTGGCCAAAATTGGGTAAAATTGTGTTTCAACCAAAAAATCGATTTTTTGCAAAGAGGTACCTCTTTGCTAAAAAATTGGGCAAAAATTTTTTTTGTTTAAATGCATGCGACTTAAGCTTTTTCGGAAGCTTCTTCGCATTTGAAACTCCTTTCAACACTTAGTTATGAGAAATAAACGCCTTTTGGCCAAAATTGGGTAAAATTGTGTTTCAACCAAAAAATCGATTTTTTGCAAAGAGATACCTCTTTGCTAAAAAATTGGCCAAAAATTTTTTTTGCTTAAATGCATGCGACTTAAGCTTTTTCGGAAGCTTCTTCGCATTTGAAACTCCTTTCAATACTTAGTTATGAGAAATAAACGCCTTTTGGCCAAAATTGGGTAAAATTGTGTTTCAACCAAAAAATCGATTTTTTGCAAAGAGGTACCTCTTTGCTAAAAAATTGGCCAAAAATTTTTTTTGCTTAAATGCATGCGACTTAAGCTTTTTCGGAAGCTTCTTCGCATTTGAAACTCCTTTCAATACTTAGTTATGAGAAATAAACGCCTTTTGGCCAAAATTGGGTAAAATTGTGTTTCAACCAAAAAATCGATTTTTTGCAAAGAGGTACCTCTTTGCTAAAAAATTGGCCAAAAATTTTTTTTGCTTAAATGCATGCGACTTAAGCTTTTTCGGAAGCTTCTTCGCATTTGAAACTCCTTTCAATACTTAGTTATGAGAAATAAACGCCTTTTGGCCAAAATTGGGTAAAATTGTGTTTCAACCAAAAAATCGATTTTTTGCAAAGAGGTACCTCTTTGCTAAAAAATTGGCCAAAAATTTTTTTTGCTTAAATGCATGCGACTTAAGCTTTTTCGGAAGCTTTTTCGCATTTGAAACTCCTTTCAATACTTAGTTATGAGAAATAAACGCCTTTTGGCCAAAATTCGGTAAAATTGTGTTTCAACCAAAAAATCGATTTTTTGCAAAGAGGTACCTCTTTGCTAAAAAATTGGCCAAAAATTTTTTTTGCTTAAATGCATGCGACTTAAGCTTTTTCGGAAGCTTCTTCGCATTTGAAACTCCTTTCAATACTTAGTTATGAGAAATAAACGCCTTTTGGCCAAAATTCGGTAAAATTGTGTTTCAACCAAAAAATCGATTTTTTGCAAAGAAATTTTTTGCTAAAAAATTGGCCAAAAATTTTTTTTGCTTAAATGCATGCGACTTAAGCTTTTTCGGAAGCTTCTTCGCATTTGAAACTCCTTTCAATACTTAGTTATGAGAAATAAACGCCTTTTGGCCAAAATTCGGTAAAATTGTGTTTCAACCAAAAAATCGATTTTTTGCAAAGAAATTTTTTGCTAAAAAATTGGCCAAAAATTTTTTTTGCTTAAATGCATGCGACTTAAGCTTTTTCGGAAGCTTCTTCGCATTTGAAACTCCTTTCAATACTTAGTTATGAGAAATAAACGCCTTTTGGCCAAAATTCGGTAAAATTGTGTTTCAACCAAAAAATCGATTTTTTGCAAAGAGGTACCTCTTTGCTAAAAAATTGGCCAAAAATTTTTTTTGCTTAAATGCATGCGACTTAAGCTTTTTCGGAAGCTTCTTCGCATTTGAAACTCCTTTCAATACTTAGTTATGAGAAATAAACGCCTTTTGGCCAAAATTGGGTAAAATTGTGTTTCAACCAAAAAATCGATTTTTTGCAAAGAGGTACCTCTTTGCTAAAAAATTGGCCAAAAATTTTTTTTGCTTAAATGCATGCGACTTAAGCTTTTTCGGAAGCTTCTTCGCATTTGAAACTCCTTTCAATACTTAGTTATGAGAAATAAACGCCTTTTGGCCAAAATTGGGTAAAATTGTGTTTCAACCAAAAAATCGATTTTTTGCAAAGAGGTACCTCTTTGCTAAAAAATTGGGCAAAAATTTTTTTTGCTTAAATGCATGCGACTTAAGCTTTTTCGGAAGCTTCTTCGCATTTGAAACTCCTTTCAATACTTAGTTATGAGAAATAAACGCCTTTTGGCCAAAATTGGGTAAAATTGTGTTTCAACCAAAAAATCGATTTTTTGCAAAGAGGTACCTCTTTGCTAAAAAATTGGCCAAACATTTTTTTTGCTTAAATGCATGCGACTTAAGCTTTTTCGGAAGCTTCTTCGCATTTGAAACTCCTTTCAATACTTAGTTATGAGAAATAAACACCTTTTGGCCAAAATTGGGTAAAATTGTGTTTCAACCAAAAAATCGATTTTTTGCAAAGAGGTACCTCTTTGCTAAAAAATTGGCCAAAAATTTTTTTTGCTTAAATGCATGCGACTTAAGCTTTTTCGGAAGCTTCTTCGCATTTGAAACTCCTTTCAATACTTAGTTATGAGAAATAAACGCCTTTTGGAAATTGTGTTTCAACCAAAAAATCGATTTTTTGCAAAGAGGTACCTCTTTGCTAAAAAATTGGCCAAAAATTTTTTTTGCTTAAATGCATGCGACTTAAGCTTTTTCGGAAGCTTCTTCGCATTTGAAACTCCTTTCAATACTTAGTTATGAGAAATAAACGCCTTTTGGCCAAAATTGGGTAAAATTGTGTTTCAACCAAAAAATCGATTTTTTGCAAAGAGGTACCTCTTTGCTAAAAAATTGGCCAAAAAATTTTTTTGCTTAAATGCATGCGACTTAAGCTTTTTCGGAAGCTTCTTCGCATTTGAAACTCCTTTCAATACTTAGTTATGAGAAATAAACGCCTTTTGGCCAAAATTGGGTAAAATTGTGTTTCAACCAAAAAATCGATTTTTTGCAAAGAGGTACCTCTTTGCTAAAAAATTGGCCAAAAATTTTTTTTGCTTAAATGCATGCGACTTAAGCTTTTTCGGAAGCTTCTTCGCATTTGAAACTCCTTTCAATACTTAGTTATGAGAAATAAACGCCTTTTGGCCAAAATTGGGTAAAATTGTGTTTCAACCAAAAAATCGATTTTTTGCAAAGAGGTACCTCTTTGCTAAAAAATTGGGCAAAAATTTTTTTTGCTTAAATGCATGCGACTTAAGCTTTTTCGGAAGCTTCTTCGCATTTGAAACTCCTTTCAATACTTAGTTATGAGAAATAAACGCCTTTTGGCCAAAATTGGGTAAAATTGTGTTTCAACCAAAAAATCGATTTTTTGCAAAGAGGTACCTCTTTGCTAAAAAATTGGCCAAAAATTTTTTTTGCTTAAATGCATGCGACTTAAGCTTTTTCGGAAGCTTCTTCGCATTTGAAACTCCTTTCAATACTTAGTTATGAGAAATAAACACCTTTTGGCCAAAATTGGGTAAAATTGTGTTTCAACCAAAAAATCGATTTTTTGCAAGGAGGTACCTCTTTGCTAAAAAATTGGCCAAAAATTTTTTTTGCTTAAATGCATGCGACTTAAGCTTTTTCGGAAGCTTCTTCGCATTTGAAACTCCTTTCAATACTTAGTTATGAGAAATAAACGCCTTTTGGCCAAAATTCGGTAAAATTGTGTTTCAACCAAAAAATCGATTTTTTGCAAAGAGGTACCTCTTTGCTAAAAAATTGGCCAAAAATTTTTTTTGCTTAAATGCATGCGACTTAAGCTTTTTCGGAAGCTTCTTCGCATTTGAAACTCCTTTCAATACTTAGTTATGAGAAATAAACGCCTTTTGGCCAAAATTCGGTAAAATTGTGTTTCAACCAAAAAATCGATTTTTTGCAAAGAGGTACCTCTTTGCTAAAAAATTGGCCAAAAATTTTTTTTGCTTAAATGCATGCGACTTAAGCTTTTTCGGAAGCTTCTTCGCATTTGAAACTCCTTTCAATACTTAGTTATGAGAAATAAACGCCTTTTGGCCAAAATTGGGTAAAATTGTGTTTCAACCAAAAAATCGATTTTTTGCAAAGAGGTACCTCTTTGCTAAAAAATTGGGCAAAAATTTTTTTTGCTTAAATGCATGCGACTTAAGCTTTTTCGGAAGCTTCTTCGCATTTGAAACTCCTTTCAATACTTAGTTATGAGAAATAAACGCCTTTTGGCCAAAATTGGGTAAAATTGTGTTTCAACCAAAAAATCGATTTTTTGCAAAGAGGTACCTCTTTGCTAAAAAATTGGCCAAACATTTTTTTTGCTTAAATGCATGCGACTTAAGCTTTTTCGGAAGCTTCTTCGCATTTGAAACTCCTTTCAATACTTAGTTATGAGAAATAAACACCTTTTGGCCAAAATTGGGTAAAATTGTGTTTCAACCAAAAAATCGATTTTTTGCAAAGAGGTACCTCTTTGCTAAAAAATTGGCCAAAAATTTTTTTTGCTTAAATGCATGCGACTTAAGCTTTTTCGGAAGCTTCTTCGCATTTGAAACTCCTTTCAATACTTAGTTATGAGAAATAAACGCCTTTTGGAAATTGTGTTTCAACCAAAAAATCGATTTTTTGCAAAGAGGTACCTCTTTGCTAAAAAATTGGCCAAAAATTTTTTTTGCTTAAATGCATGCGACTTAAGCTTTTTCGGAAGCTTCTTCGCATTTGAAACTCCTTTCAATACTTAGTTATGAGAAATAAACGCCTTTTGGCCAAAATTGGGTAAAATTGTGTTTCAACCAAAAAATCGATTTTTTGCAAAGAGGTACCTCTTTGCTAAAAAATTGGCCAAAAATTTTTTTTGCTTAAATGCATGCGACTTAAGCTTTTTCGGAAGCTTCTTCGCATTTGAAACTCCTTTCAATACTTAGTTATGAGAAATAAACGCCTTTTGGCCAAAATTGGGTAAAATTGTGTTTCAACCAAAAAATCGATTTTTTGCAAAGAGGTACCTCTTTGCTAAAAAATTGGCCAAAAATTTTTTTTGCTTAAATGCATGCGACTTAAGCTTTTTCGGAAGCTTCTTCGCATTTGAAACTCCTTTCAATACTTAGTTATGAGAAATAAACGCCTTTTGGCCAAAATTGGGTAAAATTGTGTTTCAACCAAAAAATCGATTTTTTGCAAAGAGGTACCTCTTTGCTAAAAAATTGGGCAAAAATTTTTTTTGCTTAAATGCATGCGACTTAAGCTTTTTCGGAAGCTTCTTCGCATTTGAAACTCCTTTCAATACTTAGTTATGAGAAATAAACGCCTTTTGGCCAAAATTGGGTAAAATTGTGTTTCAACCAAAAAATCGATTTTTTGCAAAGAGGTACCTCTTTGCTAAAAAATTGGCCAAAAATTTTTTTTGCTTAAATGCATGCGACTTAAGCTTTTTCGGAAGCTTCTTCGCATTTGAAACTCCTTTCAATACTTAGTTATTAGAAATAAACACCTTTTGGCCAAAATTGGGTAAAATTGTGTTTCAACCAAAAAATCGATTTTTTGCAAGGAGGTACCTCTTTGCTAAAAAATTGGCCAAAAATTTTTTTTGCTTAAATGCATGCGACTTAAGCTTTTTCGGAAGCTTCTTCGCATTTGAAACTCCTTTCAATACTTAGTTATGAGAAATAAACGCCTTTTGGCCAAAATTGGGTAAAATTGTGTTTCAACCAAAAAATCAATTTTTTGCAAAGAGGTACCTCTTTGCTAAAAAATTGGCCAAAAATTTTTTTTGCTTAAATGCATGCGACTTAAGCTTTTTCGGAAGCTTCTTCGCATTTGAAACTCCTTTCAATACTTAGTTATGAGAAATAAACGCCTTTTGGCCAAAATTGGGTAAAATTGTGTTTCAACCAAAAAATCGATTTTTTGCAAAGAGGTACCTCTTTGCTAAAAAATTGGGCAAAAATTTTTTTTGCTTAAATGCATGCGACTTAAGCTTTTTCGGAAGCTTCTTCGCATTTGAAACTCCTTTCAATACTTAGTTATGAGAAATAAACGCCTTTTGGCCAAAATTGGGTAAAATTGTGTTTCAACCAAAAAATCGATTTTTTGCAAAGAGGTACCTCTTTGCTAAAAAATTGGCCAAAAATTTTTTTTGCTTAAATGCATGCGACTTAAGCTTTTTCGGAAGCTTCTTCGCATTTGAAACTCCTTTCAATACTTAGTTATGAGAAATAAACGCCTTTTGGCCAAAATTGGGTAAAATTGTGTTTCAACCAAAAAATCGATTTTTTGCAAAGAGGTACCTCTTTGCTAAAAAATTGGCCAAAAATTTTTTTTGCTTAAATGCATGCGACTTAAGCTTTTTCGGAAGCTTCTTCGCATTTGAAACTCCTTTCAATACTTAGTTATGAGAAATAAACGCCTTTTGGCCAAAATTGGGTAAAATTGTGTTTCAACCAAAAAATCGATTTTTTGCAAAGAGGTACCTCTTTGCTAAAAAATTGGCCAAAAATTTTTTTTGCTTAAATGCATGCGACTTAAGCTTTTTCGGAAGCTTCTTCGCATTTGAAACTCCTTTCAATACTTAGTTATGAGAAATAAACGCCTTTTGGCCAAAATTGGGTAAAATTGTGTTTCAACCAAAAAATCGATTTTTTGCAAAGAGGTACCTCTTTGCTAAAAAATTGGCCAAAAATTTTTTTTGCTTAAATGCATGCGACTTAAGCTTTTTCGGAAGCTTCTTCGCATTTGAAACTCCTTTCAATACTTAGTTATGAGAAATAAACGCCTTTTGGCCAAAATTGGGTAAAATTGTGTTTCAACCAAAAAATCGATTTTTTGCAAAGAGGTACCTCTTTGCTAAAAAATTGGCCAAAAATTTTTTTTGCTTAAATGCATGCGACTTAAGCTTTTTCGGAAGCTTTTTCGCATTTGAAACTCCTTTCAATACTTAGTTATGAGAAATAAACGCCTTTTGGCCAAAATTCGGTAAAATTGTGTTTCAACCAAAAAATCGATTTTTTGCAAAGAGGTACCTCTTTGCTAAAAAATTGGCCAAAAATTTTTTTTGCTTAAATGCATGCGACTTAAGCTTTTTCGGAAGCTTCTTCGCATTTGAAACTCCTTTCAATACTTAGTTATGAGAAATAAACGCCTTTTGGCCAAAATTCGGTAAAATTGTGTTTCAACCAAAAAATCGATTTTTTGCAAAGAGGTACCTCTTTGCTAAAAAATTGGCCAAAATTTTTTTTTGCTTAAATGCATGCGACTTAAGCTTTTTCGGAAGCTTCTTCGCATTTGAAACTCCTTTCAATACTTAGTTATGAGAAATAAACGCCTTTTGGCCAAAATTCGGTAAAATTGTGTTTCAACCAAAAAATCGATTTTTTGCAAAGAGGTACCTCTTTGCTAAAAAATTGGCCAAAAATTTTTTTTGCTTAAATGCATGCGACTTAAGCTTTTTCGGAAGCTTCTTCGCATTTGAAACTCCTTTCAATACTTAGTTATGAGAAATAAACGCCTTTTGGCCAAAATTCGGTAAAATTGTGTTTCAACCAAAAAATCGATTTTTTGCAAAGAGGTACCTCTTTGCTAAAAAATTGGCCAAAAATTTTTTTTGCTTAAATGCATGCGACTTAAGCTTTTTCGGAAGCTTCTTCGCATTTGAAACTCCTTTCAATACTTAGTTATGAGAAATAAACGCCTTTTGGCCAAAATTCGGTAAAATTGTGTTTCAACCAAAAAATCGATTTTTTGCAAAGAGGTACCTCTTTGCTAAAAAATTGGCCAAAAATTTTTTTTGCTTAAATGCATGCGACTTAAGCTTTTTCGGAAGCTTCTTCGCATTTGAAACTCCTTTCAATACTTAGTTATGAGAAATAAACGCCTTTTGGCCAAAATTCGGTAAAATTGTGTTTCAACCAAAAAATCGATTTTTTGCAAAGAGGTACCTCTTTGCTAAAAAATTGGCCAAAATTTTTTTTGCTTAAATGCATGCGACTTAAGCTTTTTCGGAAGCTTCTTCGCATTTGAAACTCCTTTCAATACTTAGTTATGAGAAATAAACGCCTTTTGGCCAAAATTGGGTAAAATTGTGTTTCAACCAAAAAATCGATTTTTTGCAAAGAGGTACCTCTTTGCTAAAAAATTGGCCAAAAATTTTTTTTGCTTAAATGCATGCGACTTAAGCTTTTTCGGAAGCTTCTTCGCATTTGAAACTCCTTTCAATACTTAGTTATGAGAAATAAACGCCTTTTGGCCAAAATTGGGTAAAATTGTGTTTCAACCAAAAAATCGATTTTTTGCAAAGAGGTACCTCTTTGCTAAAAAATTGGGCAAAAATTTTTTTTGCTTAAATGCATGCGAGCTTTTTCGGAAGCTTCTTCGCATTTGAAACTCCTTTCAATACTTAGTTATGAGAAATAAACGCCTTTTGGCCAAAATTGGGTAAAATTGTGTTTCAACCAAAAAATCGGTTTTTTGCAAAGAGGTACCTCTTTGCTAAAAAATTGGCCAAAAATTTTTTTTGCTTAAATGCATGCGACTTAAGCTTTTTCGGAAGCTTCTTCGCATTTGAAACTCCTTTCAATACTTAGTTATGAGAAATAAACGCCTTTTGGCCAAAATTGGGTAAAATTGTGTTTCAACCAAAAAATCGATTTTTTGCAAAGAGGTACCTCTTTGCTAAAAAATTGGCCAAAAATTTTTTTTGCTTAAATGCATGCGACTTAAGCTTTTTCGGAAGCTTCTTCGCATTTGAAACTCCTTTCAATACTTAGTTATGAGAAATAAACGCCTTTTGGCCAAAATTGGCTAAAATTGTGTTTCAACCAAAAAATCGATTTTTTGCAAAGAGGTACCTCTTTGCTAAAAAATTGGCCAAAAATTTTTTTTGCTTAAATGCATGCGACTTAAGCTTTTTCGGAAGCTTCTTCGCATTTGAAACTCCTTTCAATACTTAGTTATGAGAAATAAACGCCTTTTGGCCAAAATTGGGTAAAATTGTGTTTCAACCAAAAAATCGATTTTTTGCAAAGAGGTACCTCTTTGCTAAAAAATTGGCCAAAAAATTTTTTTGCTTAAATGCATGCGACTTAAGCTTTTTCGGAAGCTTCTTCGCATTTGAAACTCCTTTCAATACTTAGTTATGAGAAATAAACGCCTTTTGGCCAAAATTGGGTAAAATTGTGTTTCAACCAAAAAATCGATTTTTTGCAAAGAGGTACCTCTTTGCTAAAAAATTGGCCAAAAATTTTTTTTGCTTAAATGCATGCGACTTAAGCTTTTTCGGAAGCTTCTTCGCATTTGAAACTCCTTTCAATACTTAGTTAAGAGAAATAAACGCCTTTTGGCCAAAATTGGGTAAAATTGTGTTTCAACCAAACAATCGATTTTTTGCAAAGAGGTACGTACCTCTTTGCTAAAAAATTGGCCAAAAATTTTTTTTGCTTAAATGCATGCGACTTAAGCTTTTTCGGAAGCTTCTTCGCATTTGAAACTCCTTTCAATACTTAGTTATGAGAAATAAACGCCTTTTGGCCAAAATTGGGTAAAATTGTGTTTCAACCAAAAAATCGATTTTTTGCAAAGAGGTACCTCTTTGCTAAAAAATTGGCCAAAAATTTTTTTTGCTTAAATGCATGCGACTTAAGCTTTTTCGGAAGCTTCTTCGCATTTGAAACTCCTTTCAATACTTAGTTATGAGAAATAAACGCCTTTTGGCCAAAATTGGGTAAAATTGTGTTTCAACCAAAAAATCGATTTTTTGCAAAGAGGTACCTCTTTGCTAAAAAATTGGCCAAAAATTTTTTTTGCTTAAATGCATGCGACTTAAGCTTTTTCGGAAGCTTCTTCGCATTTGAAACTCCTTTCAATACTTAGTTATGAGAAATAAACGCCTTTTGGCCAAAATTGGCTAAAATTGTGTTTCAACCAAAAAATCGATTTTTTGCAAAGAGGTACCTCTTTGCTAAAAAATTGGCCAAAAATTTTTTTTGCTTAAATGCATGCGACTTAAGCTTTTTCGGAAGCTTCTTCGCATTTGAAACTCCTTTCAATACTTAGTTATGAGAAATAAACGCCTTTTGGCCAAAATTGGGTAAAATTGTGTTTCAACCAAAAAATCGATTTTTTGCAAAGAGGTACCTCTTTGCTAAAAAATTGGCCAAAAATTTTTTTTGCTTAAATGCATGCGACTTAAGCTTTTTCGGAAGCTTCTTCGCATTTGAAACTCCTTTCAATACTTAGTTATGAGAAATAAACGCCTCTTGGCCAAAATTGGGTAAAATTGTGTTTCAACCAAAAAATCGATTTTTTGCAAAGAGGTACCTCTTTGCTAAAAAATTGGCCAAAAATTTTTTTTGCTTAAATGCATGCGACTTAAGCTTTTTCGGAAGCTTCTTCGCATTTGAAACTCCTTTCAATACTTAGTTATGAGAAATAAACGCCTTTTGGCCAAAATTGGGTAAAATTGTGTTTCAACCAAAAAATCGATTTTTTGCAAAGAGGTACCTCTTTGCTAAAAAATTGGCCAAAAATTTTTTTTGCTTAAATGCATGCGACTTAAGCTTTTTCGGAAGCTTCTTCGCATTTGAAACTCCTTTCAATACTTAGTTATGAGAAATAAACGCCTTTTGGCCAAAATTGGGTAAAATTGTGTTTCAACCAAAAAATCGATTTTTTGCAAAGAGGTACCTCTTTGCTAAAAAATTGGCCAACAATTTTTTTTGCTTAAATGCATGCGACTTAAGCTTTTTCGGAAGCTTCTTCGCATTTGAAACTCCTTTCAATACTTAGTTATGAGAAATAAACGCCTTTTGGCCAAAATTGGCTAAAATTGTGTTTCAACCAAAAAATCGATTTTTTGCAAAGAGGTACCTCTTTGCTAAAAAATTGGCCAAAAATTTTTTTTGCTTAAATGCATGCGACTTAACCTTTTTCGGAAGCTTCTTCGCATTTGAAACTCCTTTCAATACTTAGTTATGAGAAATAAACGCCTTTTGGCCAAAATTGGGTAAAATTGTGTTTCAACCAAAAAATCGATTTTTTGCTAAAAAATTGGCCAAAAATTTTTTTTGCTTAAATGCATGCGACTTAAGCTTTTTCGAAAGCTTCTTCGCATTTGAAACTCCTTTCAATACTTAGTTATGAGAAATAAACGCCTTTTGGCCAAAATTGAGTAAACTTGTGTTTCAACCAAAAAATCGATTTTTTGCAAAGAGGTACCTCTTTGCTAAAAAATTGGCCAAAAATTTTTTTTGCTTAAATGCATGCGACTTAAGCTTTTTCGGAAGCTTCTTCGCTTTTGAAACTTCTTTCAATACTTAGTTATGAGAAATAAACGCCTTTTGGCCAAAATTGGGTAAAATTGTGTTTCAACCAAAAAATCGATTTTTTGCAAAGAGGTACCTCTTTGCTAAAAAATTGGCCAAAAATTTTTTTTGCTTAAATGCATGCGACTTAAGCTTTTTCGGAAGCTTCTTCGCATTTGAAACTCCTTTCAATACTTAGTTATGAGAAATAAACGCCTTTTGGCCAAAATTGGGTAAAATTGTGTTTCAACCAAAAAATCGATTTTTTGCAAAGAGGTACCTCTTTGCTAAAAAATTGGCCAAAAATTTTTTTTGCTTAAATGCATGCGACTTAAGCTTTTTCGGAAGCTTCTTCGCATTTGAAACTCCTTTCAATACTTAGTTATGAGAAATTAACGCCTTTTGGCCAAAATTGGGTAAAATTGTGTTTCAACCAAAAAATCGATTTTTTGCAAAGAGGTACCTCTTTGCTAAAAAATTGGCCAAAAATTTTTTTTGCTTAAATGCATGCGACTTAAGCTTTTTCGGAAGCTTCTTCGCATTTGAAACTCCTTTCAATACTTAGTTATGAGAAATAAACGCCTTTTGGCCAAAATTGCGTAAAATTGTGTTTCAACCAAAAAATCTATTTTTTGCAAAGAGGTACCTCTTTGCTAAAATATTGGCCAAAAATTTTTTTTGCTTAAATGCATGCGACTTAAGCTTTTTCGGAAGCTTCTTCGCATTTGAAACTCCTTTCAATACTTAGTTATGAGAAATAAACGCCTTTTGGCCAAAATTGGGTAAAATTGTGTTTCAACCAAAAAATCGATTTTTTGCAAAGAGGTACCTCTTTGCTAAAAAATTGGCCAAAAATTTTTTTTGCTTAAATGCATGCGACTTAAGCTTTTTCGGAAGCTTCTTCGCATTTGAAACTCATTTCAATACTTAGTTATGAGAAATAAACGCCTTTAGGCCAAAATTGGGTAAAATTGTGTTTCAACCAAAAAATCGATTTTTTGCAAAGAGGTACCTCTTTGCTAAAAAATTGGCCAAAAATTTTTTTTGCTTAAATGCATGCGACTTAAGCTTTTTCGGAAGCTTCTTCGCATTTGAAACTCCTTTCAATACTTAGTTATGAGAAATAAACGCCTTTTGGCCAAAATTGGGTAAAATTGTGTTTCAACCAAAAAATCGATTTTTTGCAAAGAGGTACCTCTTTGCTAAAAAATTGGCCAAAAATTTTTTTTGCTTAAATGCATGCGACTTAAGCTTTTTCGGAAGCTTCTTCGCATTTGAAACTCCTTTCAATACTTAGTTATGAGAAATAAACGCCTTTTGGCCAAAATTGGGTAAAATTGTGTTTCAACCAAAAAATCGATTTTTTGCAAAGAGGTACCTCTTTGCTAAAAAATTGGCCAAAAATTTTTTTTGCTTAAATGCATGCGACTTAAGCTTTTTCGGAAGCTTCTTCGCATTTGAAACTCCTTTCAATACTTAGTTATGAGAAATAAACGCCTTTTGGCCAAAATTGCGTAAAATTGTGTTTCAACCAAAAAATCGATTTTTTGCAAAGAGGTACCTCTTTGCTAAAATATTGGCCAAAAATTTTTTTTGCTTAACCCTAGCTTGGTCACCAATATTTTTCTACGAACCCGGTCGGTATTTACATTTGTAAATACATATACTTCTTTATAATTTGTGAGCAAAATTTTAGTTCTAGCTTTTTGTTTTTAATATATTAAGATTCTCATTTTGCTTTATGTACATATGTATATCGATACTGAAATAAAAAAAAAATTATCTTGAGAGAGATTTGCAAATGCAAATTTTGTTATTGGTGTACCAAAGTAAAAGTGTATTTTGATACTAAAAGTTATTGTTTGGTTTGCGATGCGAAATCTTATTACCCGTTAACTGGGCAAATATATACCGGAAAATCGGGTAGCGACAGAGAAAAAAACCAGGGAGAGAGAGTAGTGAAAGACTTAGTTGAACAGTACAAAAATACAGGACGCAACGTTACATGTGACAACTTCTTCACAAGTCTCTCTATAGCAGATACACTTGCAAGTTGGAAACTCTCAATGGTTGGAACATTAAAAAAAAACAAAACATGCATACCCTCTGAATTTAAACCGTCACCACAAAGAATTGAGCATAGCAGCATATTCGGCTTTGCAGAGAATAGGTCCATTTGCTCGTATGTTCCCAAAAAGAATAAAACAGTCGTTTTACTCTCAACAATGCCATATGACGACACAATTTCGGACACGAAACAAAAACCAAACATAATTTTATTCTACAATATGACAAAGGGAGGAGTTGATGTGATGGATCACATGTTGGGACAATACACAACAAAACGAAAAACAAATAGATGGCCCCTTGCTCTGTTTTTTAATATGTTGGACATATCAGCCCTTGCATCATACATAATTTACACTGAGAATTTTCCTTCACATTTTACTACAAAGAATGGTTTTTAATATTTGCTCTAAGGAAACTTTTTTATTTTTACTGCTTTCTAAAACAGGTGGACGTCGATTATTTTTGCAACAATTGGCAGAACAATTATGTATGCCTACAATTTTGAAAAGAGCGAAAATTCCTCGTGTTGTAGCATATTTTCCCACTAAGAGTGCCATTGAGTGCATTACAGGGGTCCCCGTAGTTGCATTGAATAACTCCACTTTGGAAGCTTTTGTTCCAGACGACGATGATCGTGGGTATTCTAGGGTAAAAGGTGGTTGTTATATGTGTTATAAAGACAACTGCAAAAGAAAGCGTTCAACACGAAAAGTGTGTGGACAATGCCACAAGCCGATCTGCGTTGAGCACAGTAAAGTGCAAACAAAATGCATGGAATGTTTAAACCATTAATTTATCATTTGTTTTTATCCTTAACACTTATTGAATAAATAATTTTATGCATAAAATACAATGAATTATATAAAAAAGTAATATCTTAAACTTTATTTACATATGTAAATAGTGACCAATTATGAAGAAAAAATCACAAAACCTGGAAAAATAACGGAAAATGATTTTTTTTTTTAATTTTTTTTTCTTTTTCTGAAAGAACATAAAAAATTAGTCACTGAGTCCAAACCATATCAATATTGAACAGTAAATACAGAAATTATGGCCACTATAAAAACTGAATATTTACAAATGTAAATACTGACCAAGCTAGGGTTAAATGCATGCGACTTAAGCTTTTTCGGAAGCTTCTTCGCATTTGAAACTCCTTTCAATACTTAGTTATGAGAAATAAACGCCTTTTGGCCAAAATTGGGTAAAATTGTGTTTCAACCAAAAAATCGATTTTTTGCAAAGAGGTACCTCTTTGCTAAAAAATTGGCCAAAAATTGTTTTTGCTTAAATGCATGCGACTTAAGCTTTTTCGGAAGCTTCTTCGCATTTGAAACTCCTTTCAATACTTAGTTATGAGAAAAAAACGCCTTTTGGCCAAAATTGGGTAAAATGTGTTTCAACCAAAAAATCGATTCTTTGCTAAAAAATTGGCAAAAAATTTTTTTCGCTTAAATGCATGCGACTTAAGCTTTTTCGGAAGCTTCTTCGCATTTGAAACTCCTTTCAATACTTAGTTATGAGAAATAAACGCCTTTTGGCCAAAATTGGGTAAAATTGTGTTTCAACCAAAAAATCGATTTTTTGCAAAGAGGTACCTCTCTGCTAAAAAATTGGCAAAAAATTTTTTTTGCTTAAATGCATGCGACTTAAGCTTTTTCGGAAGCTTCTTCGCATTTGAAACTCCTTTCAATACTTAGTTATGAGAAATAAACGCCTTTTGGCCAAAATTGAGTAAAATTGTGTTTCAACCAAAAAATCGATTTTTTGCAAAGAGGTATCTCTTTGCTAAAAAATTGGCCAAAATTTTTTTTTGCTTAAATGCATGCGACTTAAGCTTTTTCGGAAGCTTCTTCGCATTTGAAACTCCTTTCAATACTTAGTTATGAGAAATAAACGCCTTTTGGCCAAAATTGGCTAAAATTGTGTTTCAACCAAAAAATCGATTTTTTGCAAAGAGGTACCTCTTTGCTAAAAAATTGGCCAAAAATTTTTTTTGCTTAAATGCATGCGACTTAAGCTTTTTCGGAAGCTTCTTCGCATTTGAAACTCCTTTCAATACTTAGTTATAAGAAATAAACGCCTTTTGGCCAAAATTGAGTAAAATTGTGTTTCAACCAAAAAATCGATTTTTTGCAAAGAGGTACCTCTTTGCTAAAAAATTGGCCAAAAATTTTTTTTGCTTAAATGCATGCGACTTAAGCTTTTTCGGAAGCTTCTTCGCATTTGAAACTCCTTTCAATACTTAGTTATGAGAAATAAACGCCTTTTGGCCAAAATTGGGTAAAATTGTGTTTCAACCAAAAAATCGATTTTTTGCAAAGAGGTACCTCTTTGCTAAAAAATTGGCAAAAAATTTTTTTTGCTTAAATGCATGCGACTTAAGCTTTTTCGGAAGCTTCTTCGCATTTGAAACTCCTTTCAATACTTAGTTATGAGAAATAAACGCCTTTTGGCCAAAATTGAGTAAAATTGTGTTTCAACCAAAAAATCGATTTTTTGCAAAGAGGTACCTCTTTGCTAAAAAATTGGCCAAAAATTTTTTTTGCTTAAATGCATGCGACTTAAGCTTTTTCGGAAGCTTCTTCGCATTTGAAACTCCTTTCAATACTTAGTTATGAGAAATAAACGCCTTTTGGCCAAAATTGAGTAAAATTGTGTTTCAACCAAAAAATCGATTTTTTGCAAAGAGGTACCTCTTTGCTAAAAAATTGGCCAAAAATTTTTTTTGCTTAAATGCATGCGACTTAAGCTTTTTCGGAAGCTTCTTCGCATTTGAAACTCCTTTCAATACTTAGTTATGAGAAATAAACGCCTTTTGGCCAAAATTGGGTAAAATTGTGTTTCAACCAAAAAATCGATTTTTTGCAAAGAGGTACCTCTTTGCTAAAAAATTGGCAAAAAATTTTTTTTGCTTAAATGCATGCGACTTAAGCTTTTTCGGAAGCTTCTTCGCATTTGAAACTCCTTTCAATACTTAGTTATGAGAAATAAACGCCTTTTGGCCAAAATTGGGTAAAATTGTGTTTCAACCAAAAAATCGATTTTTTGCAAAGAGGTACCTCTTTGCTAAAAAATTGGCCAAAAATTTTTTTTGCTTAAATGCATGCGACTTAAGCTTTTTCCGAAGCTTCTTCGCATTTGAAACTCCTTTCAATACTCATTTATTAGAAATAAACGCCTTTTGGCCAAAAATGGGTTAAATTGTGTTTCAGCCAAAAAATCGATTTTTTACCTCTTTGCTAAAAAATTGGCCAAAAATTTTTTTTGCTTAAATGCAAGCGACTTAAGCTTTTTCGGAAGCTTCTTCGCATTTGAAACTCCTTTCAATACTTAGTTATGAGAAATAAACGCCTTTTGGCCAAAATTGAGTAAAATTGTGTTTCAACCAAAAAATCGATTTTTTGCAAAGAGGTACCTCTTTGCTAAAAAATTGGCCAAAAATTTTTTTTGCTTAAATGCATGCGACTTAAGCTTTTTCGGAAGCTTCTTCGCATTTGAAACTCCTTTCAATACTTAGTTATGAGAAATAAACGCCTTTTGGCCAAAATTGGGTAAAATTGTGTTTCAACCAAAAAATCGATTTTTTGCAAAGAGGTACCTCTTTGCTAAAAAATTGGCCAAAAATTTTTTTTGCTTAAATGCATGCGACTTAAGCTTTTTCGGAAGCTTCTTCGCATTTGAAACTCCTTTCAATACTTAGTTATGAGAAATAAACGCCTTTTGGCCAAAATTGGGTAAAATTGTGTTTCAACCAAAAAATCGATTTTTTGCAAAGAGGTACCTCTTTGCTAAAAAATTGGCCAAAAATTTTTTTTGCTTAAATGCATGCGACTTAAGCTTTTTCCGAAGCTTCTTCGCATTTGAAACTCCTTTCATTACTCATTTATTAGAAATAAACGCCTTTTGGCCAAAAATGGGTTAAATTGTGTTTCAGCCAAAAAATCGATTTTTTACCTCTTTGCTAAAAAATTGGCCAAAAATTTTTTTTGCTTAAATGCAAGCGACTTAAGCTTTTTCGGAAGCTTCTTCGCATTTGAAACTCCTTTCAATACTTAGTTATGAGAAATAAACGACTTTTGGCCAAAATTGGGTAAAATTGTGTTTCAACCAAAAAATCGATTTTTTGCAAAGAGGTACCTCTTTGCTAAAAAATTGGCCAAAAATTTTTTTTGCTTAAATGCATGCGACTTAAGCTTTTTCGGAAGCTTCTTCGCATTTGAAACTCCTTTCAATACTTAGTTATGAGAAATAAACGCCTTTTGGCCAAAATTGGGTAAAATTGTGTTTCAACAAAAAAAATTGATTAATGCAAAGAATTATTTTTTGCTCAAAGTCATCCGTTTTGAGTTTTTACGAAAGCTTCGTCACGTTTGAAACTCCTTTCAATACTCATTTATTAGAAATAAACACATTTTGGGTAAAATCTGTAAGGACTTTTTTTACTTATATGCATGAGACTTAAGGTTATCTAAATGTTTTGTCACTTTTGAAAATCCTTATAAAACGTATTTAGTATAAATAGGTTTGGGAAAAATTTTGTTAAAACCAAGAAAACTTAAAAAAAATGATTTTTCCATAGTAGCACCTCTTTCCAAAAAAAACTTATATATGTTATAATCCGTGCTATTTATACTTTCTTAAAATCTTTTTTTTTAAACTCTGCGAAAGATATTTTTTATTAAAAATAAAAAGGTATGAGAAAAATTCATATATATATAATTCTTGGAAACATAAAATACAAAATGTTTAAAATTAATTATTTGTTGTATATTTAATTAGGAAATATTTTTTTCCCCTAATGTGCGAATTGTAATATATGTATGTGTGTACATTTGTGTGTATGTACATGCAGATATAACATTCTATACAACTTAATAGAAGTTGGAAAGTTATTAATTTGATACTACATTACATGATTAAAAATTAATATATTGTACTTTTATTTTGCCATATATTTGCTGCGGCTGACTGTACACTATCTCTAGAGAGTGTGAGATCTAAAAAGAAAGGGGAATATTTAGCAGTTTCTGAAGCGAGAGTCTGATGGTAGTAAATAACTGAGAAATGTAAACTTAAACAAATTTCAGCATGAGCTGTTTACAACTTTTACGTACCAATTATTTTTTTATTACTAATTGTCGTGGTTCCTTTCCCTGTGCTGATTAATATACATCTCTAATATAAACCGAAGCAAAATTATTTCATAGTTTTATTTTAGTTACTATTGCTTATACATACATTTATTTTTATTGATCTTTATTAATGAAAAATAAAATGCAAAATCTGCAAAATATTTTATTTACAATAGTGTTTTATTTAAGACAAAATTAAAATAAAGGTAAGATCATTCTTTGCATTTAAAATGACTTAGAACAAAGATGCAAGCAAAAACAAAAACCAACCTCGTAACAAAAATATCAAAATTCATGCACTTGCCTGCAAAATGCAAGTTTCGGTTTTTTGAAGCATACTTTCAGGCGGAATATTCAATTGTGACTTTCAAACTGTATTTTCCCAGTGGCTCTCAGGTCGTTTTTCTTCCAGTGGATACAAAACTTTAGTTAAAAAAAATCCACCTACTGCATTTTCTGACATTATGGGCTCCTGGTATTTTACAAAAAAAACAATTTAATTTTTCCGCTGAAAAAAACGTGGAAAAAAACGTAACCAACGTAAACGCACGTAAGAGGACTGATTGAGTGACTCTAACCAGATAATGATAACAAATAAACAAAAACTATTTTTCATCAATTAATTGTTTGCTCTTCCTTAATGTACATAAAAATGCCGACTGATTATTATTACTATTATTAAATATTTAGTTTTTAATTTATTTTATTTACAATTTAACAATTATAATAACATTTAATAAACAACATTTTATTAAATAAACATTTTAATATTAATATATACAAAATTGGTATGGACATGAATATTTTTCGATTTTTTTTACATGATTTATAGAAAATTGAAAGTAGTATGTCAAGGTATGCGTACTGGAATCCGTTTTCAAGGCGGTATAAGGAAATATATCGACTATCAGACCACCGACATCTTTGTTATTCATAGCACCGACTGGTTGACTTTTTGGCTTCTTCTGTTGAGTATAACGGATCGATGGATTACTCCGTCTACAAATAAAAGATAAAAATAACATTTGTTTAAAAGAAATAAGGTACATACATGTATAGCAGTCATGCCACACGGTTCAATTCAGTAATTTTTAATGATTTCATTGCGAACAATTGTTTCGTTTTTCGCTTTCTGGAAAACCAAAACGCAAAATGAGTAGCGTTTCAAGACGGAATTGATCCCTTTGACATGAATATATAACGTTTCTAAGTAAATTTAAAATATACAAGAATCTTACTTGTTTCTTGTTTCATTAGCTGAATTTAAAATATATTTAAACAAAATTTATCAAAACAAAACTATGTTACAAAGAATTGGAATTTTGTTTGGATAACTTTTCTTTAAACTAAAATTTCAAGTAATGCCAATAAGGTTTTTGATATAAAGGATTATTGTAAATATTAATAACATTTCAAAGGTCTAGTTTATTAAAAATATTATATGTGACCTGCTCCACGAAAAGGGATCTCTGCGCCGAAAATTTTTTTTTTTTACTTTTTGAGTGATTCTTATAGGAAAAAAAATGCTCTTTCAAATGCCGCAAACCGCAAGTCTTTTAGTTTTTTTTACAAATCACCTGCAAAGATGAACATAATTAATTGCGCTTAACCATGCGCAAAACATAGAAAAACGAAGCGCTTTTTTTAAACGCGTTTTTCTCAATAACTTCTTTTCGGCGCAGAGGTCCGTTTTCGCGGAGAAGGTCACATATGTTTATAAATTGCTTCTTTCCCAATTTTTGTATAGAAATTTGTCAAATAACAAGGTTATAAAGCATAAAATATATTATGTGAACTAGACCTTAATTATTTCGGAGATTCAGTGTGCTATAATAATTATCTTCTCATAACATTTTAATTACTTTAAGGATATTCAGTTATTTTTTTTGTAATTTTAATCAAAGTAAACCCTTCATACTTTGTTTGGGACTTGAAAATATAACTACTTTTTGAAATATGTAACAATACAACATTAATTTAAAGTTATAGACTAATAGAAAAAAATTATACCCACAATATAAATATATGTAACCGCATTTTGAGTGACGCATGCTACAACGTATAGACCTGATATTTCATACCTAGTTTCAATCTTTGTAAACTATTTTCTAAGATTAAAGTGGAATGATTGAAAGCAAATATGGCTTTAAATGGAATCATCTTATTAACACTAAAGTACTTTTCACGAAAGAGTAATCCCATCACTCAAAGTTAAATATTTTCAGGTCATGATTTCAAAATAACTTTTACTTCTAGCATGTGACCTTTCTCCTAAAAAGATTTCAAAAAAGATCGCTGCATACAGGAAGAATTTTCAGACGAACAGATTATGGAGGAGGTAGAATATAGAACCAAATGATGATCCCATAGTAAATTTTATGTTGTCTAGCGTTTAAAAACATATTTTGGAAATTAACATTTATTATTTCGAAATACTTTAATTCAAACCGGTGAAACATGCAAGTATATCCAAGATTTAGGCATGTCTGCCACCAGCATAATTTTTTATTGGTATATCAAACATTTATAACATTTTTTACTGGGACTAATTTAATCTTCTATTCCTGCAAGCAAATAAGTTTGTTCACAAAGAAAATATCTACATCTAAATACTTTATAATACTCCATGAAACACAGCAGTGTGCGACGGGTTGTCATACGCTAGCTTTTCCTGTCATAAAATGTTTATTTCATACGGTTTGTTTATTCTTATTAACGCTTGTTTACCAGATCCATTAGCACCATTTGCATTATAAATGAACTTTTCTTTACTAATGAAAGCGTAAATGCTAGTACTTGCTAGCTTTCTATCAGCTTATTCGCTGGTATGTGTCTGCTTATTTACAGCACATGTAACGATTTAGTCAGCTAGTTAAGGAAACAGCACGACACAGATAAAGTGAAAAGATAATATTAAATATGTATGCAGGTATGTGCGATTATGTACATAGTGGAAGAATGTGTACTCAAGTTTGTGTAAAAACTATAAACAAATATTGAAGTTATTACTTGACTAAAAATAACTAAAGTTTGAAAAGAATTATGGAATTAACATACATACATACATATTTACATGTGCGCATATTAAACATATTCAATATGTCTGTGTTATTAAGGATTTGCCACTATTCATTTATTAGGTATAAAAGCAATGTTTGTTAATTTCTTGACCAACTGCAACCTTGATCAAAACATAAATTATTTTAAACATTTTGCACACAATTTAACAAGGACATAAAAAGGATCTATAGCAACGTTTTGTTTCTACAAGTGTCAACTCTTTAATTTGGGAGTTGCAATAGTGTAGTGATATGTTCAGATTAATAAAATTGGAACGCAGCAGATCAAGGAAAGCGTAGAAAATTCGTTCAATCGAGCAGAATGAAATCAGTGCCAATTTAAAAATAAGTCATCTTCTACGATGAAGTGGCTTCGAGAACACACAAAATTCTCAAATTTGGGGTTCAGAAAATCCTCACCTAATTCTTGATTTCAAATCAAAGATACAGTGACATCTTTGTAAAAAAAAGTTATGGAAAATGTCTGTCATCTGAGTCATGAGGACCATCTGACGGATATTAAATTTCGTACTTACTGCCTGTTTTTTTGAATAAAATAAAAATTTTTGCCCGAGAATTTAGACTGAAACAACAATAAAAAATTTCAATTTGTTTTTATTTTTAATATAAAGTCCCAGATGAAAATTTTTATTTTAATTACGAAAACTGGCAGTTAGTCGGAACAATGCAATGAAAAAATTACTACAAAATACGTGATTTTATTTTAAAATGAAAAGGTGTGTTCTTAATGAGACACCTTTTTTGTTTAAAAAATTAAAAACAGAAAAATTTTACCTTTTATAATGCCGATGGATCCATATACTCTGAAACGAAAAGAAAACATTATATAAATATCAAAATTGGTTTAAGTCAACTTTTGGGTTAAGTAATATTATATTAAATAAAAAATAAGTTTAAAAACTAAAGCCCTAAGCCTATAACACCTATTATTGCAGTTGCATTTTGGATAAAAGTGGAAGTTTATCGAATGTAGTCTTTTTTACAAACTTTTTCTACGTCCGATAACATTCTTTTTTTTTTAGCTAACAACAAGTTATAAGTCCTAAATTATTACAAAATAATGAGAGCATTTCTAGGCGGGCAATTAATCAAAGTATTTCGACGGAAAAGTCTCACTTGGATAGAAAATTATGTAACTAATGCGGAAAATTGAAAAACCAATGAAATTTGTTTCTGAGATCTTATTGATTTGCAAAGAAATAGTCGGCGATATCTTTTTTGCACATATTGGGTCTCAAAAATATATCTGTTTTTAAATGATTTGGGTTCTTCATTAAAAACAACTTTTTAAATTAATTAATTCTTTTCTTGGACTCAAGCTCAAATCTGCAAAATAATTTTTTATGCATTTTTATTATATCTTATCTAGTTATTTTTATTAATAGTAAAATTAATATGCCACTCTTAATAAAAATTCATAAAAAAAAAGAATTTGCTGATTGCAGATTTGAACTTGAATAAAGGAATTCTTATCTTAATAACATAATTAATGAGTTCAGCAAATAAAATAACAAATAAAATAACATTCATTAATTTTTTTCGTGATATTCTTTGTGTTGAGTACCATCGCTTATATGATAATTGCTGCTGTAAAATTTATTACGTAATAGTTAACCAACTATTTCTCTGCAAAAAAAAAACATTTTTTTTAAATTCTAAGTTAACCTGAGTGCGTATTTTCACTGAGTTATGTTATCTTATATAATAAAAACCGTTTTGTGAAAATTGCCATTAAGGTTACTTTTGATTATGCAACCACTTTAAGATATTAATTTATAATTATGATGTGTTTCCTTGCGAAGAGAAGCGACTTTATATGATCCAAGCACTTTAGGGAATTAATTTATAATTATTTTTATACTGTTGATTACAATTTCTTTCTCTTTCCGTAATGCCTTTGATCTTTTTCTTTCTTTTACCTAATTGAATTACTTATTAGCTAATTCAATTGGTCATTTATTTTTCATAAATTCGCATCAAATCTTTGTTACTGTCCATTGTGAATAGCACATTAACAAAATTGAAAATATCCTTAAAAACCGTCTAATTTTCCATGTGTGTTACTCACAAAAGCCTAGCCGCCGCCTTTGTCATTTTTCTGCCTTACTGTACATCACTGGAAATCACAAACCGCAAACAAAACCTCAAAAAGCAACTAGAGATTTTATGAAATTAACTATTAAACCAAGAACATCTACCATTTTGATAAGTTTGAAATGCAGAACCCTTGTGTTATTAAAATATGCTTCCTTTCATTATTTCTTTCCTTTTCTTCCTCTTCCCCTTGATTGGCAATCCAATCTTATTAATCTCGCTTAATCTATTTAGCAAATAACATTAACAAAATGGAATTGATAGCAGTTTTAAATAAATTAGTTTATTTTGTTTACGAAGAACTCTAATATTAGTGCTTCATGCATGCATGTGGTGTTTGTGCACATGCACACATACATATGACATTTGAATGTATGCGGTAGCATCAGCTTAAAATAGAAAAATAGGGTCAACGTGACGCTCTTGTCTAAAAAGAAATATTTTGACAGATGTGCAATCAAAATTTGAAATACGAAAACCACTCAATTTCATTGGAATCGATACATTAATCAATGTCACTGGCTGTTGAATTTATGCATAAAAAAGCGTTATATACTCATGTACATGTAGAAGGTGGAAAATATATGTACATATTTGTAAAGAGAAAGGAACACACTTCGAAAGTAATCAATCTTTTGCGATATTCAAATGCCTGCTTTTAGAAATGCGGTTGTATTGACAGATAGAAATGTGATTAAATATAAAACAAATTAGGCTCTTGAAATACTAAAATAATGGCCATTAAAGCACAGAATACCATTCAGTAAAATCGGTGAATGTGCTATTTTGATTGTTTTTTAATAATCTGATTTCATTGTTTTTTAATAATTTCGCAGTAGTTTGAGTTTGACTTGTTTCAGGCGCGCGTTATTGTATTTGTTAGCAAATGGTATTCATTAGTAAGTTTTTTAGGAGATTTAAAAGAACCTTTATCCCATCCAATCTCTGTATCGTTGATACAATTATGTACATATCGTCGTCTTAAATAACTAATCTGAAAAATTATTAAAATTTAGTTTTTTATGGGTTATTATTCCCTATATCATAACGCATATTATGTGTACAAAATTTTGAACATCTAATATTACAAATGACCAAGTTATTACCAAATAACCTATCAGCAATATTGCAAATAGTTCGAATTTTATAACGTCTTTTCCCTCTCCTGTAAACTTTTGAAAACTGAAGAAAGGTTATTTCGTCTTTAAGATGATATATAAGCTTCTCTGATGATATGCTTCTCTGAAACTGACGTACAACTCCAATTGTGACAAATAAAGGGAATATATTATAAATACAATGGGTTGTTGCTCGCTTGTAAGAATATGTGCCACGCGGTGCCAACAAAATTTGTTTTCTCCCTCATGAATATATTGTCAGCATATCAAACATCTTTCCTAATTAATAAATACAAAACATCTGCCCTTTATTTACCAAATTTGTTTACTTGGACACCCACTTAGGATATGAATCCTACTGATGCACTGCATTGTGCCGGATATATGACAGTTGGAGAGTGTTCAGGGGACAGATGAGAAACGATGAAATTTGTTATAGCCGAACTGAGAGGTTTCATTTATTCAGTTATTTACAGTGGAACTATAGGATAATAATTTTGCATCGCTATTTAATTATAATGAATGGTTTATATCCCATTCATGAATAAATCAGTATATAATTAGAATATTAAAATGTGTGTGTGTGTGTTTTTTTTTGTATACTCTATTTTCAATTTAAATATGGTCTTAATGCCTAATTTAATTCAAAATAATTCAAGCTTATACCTAACCTTTTTATTTGACAAATTTATTAAGTAAACTTTGTCAAATAAGCAGTTTATAAACATTAAACATATTTTATGAATTAAACCATTAGTATTTTTTTCGGTACAACTTAAATTTTTAATTTATTGCAGGTTTATTTTAATTTGAGTGTGCAACAATATTTTTGCACGAGTCGCTCTCGTAATCAATATTGAACTTTGCTTACATACTCGTAAGTAAAAAAAGGAGTAAAATATATATTTCTGCTGGAAAAATATATTTACGCAGATCAAACAATATATAATCTGATTTACCATTGTTGAAAATAAAATAAAAAGTTTTAACTTTTATCATATACCAGATTTTTATATAAACTATTTATAAAATAAAACACTCTTTGTGTTGTAACATTGACGTCCGTATAGTTTAAAATAATTGACTGTTAATTTTTAAACCAACGCTTCTGAGTAATAAATACACATAAGATATAAAGAAGAACAAATAATGTATGAAATGTCCTTGAAATGAGATTAATTGCCTCGTTGCGATAAAAATACGTTTCAGCACAAGAAATACCAAAAGAAGAGTCATTGTTAATGAATAAACAATGAATAAATTCCGTTGAACTTATTGTTATTTTTTTATATGTGTTGTAGCTATAAGTCTAATTCATAAAAAAATATTTAATGACTTCCTGAGAAAACTGAGCTCGTATTTGCATATTTTTGTATAGAATGTAAGATAATAATAAAAATATTTCTAACATATGGATTCCAATGGCCTATGCAAAATGTACAATTTTTAATTTTTCGTAGAAAATTTGCGTAACAATAATCTAGAGACAAATTGTAGTTAGACTTGGGTTACAATATTTTGTTCGCTTGTTATACACAAAAATTCATGATTAAATCATGGGTTTTATGCTAAAATTTTCTCTAAAAAGAGCAAATGAAGGAGTGCAACCCAAGTCTAGCTACGAACAATATGTTTACACGGTTCTTCTTGCATGATATTGTTACATGTTTACATACCTAGTATATACATATGTATGTACATATGTATGTGTTTATATATGTATGTTGATCGATAGTAGCAAATATCAAGATTGTAATCATTTAAAAACATTTCTTTGAATTGAAATGAAATAGTTTTTTTTGCAATTTTGACAACATTTCTTTATGTATTTTTTTAAAATTTAAAGCCTTCTGAAAAATACTCTGGCAAGTTGAGAATACGAATACCTACTTATCTATGTAAATGTGGCCAAGTATTCGACACTTTTAATGAACAGATGCACATTTTTAATACGTACATACATACATACTTAAATATGCATGTACATATGTATGCTGCATATACATACGTACATAAAAACAAATACAGAACGCACTATACATACACACTAATGGGCATACATATGTATGTATATACATAAGTATACCTATTTGGATAATTTAATAGAAATGTATGTATGTATGTATGCACATATATATATGTATATATACTTACATATGTACGTATGCATATAATAAATACGTAAGCAACCATATATGTACATATGTATATAAATATGTATGTATGTATATACAGTATTTTGTAAGTACATATTGTCTTTTTGTATATTATGTTTGCACATGTTTATTTATTTACACGAATATACATACATACATATGTATTTCACTTACCCTTGTGAATTAGATCTCCTGATATTCTTGAATTCGTCATTGATTTTATGAAATAATATACAAAAAAAATAATAAAATCAACACAAAAACCAGATTAACCCAAGCTTATGTTTTGTCCTCAACGAAAGAATGCCTACTATTCCGTCTTAAAAAACAATTAATATTGATGCAATTATGAATAACTGTTGTTTTGTTGTTTTGTCCAAAGACACAAATAAACAAAAGAGTAATAAATCTCTCCACATCTCTCTCGTTTTTATTTATTGTTTTCTCTAAAGTATCAGTGATAGCAACTTGCACAAACACTTTCAAATAACGCGTGAGATTTACTTGTTTTGGTTACCTCAACCTAATCTCTTTGCTTTTTACATCAACGGAGAATTTCCACCCGGACAGAAGACAAACATTGTTTTAATTTTCTTTTCTTATTCACTGATACATTATTTTTCCCTTTTAGATTTAATTTACATTTTTTCCATTCATTTAATTTAAAAGAAAATATCGAATAAAGTGCGACTCAACGTTCTCCATTATTTAATTTATTTCTTTGTGCAGAAAGGCACACTGACTTGCAGTCGCATATATACTTGCATTAGTATATAAAATGCTTGCAGGAGATATTTTTACATCGGATGGATAAAAGTTTTATATATTTTATTCCTTTTAGTAAGCATAAGATATAAAGACACAAATTAAATCCACATGTGTCATGAGTTGGAAAGTATTTTGTTTTGTTAAACAATCTATTTTGTTTAGTTTGGCTTATTGATTGATATATCTACGTACATATGTATGTTAACACATATGCACGTATAATCCTTAAAAACTAAACTTTCCATTTTTTAACAAAAAAAGATATGTTGTAATTTTTTGAAAATCACTTCTTCTTTAGTGTCTAGACAGTCACTAATCATTCAACCGGAGAAATTTTACTTTTCTTTGGAATTAAATATGCATACGGGTATTTTATCTTTCATGTGCTTTAGACTTACTTTTATAATACTTACAAATTTATTTCATTTCACAGCCTTCCCCTCCCATTGCAACTTTAGTATAAATTTTTTATGAAATGAATTTTGTATATTCTTTTGTTAGTTTTTTATTATTTATCACTTATATTGAGTGAATTTTTTTTAAAAGATGCTTATTTTATTTTACATTTCATTTGCCATGTGAGGCATGTGATTTTCGTACTACAAAGTAAACGAAATTGTTTTGAGATTTGGGTTCAATGCCATCATCACGTAAATAGAAGTACCAAAACCAATATAAAAATGCATTGAGCAATAAAAAAAAACGTTCGTGTTCATGAATTCAAAATGCACTAAACACAGTGCGAAAAGCACTCAGTTGACAACTCTGCTTGTGCATGTTTTCTTTGGCCCAATTTTTTTTCTCCAATGCTTTCATATGTTCTATTTGGTGTGCCGATTTCAGCGCTTTTGCAGCTAAACTTAAATATGAAATTTTCTGTTTAGCATTTTGCTTTTCTCAATCACTTATTTAGTATTTTCTAGAATATTTTACTTGTAATAATTACACAACTTTTAAATATTATACGCAATTTTCAACGTTAAACTATTTTAATGTTTTATGGTAATCAGAATACTACTAAAACTGAAAAATACCATATGGGGGAACAAATTTCAGCCCCAAATCAATTTTAAGAATTTTAAATGCTAACGCAGGAAATTAAATTTTAGGCATATGATAAATTGTCCAAAAACAACCTAAAAATGTATTTTTAATGTCCATAAAATACTCATATTTTTCAGGTTCAAAATCAGGACATATACGGAGAGAATACATTTATGTTTATATAAACTTGAGACATTCCCCTTGATTGTGTAAGCCGTTGGCGTTTACGCCTCAAGCGTTTTGCGTAGTAGATTAAGGAAAACTTTTTGTGTGTTTCTTTAATCTTGTATTGTGCAAAAAACGTCTTCGGCGTAAACGCCAACGCTTTTTACAATCAGGCTGATTATATGTAATTGTATCTCTTCAAAATGAGTTAAAAGAATTATGTTATTATAATTTTTTTATTAAAAAGAGGCCTATTAAATTGAAATTTTTGTATGACAAATTTTCCTATTAACCTGTAATAGATCTCAAATTTTTTTATACATTAAGCCCATTGTACGATATGAATACTAATATATATTTTTTGGTTAGAAAACGCTTTAAAACATAATAATTGCTTATGACATTTTACGGAAATCTAGCTAAATGAAGAATGTAATAACTTTGAAACAGCAATTGGAAGAATTAAGTGTGCAGAGAGATAACAGAAGTCCATAATAGAGTTCCGGACAAATATATTCCTGTACAAAAACGCTAGAAAATGTATAGCGATTTGCAAATACATCTAAAACTAGGCTTTTAGAATTTTGCATGCCGAGTTCTGTTTTTTTTTTTGACAAATGATTGGGGTGCAAAGCAACACTATAAATAAATTGCCAATACCAAATTACTATTATAGCGCTCTATATCGGCGAAATTGTTGTAGAAACGGCGCTGAAGCGTATATATGTATAACAGCTATACCATTTAAAAAGAAGCTAAAATAATTACCTCACAGCAGAAGATATGATATGCAGCACTAATTAAAGAAATAAAAAACGCATAAGAAGAGAGCTGTAATCTGCATCCATATTCTCACTGCATAAGAGCTGTAAAATAATTAAGCTCTTTTCTTAGTTCAACATATGTTCTCTTTACTCTGTCCACATGTCCAAAGAGGTAAGATATGATTAGCTAAATTGTAAGCAGTATTAATTATCCTCATTAAGGGTGTCCCAAAATCAATGCCACATTTCTTGCGTAAATAAATTATAGAAAAATTTATAATATATTAATATATATTAATATTTATAATTCTTTTATTTTACTGAATTCAAATAAGATTGATAAGTAATTGTTCGAAAATTTATTTTAAACTCAATAACACATAATAAATATTCCAAGGCACAAAAAAGAAAGTCAACATCAGTCATCAATCATCTGGAGATTTTATAAACAAGTTTTAATTTATTAATGAAACATTAATTACAAATAATCTATTATAAACAGGTTGACAAAATTTATACTTTTCTTTTTATTAATATGAAAATATTCAATGTTGCAAATTTAAAAAATTTGCCGAGATTAATAAAGATAAAGAATATTAATGCTGTAGTAGATATAAAAAAGAAATAAATATTTATTTATCTTTCGGCGAAAGTACTCGTGCCAGTGTATCCATTCTAAAATAGTATTTTGCAATAAAATTTTAATTTGCATAAAATCCTTTTTTATTATTGTTAACCTTTTAAGGCAAAAACTTTTAAATAAATTATACGATATAGTAGAAAGGTATTATTATTTACAATGTTAGGATTATCCTTTTACCTCTTTAGTTGTTTCTTTTAAGAGTTTGTTTAGGATTCTGTTTTTGTATGTATGTACGTTTATATTGTGTAATTGGTTATACGAGTAGTTGTTAGTTTATCTTCAAGTAGCATCTTCTTGGCACATTAAATTTTCAATAATTTTACTTTTTTTTTTTTTAAATCCTACTCATAAAATACATAAAATTAATTAGTATTAAAGGACATTCAGTTTATGAACAAAATATTTTATATCAGATAAATTTCTTTTCACAAGGTTTCATTGTCAGTCTTTTTAATGAAAGAAACGTTTGCATGTCGGTGCTTAAGAAGTACACACCGTCCGGTTTTTTATAAATTACCATATCTCGGAAAATTTTGAAAAATATCAAAATGCTGCTCTTATGGAAATAAATGTAGTTGTTCGGTTTTTGTTGTGAAGAACATAAAAAAACTGCTGCTTAATGCTGAAAAATATCAACCCCCATATTCATAAAAAACTAATATGTAATTGAAATCTATTTTCAGGAAATTTCCTGTGAAAATTTATAAATAAAATACATTTCAAACTCATTTTAAATTTCATGAATATGAGGGTAATGTACAAATTTTATTCCAAAAATAGTACGAATTTTTATTTTTCTAAAAATATATTTTTTTATTCCTCAATCTCTGTTTGGTCGTCTTTAAAACTACTCTTCGTTCGCCATAGAACACTTACAAATCGATTTATCTAATTCTCAAAGCAGTTCTAATATTCGCTTTTTGGAATGTCCTTGATCTCTCTCAGCCATTCGGCTTTTATCTCCTCAATTATTCTATTCAATCTTCGATACTGTAAAAAGTCGCAAGGAGCCAAATATGGCGAAAAGGGTGGCAGAAGCATGCTTATGATGGTTGCCAAAAAATTTAAACTTTTTCTGGTTAAAATTCAGTATTTTATAAAAAAAATCCCCGTCACATGCTTCATGAGAAATTGATGAGAAAATTTCCTATAAAATTGCCTGTCGATATACCAATCGATATGCCAACATTCTCACCTATTTTTCTTAGACGATTCAGCTTTATATATACATACATATGTACTTATATACTAGAGACTTCTCTGTATAAAATAATACAATATTTTAAATCAAATAACTGACTTTCTGTTTGGTGACACACAGCATTAATTTTATCTGAATCGGCTCTGTTCTTTCCTAAGTGTTGTTACCAAGGCATAACTTGTAATAACAGTGGTACCGACATTAAGAGCAATCCAAAAACTTTTGTTTTGTACTCCAATATTTCCTAAATATTATATATCTTATGTGTCAGTCACGTGTCATAATAAAACAATACGAAATTGTAATGGGACCGTTTTGTATGTATGGGATTAAAATCAAATTAAAAAAACCCCTCTATAAACATTGTTTTACTACAGTGTACTTTACTGATTCAGCTTAGCCAAACACATCGCTCCTTTAATGCAACATAGTCCTATCTCCAAAAAGATCAAATTTAGAAAAATATATATATTTTGCTCTAAGTTCGCTTCAACTCGACAAATAATGCTGAAATTATAGTTTTGTAGATATTAGAAAATCTAATAATTTTTAATTTTTGAGATATGACTATTTTGCATTAAAGGAGCAACATGCTTTCAAGTATCTATGTATGTACATATGTACACACTTCAACAAAAAGATGTCAAATAAAAATTGAAATTTAGCAAAATATATGGCGATATGGAAAAAAGAGTGGAATGTAGAATCGCTTGTGTTATAGGCAGACAGCAAACATGAGAAATTAAATGAATGCAGGAGAAAGTTGTTTTAGTAGTGCTGCTTTACTTTTTGTTTATTTTTTTCACTTAAAACACTCTTCGAAAATGTTTGTTTTTAGTGCGGCTGATTTTGAAAGCTTTCTCAGAAGCAAAACCGCGCCACATATATTTAAATTTGTGTACAAAATTATTTAATTTGCATAAAACATTTTCAGACAGTATTACTTTTTTTTAAATCTTTATGATTTTGGAAACATTTTAATTTAATTTTGTACTATACAAAATTTTAAGATACTTTTTTTTAAACAATTTAAATTCAATTCAAACGGAATTTAAAATTTATTTGTAAATGGAATTCTTTATTGCTCTTTAATAACTATATCATAAAATATGTATATTGTTGGCTCGACATGGGGCCAAATTACCGCATTCCATATCGATCGGGATTTCAATATAATTTAAATGGAAATTTCGTTCGATATCGAATACCATAATTTGCCCCTGTACTGCAACAAATTAAATTAA
This sequence comes from Linnaemya tessellans, assembly GCA_951800035.1. Lineage (NCBI taxonomy): Eukaryota > Metazoa > Arthropoda > Insecta > Diptera > Tachinidae > Linnaemya > Linnaemya tessellans. The sequence goes on along the minus strand of OX637535.1, from coordinate 29,905,938 downwards.
AGACTTGTAACGTTAAAGAAATCAGCTTAAAAAGCGCAATAGAAGGTTTAAGGGAAATAAAAATATAACTGATTTTTCAAACGTTTCAAGCGTTTGTAAAGGCATTTTTAATTGCCATTTTAGCGGAAATAATGCTATTAGTTTTGGAGATATTCGATCAAAATAATAAAAATTTTAACTATTTTATCTATCTTGGCGCACCGTTTTCATAATACAGATCTTGTTGGACTAGCAAAAACTTTTCTGTCGGTCATTTTGAATAACATTTTTTTGTAATTGAGAATCGCAATATCGTAAAAAGACCAGAAAAAGAAATATTAATTACATCGTAATTAATACTTTTGGTTTAGTGATAGACAATAAAGTTTCCGAGTCCAGGCAAATAAATGTCGCATATTGGGTCCGATTGGCGTGAGGAGTTAACAGTAGTGTTGCTTTTATTTTAACCTATGAAAATCTCAGAGGTTAATTATTGCTCAAGCAATAATTATTTGGTGCATATGCAAAGTGACTATGAAATTTACTTACTTATTTGGTAATATTTTGTAACACCATAAAATTATCTTTTTTATATCCTGCTCAAATTCTCTTACATTTGTTTAAATAAAAACAAGTAAATTGAAAAACAACTTATTTATTAACCCATATGCTTATACAAAGTTTACATTTACAGATTCTTTTCAATTTTATTTTAAACTTTCTTTCACTACTGCACACGCCAACTTTACTTTGACAAAGTCTTTTGAATTTGCTCTTAAACTTTTTTGCTTTTTTTTTAACAAATCAACAAAATGCAATTACATAATTTTGTGTAGCAGAAGAATGAATGAAAAGCAAATTCCCTTTCTTTTCTGCAAACTAAAAACTTAGAAATAAGTGGTCTTTCTAATGCCACTTTTGTAGGGCATATGGGCTCTGACGTATACTTAATATCAACTTATAAAACAGCAACACTCATACGCCAAAGTGAACTTCGATACTATTTTTTAAAGATTTCTTTTTTCAAAATAATGTTATTTATATTTATATGTATATACGAATATCAACTATTTATTTTTTCAGTAATTTTTATCCATAAAAATCGAGACTCAGTGCAAAATGTCACATCTGTCATCCAGCACCAACACCCATATCTTTCGTTCACTCTCCTCGGAGAGCCAGAAAAAAGATTGGACAAAACGTTTGTCCTTGCGAGGTATACGTCATGCTGCATCTGGCTCAAGTCCAGCTACTGCCAAAGATGTAAGTGTATATGCTATTTTCTATTTCCATCGATATTATCCGAACTAAAATGTTTGGCAGCGATACAATAATTACGCTTTAACTCTATATTCTTATATTTTTATCATTTAAGGAATCGAAAAAACACAAATTTTTCAATCGTTCTTCGTCGTTAAAACAATCAACTAACACTGCTATACTGCAACCTTCATTGGATTTAAGTGCTACGGGTCAGCCCACCTCCACACAATCTCAGTCAAATTCACAGCAGCCATCGACACCAAAGAAATCAAACTGGGAAGTAATTGAACATTTTAATACGAATGCCAAAGGTGGCAAAGCTGTTGTGAGCAGCAGTTTAATTGCGGTAAGTACAAATGAAAATATGTACTTAGAAACTATTTAAGTGTTATTGTGTAATCAATGGCATGAAAGGGAAATACAATCTGGTTAAATGTTTAATAAAAAAAGAAGAGCATAAAACGAAAACTGATTACGGCTGCAGGTTTTTTAATCAACTTACTTCCCGTGCCAGTTATTAAATCTTATACTGGATATTTTATTTGTGGATAGTTTGTTAGCGATACCTTATTTTGTTGTTTTATGGCAGGCTATTAGGCTTTTCATACTTGAGCACATGTTATGAACGTAATTGGAAGGCGTTAAGGAACTTAATTATTTGTTCGCACCTACTTAACATCGACTATCGTAAAGAAAAAACTGTAATAAAGCGCAACAAATACACCCGCGATCATTTAATTACAAGCTGTGTGAAGTTGAATTTCGAAATATAGAACCCTAGACACAAACCAAGGACTTTAACAGAGCTCTGTTAGCATGTTAACATAGCGCTGTTAAGCATGAAAAATCCGAGTGTTTGTATTCCAAATGGAATACCGCCCACATTTCTGAAGCAAATATTAACGGAACAGACAATCAGGTCCTTAGCTTTCATAATATATTAATACTTTGGTATAGCTATGCCGATAAGTTTTGAATTTTCGTAAAAAAAAAAATTGTCAAATTCTAGACAGGATAAGCCAGGATACTGGGAAAACGGAAATATGTGGGCGACTAGAAATTGCTTTACTTTGTAGCTCTTGTGGTCCCGTATAATGTCTAATGGCCATAATCCTTTACAGTAATATTAATATTAGCTACAAAATATATTCTATTTTCCACATCTTTCTTCTCAAATGGTACCCTCTATTTTCGTAGTTCCGGCATAATGAATTGCATGAGTTTTCATGGTTTGAATGTTGGTTCAAGGAAAAAAATATTTTGTACATTTTTTTTGAAAAGAAAAACAAATAAAACATAAAATTTTTACATTTAAGAATATTCTTAAATTTTTTCATAATTTTAATAAAATGTATTTTCGAAAGGTACACAAATTTTGCCTGACAGCTAAAAATTACAAAATATTTGGCGTAATAAAAAAAAGGGAAACTGAATTGGATATACTCAAATGGCAGACAGTGTATATGCATTTGGATAAAAAATAGTGAAAGAAAATAATTTTAAATTAATAAATTGTTTACAAGAAATAGAAGCTATTCATATTTTCATTTTCATACAAGCAATTCGAAAGCTATTGTAGGAAATCTTCATGGTGTAAATTAAAAAAAAAATATTATTTGTTACGTATGTATTTTAATTGGTACAAAATAAATTTATACAGAAATTCACACACACACTCTTTACATATGATTTCACCATTTCTCTTTTTTATTACTGGCGACCTGCTAGAGATTAAATTAGTATAATCAAATTTATTTCCAATATATATAAATTTCATACAAAATTCTCAATTTTAGTTTTTGTAAGTAGAAAAAGGGAATGGTATTAAAAATACAGTTGAGAGAGAGTTGAAGATGTTTTATAGTTTTTTGTGCTTTTACTTCGCTGGCTAATTTTTTACTACAGTCCCGATAAAAGAGGGTGTTGTTACTCTGCTCTTAGAACATGATAGTGCCTGTACGCTATCTATTTGTCAGTGAAGTAGGCCAACAGCAACTAACACAATCACGCACTAATGCAGGACCGAAGAATTCGACACCGTATTCATGACAGAACGGGGAGGGGAGCAACACCCACACTGATAGTCTGATCGGAGGCATTATTGGTACGGAAATATAGACTTTTAAAGAGAAAAGGTTCTTTTCATTTAGCCTTTGCTTGAACCATTCCCAATCAATCATTGAAATTATTTTTTGGTAGAAACAAAAAAAAAAAAATCTTACACATTTTATTGTATTTGGTTATATAATTGCTTTTATAGCAACAAAAAGATCAAGTGAAGCCAATAAACAATAACGAATAAATCTATATATAAAAACAACAAAAACCATTGACTAAACACAATTTAAGGAATTTTAAAAGCGAGAAATAGGTTATAATTTAATTTTAAAGTCTTTCTCTTCATTCAATTAATTTTTTTTTTAGGCCGGCATAACTCGCTGCAACATTGATGAATCGATTGATTCAACAAACTCCAGTTCAACCTGCCAAAGTCCAATGACAAATCAGCGTGACGAAGCTCATCTACTGCAGCAGAGTAAGTTTCATTGTATATAATCGTTAGAATATTTTAAGTTTTCTTTTCGTTTTATTTTACAACTACTCACACTTTTAGTCAACTTTGAAATGATAGAAAGTTTAGCAAAACTATATAATAATAATAATCAAGCTTGTAACCCCTTTAGGTCCTTTTTCCATTTATACTTGTTTTTCCGTAAAGTTTTGTATTTTAAATATATTTAAACTCTTCGAGTGTATGCAGTCGACATAATAATGTAAACTTTTTGTACTTGAAAACAAGTTGGCAATTTTCGGTAATTTTGTGGGGCATTTGATTTATAATTTAACGATAAAACATAATATTTTACCAACAGATTAAAATAACAGATTTTCATAAATTAGTTTATCGATTGATGAACTAACCACAGTTTATATAAACATAAATTAGTTAATGAGATTATAGTTTAATTTACAAATGAAATCAAATTGAAAATAATTACATTGAACAAAGTACTTAGATAATGAATAGATACATATTCGATATTGCAAGTCGTATTGTATAATATGCGAGTAATTACCTCTAAGTCATTTTCTTCATCTGCCCAAAAGCCCATACTTGGCTTTCCTAATACCATTCGTATTTTACGCAAAAATCAACTAAAGTTTTCCAATACTTAGGAAGCCAAAAATTACCAACATTCTTTTGTAAACTTTATTTTTAGACTATGATTCATCGGAAACAGGACGTAATGTTGAAGCCAACACAAATGTAAATGCCAATCTTAGTCCAACAATTTCCTTTTGGTTTCGTTTAAATCGCATCATCTTACGTTTATGCAGCACACACCAATTTAAAAATTTGCAGGTAAGTTGAGCAAGAAATACCCAAAAAGCACAAAATCACTTTGTGTTATTTTTAGCATTTAGTGTCGTAGAGTAAGAGAAATTCGATATCGAATTAAAACAGGATGTAATTTTTTTTTATTTATTTCTTTATGCGTAATAATTTGATTTTTCTTACTATAGAGAAAATTGGAGGAAATTTAAAATTAATTAAATTTTATTTTGTTCTTAAGTACTAAAATGGTGTGTGAGAATAGAATGAAAAACAACAAGAACTGTGACCAATTAATATAAGAACAGCGCAAAAATGCCAAGACGAAAATAATTTTCGCATGATTAATTAAAACCTAGAAAATGGTTAAAGGTCTGTTGATAAAAATTGCGTTTCCACACTTAAGATATTTCGGTGCTAAAGGGTCAAAATAGTTTTCATTAGCTACATAATATGCAAATGCGGGCAAAAAGTTTTACTTGTGCTTTTATATTGTGAATATATGAATGGATTTTATGTTCTGCACGAGTTTGTGTTAAAAGTTGTTAAAAATTCCATATACATAAACACGAATTAGCAATAAAAAAAGTTATGCTTTCTGAAGTTTATTTATAATTTTAAATGTTATATGAAAGTGTCTTTTGTTTAAATAATTTGGGCCTTGCGGATACCGTTCTTGGTGTTGAAGTAGAAAGCAAAACAAAAAGGAACGTATTTAAGGTTTTTTATGCAGAAAGAAAAATAATTATATTTGTTTGAAAAAGTTTCTGTACTACATCTTATAAATATGTTATTAGCTTATTAGCAGGACCACTTGTGTAAAATAAAAATAAAAATGAAAATTATTAGTCTAATGCCAATAATGTTGCTTAAAAATGCTGTTCGGATTAAGGAATGCAGTAATAAAAAATTTGTCAACTTTCTCATGGATATACTGAAAGCTAATAAAATAACTTCCATTTATATTCCATTACGGGATGGGCAAATTTGAGGTTAGCAAGGAAATTGGCTGCCACATCATGAAATGTCACGAATTTAGTTGTCAGACTTTGAAATTTCTTTAGTAAAAAGTTGGGACAATTTAATCATGGGAAGCCCGTCGACCATTGTTTGCGTCGAACGGTGAATTGGCTATTTGAAAAACTGAACGAAAACAACACATTTTTCTGCAAAATCATCTTCAGTGATGAGAGCCATTTCAAATTACGCGGTTATGTAAATAAAAAAAATTAGCTCATATGGGCCAATTTCAATTAGGCGGTTATGTAAATAAACACAATTGGCGCATATGGGGCTCACAAAATGCATAAAAATGTCTTGAAAAATCATTACATTCAAAGAAAGGGACTGTATGGTGCGCTTTGTGGTCAGGCGGCATCATCGGGCCGTATTTTTCGAAAGTGAACAAGGAAACACTGTCACCGTGAATTCTCTGAATTTTTGTGGCCCCATATGGCACATTTTGACATCAGAAACTTTTGGTTTCAGCAAGACGGCGCCACAAGCCCAACAGCAGGCCTGGTCGCGTAATTTCTTAATTTGGCGATATCAATTGACTGCCGCTGGATTATTTTCTCTTGGCTTATTTGAAGGACCTGGTGTACATTAACAAACCACAAACAACTGATGTTCTAAAAGATGAAAATCGGCGGGATAGGCGAATCTTTGTTGCAAAATGTGTTTCGAAATTTATTGAAAAGAGTGAACGTCTGCTGACATGCTAGAGGTGTACATTTGCCCACCATTATATTCCATTACTAATTCCCATAATTCTACTTTACATTGATATAAAAAAAAACAGAATTTGTCAAAAAAAGTGTCAATTGACTTCCTAACTTCAAATTGAAACACCCTTTATATATTTTTTAAACTTATGACCAAATGAACAGAAACCAATTGAAATTGAAATAAGAAATTAAAATGATCGCCAGCAACATTCCGAGATATTAAAAATAGTAACTTCGTTTGCTTATAAATTTTTGAAATGCAAATGTGAATAAATGTTGTTAGATTTTTTTTATTTTAAATTCAGAAAGACATGACAAATATTCCAAGGCACCACGATAGATCAACATCAGTTTTAATTATCCAGCTTACAGAGTAGAACAGAACAGCTGTTCTCGAAAGCCATTACACTTTCATCATCCGTTTTCAAGTGTATTTTTGTCTTCACCACTTATTAGGTGGCTTAGTAAAATATGATAGCTTTTTTTACTTATATAAATTTTATTAGAAAATTGCATACGAAAGCTGTACCAAATCGATGGTATGACACTTTTCTTTAATACCCGTGTTGCCGTGTGATTATTTTTTTCATGTCCCAGTTTCTAATTTATTTTGTTTCATTGTACTTAAGTCAGTCTTTTTTGATTTGAATTCTTTTATACTTAAGTACATGTGAACTTTTAATTTTTATTTGTATGTAAGAATTTTGTATCGAACAATTTTATTGCTAAATTAAATTCAATTGATAAGCCAATGACTCGATTTTTTTTTAATTCAGACAAACATCATAAATTTTCCAAGGTTCAAAGCAAAGTTAACATCAGTTTTTAATTATTGAACTTACACAGCATTAGATAAAAGTTTAAATTATTTTAAGTTTCTTTCATAAAATATTCGTCTCCTTTTTGTTTTGTTTGTTTATATTGCAAGCATATGTTTTTGTTTTACTGGATTATTACTGGCAACAACTTGTGTATTTATTTAATCAATGAACTGTCACATTAATCTTGTAGCTTAGATTTTTTTATACACGAACGCAATGTAGTGAAATAGGGTAAAAAAGTAAAAATTTTTGAGTTCTCGAGATCCAACTGTTGTGAATGTTGTCCGCAAGGGTTTTTAGTCAACTTCTCCTCTAACAGCCCTTTTAGATATAAACACTGGCTACGGAACAATACACTGAATGAGAAGAGGTCACCAATTAGTGCTGGTCCTTAACAAAATAAAAAAAAAAACAGTAATAAAGGATTATCAATATTATTTCGGGCATTTATTATTACTCACAGTAACAACAATATAAACACTCAAGTTGAGGGTAAGAAATATTCTTCGCTGAAGAATACATAATGAAAACCCTATGCCCTACTAATTAAAATTTAAAAAATATGGGGAGCAACCACCTTCCAAAACAATATCAATAAAAAAGTTATATATTCAAGGGTTTTATTATAATGACGACTGATGAAAATTGCGGCAGATAGTGGGTTAAACATTTGTTAATTCTAGGCTGTCTTAAGAAGTATTCATAAAGGTATAAACTATTTAAGAAAAACTCTCCCCAAATCATTTAAAACTGTGGCAAAATCAAAAGGAATTTAAAACCAAAAATAAAATACATATATCAATGAAACAAAAAAAATTAATCATACAAGTGAAAAAGAAGTAAGTCTTTTTCAAGAGCTGCTTACTGCCAAAAAAATTAAAGGATCTATCTAGAAGAAAATTAAATGAAAGTTTAATTTAGCATTTGTAAGAGTTTTAAGCCAGTTCATTAAACTGAATCCTTGTAACATGTATAACAGCATGTGGTTTACAGTTCCCTGATACAATTACAAAATGGCAAGAGTATTTCCTACTGTTCTAAACTGTAAGAATTTTCCAATTGAAGTGGTTAAATAATTTAGCAAGGATTTGTATAATTTGAAATGGGTAGCGCACATCATTCACTGGGTCTGATCATATAAGACGTTTCCAGTGCACAATTTACTTGTATTTTTTGTTTGTTTTTTTTTTGTAATAAACTTAACATACTTTAATCTTTTAAAAATCAAACAACCTTACATAAGCAGTCCCATTCACTGGAGCATGCATGAAATCAATTATCCAAAAATGAGCATTAGTGAGTGAGTTCGCATCAGTAGACAGCAAAAATTGCTCTTTGCTTGATTTAAACACATAAAACTCAAGACTTTACTTTTGAAACGGGTAGTCCAATTGATATACAATTTCATATTAATAATACATTAAGCACTAAAATTGTGCTGGGATACTATCGATAGTTTTAAAATATCGAATATATCGATATTATTATTTAAAGTAAACTTTTGAAGACGCGTAACAGCAGCGAATGAAATAAAACTTTATCTTACATATTACGTATGTTGCAAGTAGAAGCAGATTTTTAACTGCATTTTATTTCGTCGTTTCATTCAGTTAATGAAATTACTTATGACCATTTTTTTGTAAATTTGAGAAAAGCATGGGCACGAATAAAATCAATAGATTTAGTGTTAAACAACAGATTTCCAAATATTGCATATAAATTAGTTATAGTTATTATAAAAATTTAATACTTTTTGGACGGACATCAGTATAATTAACAAGTAAAAACGTTATATTCGACCGGGTCGAATCTTAAATACTCTCCAAATATTTTATAAATAAAACTCCTATTTTTATTGTTTCATATCAACGCGCCCAAAAAGGGACGGAGATAAATTAAATTCATTGACAAACAGTTCAACTATAAAAAATTAAAAAGAAAAAAATAAATCAATATCATCAATCAGCAGAAAATTCCATAATTATGAATTTTGTTTTTATAATTACAAAAATAATTAAAACAATACTTTTCAGTTGAGCTAAACAAACCCACAACTTCTTTCCAAAAGCGGTAACTCTGGTCGTAGTTCTGTTAAAAATTAATTTGTTTATTTACAGCAGACTTTGTTTAATTACTCCTACTGTTTTTAATTACTTTATTCGAATAGTTGTAGTGCTCCTATACAATTGTTCTTAAAGGAAACTCTGTTATTATGGCTGCGATTACTGCATTCAATTTGTAAAAAGAAATTGTTTATTTAAGAAAAGTTCTCCTAAATTCTCTTTATTGTTGCCGGATAACAAAAAAGTTCATTGACATTTTAATTCTATTTAATTAAATTGAGCTCAGTTAACTATATAAAATTTTAATTATGTAATTGCTCAATTAACACTTAATTGCTATAATTTGGAGTAAAATTACAAATGCAGCACTGGTAAAAAGTATGTTTAGTGAGCAAAACGTAACTCACTGAACAAAGTTAGTGGAGACTTAGCACTTAAAATGTAGAAAAACCATAAATAAACACAAACAAAATATGTAGAGTCATGTTGAAGTTAAACTATTGACATAAAATTTATTATTAATAAGAAAATAAAAAACAAAAATACAAATTCAAATCTTGATGTCCTTATGAATATGAAAAATGCTTACTTTTAGTTATCATACATTAATGAATTTACTAAATTCTATATATATGAACTGGAATTAAAAATACATGTCTGAAAACCATATTATTCATCAAAAAATATTTGATGTTTAAAATTGCTTATTTGAAATTTATTAAATAAGAAGATTACAAGCTTTTTTTGGATTAGGCCTATAGCGTCTATTTTTTTAATAATAAGAAATATGGAGTCTTAAGAGGCAGTAAAAAACAGCAATATAAATTGATAAATTTTCTGAACATATAACTTTAATTTTATTGCTAGCACTGGCACATTATATTGGGAAAACTTTTATTCACAGTGCCATCTCTACTGGTAATCACCTACTGTATAGCAAAAGAAGAATATAAATTGATAGATAATAAAATACCATAATTGCAAAGAAATTTATTACTTTAACTACAAATTTCATTAAAAGCTACATATTGGGGAATAAAAACAAGGAGCTTATAACTGAAAACATTCAGTTACCACGAATTTCAGGACAAGCAAAGTTTTTTGGAATATTTTTTAGAGAAGCTTTAGTTTTCTTTTATTTAGAAAGCTGTTGTTTTCTTTTATTTTTCTAAAAAAAATTTGTTGAAGCACAATGTACATTTGTATTTTATCCTTGTTTTACTGTGTATATGTTATTCATTTTTTTTATGTATAAAATATAAAAAAATAAAATAAAATAAAGAAATATATTGTGCACAAGAGTTTATGTATATAAATAGAATTTTTTTATGTACACACATAAATGAATAATATATCCAGCGATTTTTTTCTGATAGCTTTTTTGTGTCTCTACCATACAGTACCATACAGTACCATACAAGCTCCAGTGTCCTTTCTAAACCCACTGCAACGTTACTATAACAATTAATCTTTCACATACTTGAAACATAATCACATCAAAAATTGTTTATTTGTTACTTAATTCCTTCTCATGTTGTTTAAGTCCCTGTATAAGTTTTTTTTAGGTTTTCCTTTAGTTTCTCGATGCACTAATTGAGATCATTAACTACATAATTTAGTATTTTTTTTTAAATTGGAACAGTTTTTTATGTGTTTAATCATTTGTTTATTCTCTTTTATATAATAGGTATTGCTAGTGAAAACATGAAGACCTTTCAACGTGGCTATAAAAGAACTTATTATTTATTCCTTTACCCTTATTCAAGTTGAAGCAATTATTAAATTTTTGATTGATTACATTATGTGTTAGCACACAAATTCCAATTGAGTCTATAACTCAATTCATGATATATGTAATTGCCTCAACTAAGTGAACACTATGTAGTAAGAATTTTAACGAACATTTTATATTGCTATATTAAATTGAATTAAGATTCTATAGGCTAATTGTTCGAAATTTAATTTAAATCTCAGAAAGACATGATAAATATTCCAAGGCACAAAGGCAAGTCAACATCAGTTTTTTTTATTCAACTTACACAGCAGAGCAGAACAGCTGTTTTCGAAAGACGCAACCCTTTTCACAATAAAATTTGTGTAAATAGGAACTGTTATCACATTCAACTAAGCCACCTAATAAGTGGTGACAAACACAATACACATGAGCACTGATGATGAAAGGGTTGCGTCTTTCGAAAACACCTGTTCTGCTCTGCTGTGTAAGTTGAATAACAAAATCTGATGTTGACTTGCCTTTGTGCCTTGGAATATTTATCATGTCTTTCTGAGATTTAAATTAAAATTTCGAACAATTAGCCTATAGAATCTTAATTCAATTTAATATAAGTGAACACTTATTAAAGCATTTAAAAATATATTTTTAATATCTTACTCTAAGACTTCATTCATTTATACACCTGTATACAACGATAACATCTCGAAAATGTTTTTCATTGAATGGAAAATATTCATATGTTTCATCTACTTATTTGGTATCATTCCATTTAAAACTTTATGTATAAATTAATGATAATGAAAAATTCGCTTTTGAAAAAAATTTATTGCAGGTGGAAATGTTGTATCAACGTTATTTTTTGCGCATGAATCAAAGCAATACCACACATATACTTGTGCTATTATTAGCCCTCATTTTGGCTCTTTCAAGTGCTCATATTGTTTTCACAAGCATGCAACTGAAACGTAATTTTTCGACAACTTTTCACGATGAAATCGTAAATAATGTTGGCAACAGCAACAAAACCATTATCATGCAAGCAACCCCAATACCATTATTACCTGGTCAACAGTATTTGAAAGAAGATTTGGGTGCGCCAACAACAGTCGAACAGCAACAGCACAAGGTATCCAATATAGATAAATTTTTAACATCCGCTTTGCAACGAAACGTGGAAATAGTCTATCAATTACCACCACAAAAATATAATAGCACCGTAACAAATAACAAAAATTATACGACTAGCAATCAAAACGATAGGATAAAAACAACAAACTTTAGCTCTTATGCTTCCTATAAAGTTGTTAATCCACCGCATACTGGTGAAGGCAAAATCAAAGACGCTGTAAACGAGGGAATGCTGAATGGCGCTGAAGTCGTTGATAACCACAGGCCAACAGTATTAACAATGCAAACTGCTGTTCCATTGCCAGCATTTATAACAAGTGAGAAAGTTTTAAACTTTAAGCTGCATAAAGAACCGAAACAACGTGTATATGAGAGAACTAAAGCTGATTTCGATTCACGCCAATTTAAACGTCGAAAGCGAAAATATTTAAATAGACACTTGCTTAAGCACCGTTCAAGGTAAGTTATATAAGCAAAGAGATAAAATATTTCATTGCATCAAACTATATTATTCGTCGAAGTATAATATTTTTAGCAAATCCTCCTTTATGTGTATCAATCCTTTCTTTTTCAATGCACATAAGGCCTACTTTTATACATATTATTCATTTACTATAAAGTTCACTTTATATCGTGTTCAGACATCCACCTTAATTGTGCTTATCGCACCAAATAGCATTATTGAGTTCAATTATATATATAAAATTTCAATTAATTATTTTTCAATAAATATGAAGTTGTTAGAATATTAACTAAAATTACAAAAAAAGTGTGTTTAGTGAGCAAAGCACAAGTCACTTAAAAAAGTTAGTAGAGACTTAGCACCTAAATTGTGGGAAAAGTGAAAAAACCATAAACAAAATACGTCGAGTTAGATTATTGATATTAAGTTTATTATTTTTAATTAGAAAATTATAAAACAAAAACATAAAAAAAGGATTCCAGATTTGAACTTGAGGCCCTCATGAAATTTATATTTTAGTTGTTACTTTATAGAATTGTAAATAATTTATGCATCCAAGCATAAAGAGAGACTTGACACCAGTGTGACCATATTAGCACTTTTGAAGCTCGATGTCACAGGTCTTTTGAATGTGTAAGAAACATCATTCTTTACGATAATGTTCGCAGTTGGGCACGTCCGTTCGGGCCTCGTTGCTTTTTCAACAAAAATTTGTAGGTCTCTAAGTCAAGATATTGGGAAGGTCCCCTTTCGGGAGTACACGTGGTGACTATGCTGTACTATTAAGATCCGCTCAGGGAAATTTCGGGAACGGAGTGATGATCGGTTGGTGCTTGGGGACACCCTAGCTGTGCTGTTCCACAACACCAGAAGACAAAAAAGTGGCGCCATAAAGATGGTGCTGGAGAAGACAAGGAAAGTTCTTGTCATGTATTGTTAGTTATTCCATATTGTTATTATTGGATACTGCAGTCATGACATATAGCCACTGAAATAGTGAGAACTGTACTTTTGACCAAAGTCAGTTGTGAAGGTCTTTGAAAGCCAAAAGCTTTCGATTTTTGTGTACTTAGAAGGTCACACTACGGTCAGATTACCATATTTAATACATTTTAAATTCGAATTTCGATCGATATCGAGTGCCGGAATTCAACCCCTGATATGGGTTCCGAGTGCTATCAGGGCTGTTGGTGAACACTTAACTTAGCACGATATTAAAGTCACCGTCAGATTGATACATAATGCTAGATGTTGATGTCAATATTAAACACATCAATCTCCCTGCCATGTCAAATCAGCCAGACACCCATATAAACGATGCATGTTTGATCAAGTCCTGCAGAATATATTGTATTTTCAGTTCACATTGTTTCTTCTTTTGTTCCATTGGCAAATAAAAGAGTTACAAAGAACAAGAAGTTTAATGGAAAATCACAATTTAAATTCAAGCAAGGCAAATTGAATATAATCAATGGAATGGAACGGAATGTATTTAATTAAGTTTAGCTTAATGGCATAGCTAGTCGATTAAAATATTTACTATTTTGTTGGCCATATGATCAATTACTAGACTAATAGTTTTTTGTTGCGTTAAAATGCAGACTTAAAATTTTTTTGCCAATTAATCCGGAATTCCCCTATAGTTTCCTTAATGAAATTCTCTACAATTCTAATAAAAATGTAAAGCTCCCTTAACACAGCAAGCGTCATGATAAAATTTTGCACGCCAATATTTAAAAGACCATCACAAATTATATCAGTGGGAATATTTTCATAAGCCAGCGTAATACTGATTTTTTCACCAATCTACTCTGTTAGTGCATTAAAGTTTTCTATTTTACAGCTTAATACTGTTTGATCCTAAGCGCAAACATATTTGTACTCTCGTATTTATAACAAATCGAATTACATTATTGAAACCAAAACCACATGCATTTATACTAATCCCTGTTGTTATTAGAAAAAGCAAAAAATAAAAAAAGTCGTAAGTAAAAATAAAACAATCAATTACTGGAGGCTTAACTACACCAATCCAACAAAATTCCCTGGTCATACACACACGGCGAATTATTAATTTTTAGCAGCATGACAAAGGCCAGCCTCCGGAAATCACGTATACGCCACCACTCGATTCTACTGCATTTCTATCGTTCGGAGAATTTTGTATGTTTAACATGAACCAGGAGCACTCACTGTGATTGTACTAAATTTTAGCAATTATTTCTTTTTATATTAATTATTTCTACTGAAAATCGATGATGTCAGCCCTTGATATTGCTTCCAAGCTGAATATTAATTAGTTAACAATTGTCCTAGGAATTTTTATTGTCTCTTTCGTTTTATATTTATATTTTTTGTTTCTAAAAGCTCGAGAGTATGAAAGAAATACACAAGTATGAATGAGCAGTAAACATTTTATTGTTATGGTGACTCCAGAGTACATTAGATAAATTAAATCGAATAGACTGGATGTGTACGAGGATATTTGTTTATAAAAATATTTGCATGAAGTTTATATTATTCGATAGAGCAATTGGCAGGGGTAATATAACAAATTGGTGCAAAGCAACTCACAAAACTAAAACATATTTTAAACTTAATAATATATAAGAAGGTAACTGCCTCTATCTATCTGTTTGTTATCTTTTCACGCTTAAGCCGATTTAAATGAAATTTGGCATACGAATATTTTGAAATCCAAGGAATAACACAGGAAGGCCTTTTGCTTTTGGCAATAAATTTATAATGGGATCAAGGGTGGTCTAAAATTTCTAGGGACATTTGAAATTGTGAAACTGAGAAACATGCAAGCTTTAAGCTCTGAAAACTATTTAATAATAACAGTTAATTTGAAGCCACAGTTCATATCAACCTTAACTCTACTAAAGCTTGTGTTCGCTATTTAACATTATTTTTACAGTACTGAAATTTCGTTAAACGATATTTGGGTTCGTTTTTGAATTTAAGTCATTCTCTTTAAAAATTTCGACATTTATTCACTTATTGGTGGTAATTTTTGTTACGTTTTTCCAATTGATCTTATTTGTTTACAATGTTATTCTATAATAAGCATTAAACAACGAAACCAAGAGCTTTCGAATATTTTTACAATAAGATTTATATTGATTTACTTATGTGAGGGATCATCACCCTGTTACTACTACTAAAACAAAATAATACCAAAAAAAGCACATACATATATGAAATACTTCGAGGATTGAGAAAACGCTGAGGAGGATGGCGTAGAAATAACTAGTTTTTAAGAATGTGAATATATATTTTGTAAAAATGTCTTATAAATAAATTACAGCAATTTTAATAAATCCTAGTGCCTTAAAATACCTTTCTGTATCAGGAAAAATATACTTGGACTAGAAACTGAAGAACATGAGTTCGTACATCGGATGAAAAACTAATTCTTTTTCTTTTTGTAATTTCATACAGATCGTATAATTTGAGGTATTAAAATATGTTTCGTATTACGAACTTGGCAATATGCGCGATGACATTTTTAACTTAAAGTAATAGTGCAAAGAAATATTTCGTAATAATAAATTTAGATTATATATTTCATAAAGAAATTCATTACTTACTTGTATATGATCCACCAAGCCGGTTGAGTCCATGCGTAAAGCAACACCAACTGCATTTCTCCAGACATCGTATTGTGATTTACGGGCTCCAATAGCAGCGTTATTAATACCTATAAAGTTGAAAGTAAATGGAAAAGAATATTTGTAAAAATTAAGATCGATAACAGTTTTCTTTCTCTCATAAGAATAATGCTAGGAACACAACTGCGACGAACGACGAATTTTTGGTCGCGTATATTCGTCGCCAAAAATAAAACACATTGGTGTATATGAAAATGCACACAATCGTGGCGTTGGGCGAAATTCGTCATACTCAGCGAAAGTTGAAATACATTTATTTCTAATTGATTCGTCAACGAACGACGAACAAATCAATATAAAGTGACCAGGTTTCATATACTCAAACTGGTTTTTTGTGGAAAAACATAGTTCACTACTGTATTGTTGCATGTAGCACTAAAATTTTCAGTACATACTGAAAATGCATTCACTAATTCACAAAAATTTATCATTCGGACGACTTTTTATTAATTTTGAACACTTTTTATAATAAAGTTTTTTATTCTATTTCTCACTTTTTCATATGGTCACCCCATCAGCTGTTAAATGAAAATAATAATTTATTTACAGACAAAAAATTTTTCAGAAAATATTTACAAAAAGGAATTTGTTCTGAAAAAAATGGACAACACCGGGATAATTATTGAGTGTCTAAACAATCTGACTGGCATCAGAGGATTACAATGATTTAAAAAACAAATATTAAAATTTTGTTCGCTTATTATTTTAATTTATTCGTCGTTATTGTGTTTCATACGACGAATTTATAGAGCGATTTTTTATCAACGAATTCGTCGTACTAAGCGAAATTCGTCGTTCGTCCAAGTTGTGTTCCTAGCATAACTCTCTTTTAATATGGAAATAAATATCGCACACTAAATCATAAACAGTCACAACTCAAAATAAAAAAGGTTTTTAGAAAGTTACCGCTTATGCGCACAAAAACAACATCCTGCGATAAATTTTTAGTTGTTGATAAAGCTCACAAAAAATTTTAGTCAAAGAAATCATATTTTATTGGCATAAGAAATTGTGTTTCCAAAAATTTTTTTATTTTGAGTTGTAACTCTTTATGATTTAGTGTGCGATATGTTAAATCTTAATTTAATTATTTTAATATATTAACAAATGGATGTATGTTTTTATAGCGTCACAGTGTCCGAAGGGATATCATGACTTTTTTTTTGCCATAGAGTCGATTGAGAATTCTTTCAATTAATAAAATATAAATTAAAATTAATTTTGAAACATAAGAGCTACGATGCACAGAAAAACATTTGAGGCCAAAATCTCGTAAAAAATTAATTATTAAAAATGTTTTTTTTTGTATTAAAAGTTGAAGTCTTCTGATTGTTTTAGCTTTAGTTTGATATTAAAAATATGCAGAAATAGCCGCTTTGCCATTTCTGCTCGCAGGCCTTTTCCAGCCCGAGTAATAGCAGAGATTTGGTTTTGAAAGCTACAGCATTCATCTTGAACTGTAAATGCAGATCTCACATTGAAGTTCTCCACGTAGAAACCTCCGCTTACCCTTGTTCCCCTTTTATATCCATCACTAACAACTTTGACAGAATTTTTGCTGTTATCGATAATGGAATGGTATAGTCCCCTAAAGAAAGGTTTTGGTATACAGTAGTCAACTTTAGCATGAATTTCTGGGTAATTCATCAGAATTCTAGCATGTTAACAAGTAGTGAGCATTTATATTCATTGGATGTTTATACATATATGAGATGATGTGCATTACCGTCTGTTTTACTTGCACGATATTTCCGCTCCCATCATTGAGATCGACGTACTCGAGCTAGATGTGACACAGTGGTATTTATTAATACCGACCAATTTTTAGTGTTTGCTTTCGCCTACGGAAATATTGCTTAAAAGCCACTGCCACTTCCCATCTTATCAAAAATCTATTTAGTTTTCATTAACTAGATTACGGCTTAGGAGATTATCCGGTTATACTTTTAGCAATGAATATATGTAAAAAAAAATTTAAATTGTAATTGATATCGTACAAGAGTTAGCCAGTTCAGACTAAATAAAATTAAAACTCAGCAACGCTCTATGACATTTAAGAAACTGCAGATGTCTTTTCTTTATGTACATCCCACTGCAATTTGCATACAATAGTAACACTTATGCATTTGCTGGTGGCAATTAAAAAATGTTTGTCTCACCAAAGCTGATGAGCCATTCCTGAGTTAAAAAATTTACATATGTATATGGAACAACGCTCTGTGATCAGTAGACAGACACTTTGACATGATATGAAATTTAAGGAGTGCAATTTTTAAACACTCGCTTCTTTTCACATCACTGATCAGAAAAGAAACAAAATACAAGTAAATAGAATAAAATAATGCAACTTACTTTAACGGAAATCTTTAATGCAATAAACTTAAATAACAAAATCACATAAATCTTATTTATTACGGACACTTGAGCGAAACAATAAGTGGCAAAATAATTAGTTTTAATTAAAGTGCCTTTTATTTAAAATTTTACTGGTGGAATATTTGCAATGAGAAAAGAAGACTATTTCAGTGTTCTTTATAATTTCGCTTCTGTATCGCATTAAATTAAGGCAGATTAAAATAAAGCAATTGTTTTAATTTGTGTTTCTGACGAAACTTAACAGCTTGTGCACTAAAATAGCAGAAAAGATAGAGAATTGGAGCAAAAAGTAGTAAGAGAATTATATAACAGCTGTAGAAAGAAAGGATTTAAATTATATTTGTAGGAAAAAACAAACGAAAATTCCTCATGATTCCTAAGAAAAAAAGTAAACTAACGACGGCATATTTGTACAGCAGCTGGCATAGTTTTCATGAATTAATGTCGCATACTAACAAGAATTTGCAACAGATAATAAATTATAGAAAACAAAACATATTCGGAAATACCAAGTATTCAAAAATAAATTTTTAAATTTAAAATTTTTCCTTTCATTCTTTCGTTCTCTTGAATGGAGAAGCAATTAGTCTGATACTGAATATGAAATTTACAAATAAATAGTAAATTATGCTCACCAGCAACATTTCAGTGGTTATTTACATAATAAATTATAATAAATAATTAATTTAGTCAAGATTACAATGAATCTCATAAGAAAAAGGAAAGCAGCAAAAACACCAGGGAAAATTTAAAAATTATATTATGATAAAAAATGGTTCTTAAATGACAATCTCATAATGTCGTGTATAAACCATTTAAAGAGAGAAACATGTTGGTCGTGTTTATACCACAAGCACAAAAAAAAAACGAACAAATTTTGTTCTGTATTATAAAAGCATTATCCTTTTAGAGAAAATCCTAACCACACCAAAAGGGTGGGCAAATTTGAGGTTAGGAAGTAAATTGTCTTATATGTGATACATTTTTTGTTTACACAACCACCTAGTTAGAAATGGGCCTCATCACTAAAGATAATTTTCTTGAAATGCGTTGTTTTCCAGCAGTTTTTCAAATAGAATATTTTTACAATTAAAATTCCTTGTTCAAGAGTTGAGTTTTATAGTTAAAGTTTCTCAACTTTTGGGTAAATAAATGTCAAAAAATGACAGCTCAATTCTTGACATTTCATCATTTGACAGCTAATATACTTCCTAACCTCAAATTTGCCTACCCTATATAATATATATAAATTTTTTTAAATAATAAATGTAGCCCGCGAAGTGATTTGCATGTCTGCGGTAAACACCCAGAGTCTCCGGCGGGAATTGAATCCACGGCCATTAGACTGACAGGCTAGAATTGCTACCCATCAGCCAAAGAGGCACCCACATTTCCCATTTTACTCACATATTTAGAAAGTGTTGCACATTTAAGACAACAATAGAACAAACTTCCAACAATTATTTTAATATCTCCATTTTTTAATTTTTAAAATAACTACAATCCTAAAAAATAACTGTTTATGTATTTTTCTTTCATTACAGATTGAAAAGGAATGCTTTGAGAGGGAACCAACACGTGGCTTTAATAACGGAGCCGCATCATAATCAAGGAACTGTCAGGAAAACATTACACAAGCATCAACAACAACATCAATTACATCATCATTATCATTCTCTACCACGAACTACTCATGATGTCTTGCATAAAAACCAACAATCAAATCCATCACCTGAAAATTATTATCATCATCTACATCAACATAATCATTTTAATAATGATTTTGTTACAACTCAATATAATAAAATATATATTATACAACGACAACAACACCAACAACAGCAACAGCAACAAAATCAGCTAGAACAAGGAGAGCAGAAGCAACAAGTTACCGTTGCCACTTCACTGCAACATCAGAATCAAATGTCAAGGGAAATTATTGATGCCAGCAGCGACGAAGAAAAGTTGGGAGCAGTGGCGACAAACTCACACAGAAATACGTATAGATTGGCAGGTGACAAGCACAAAGAGAATGTGTTAAATGGAAAAAATAAAAATGTAGAGTTTATACAATCAAATGTTGGCTACTATAATAGTAAACAGGCACAGCATGAGACGCAGAATAAACAATGGCAGCTGAGCAAACGTAAAAAGAAGAATATATTGAATAATATTTCCAAAGATGTCGAAAAGAATATTCTTACGAAAAACAATCAAACAAATATACTTCATCATAATTTACAACACAATACAGCCTTAAAGTATGACAGCTACAGCAACAACATTATTGCCCAAGATTTAACCGATGAACCCAACAATAGCAGCAGTGACAGCATGACAACATACAGTCAAACAAATATTTTGTCTACTAAAAGTTTCGACACTGACCTTCAAGATATTGAACCAATTACTTCTAGACTTCAGTCAGAGGATGGAATAAGTGAAGGTGAAACGACACTTGAATCAGGACAAGAAAATGTTGAACAAGAAAATGTTGAACAAGAAAAATTAAATGTGGCCAATCAAATTGTTCTGATTTTGGACGTGTTCCAAGAAATTGATGATAAGATTTTAGTTCTACTTATTGTTATGACCATCTGCGTGTGTGTTTATTCATGTAAGTACGACGAGATAAGTCAAATCTGTGTGTGCGTTCATGTGTTAAATATGTATAGTTTCATATAAAGCAGATTAACTCCATTTTTGTTCATTTTAAGCTATTGATAATTAATTTATATATTTTCTTAATTAAGTTTTGGAAGACAAAAACATGTGATTTCATGTCATATACTTGTACATACATGTACTTTCGATAGAGATTGAAACTCTTTAACTTGAACACTCAATTAATAAAAAGAAAAATAATAAACAATTATTGTGATTTATTTTGCTCCCTCGGTAATTTTAAATTATTGTAAGCACATTTTGTGCCTCGGCGGGAACAATTTCAATATTTTGTGTCTGGGCTCTATAATTTGAAGTATTGCTTTAGAAAACTAGGAAAATTAAAAGAAAATTTCATATAAATTTAAATTATTATTATTAATAATAGAGTAGAGTCCGTAAATCATGATACATAATCCAAGGATCATTAAAGAAATCAACACCAATTTAGCAGAATAGAAAAGCGCTATTTTCGAAAACCGCTACACTTTCATTATCAGTACTTATGTGTTTTTTTGTGTATGTTAAGCGCCCCATACACGTTTCAATCCAATTGACCACCGAGTCGGTAGCTGTCCAAATCAAGCCGTGTATGGCTTAGTCATTTGATTAGTTTGGCAGTTGAAGAGTTGGTTGAAAGAAAATCAAACGATTTTGATTTTTTTCAAGTTGACTAGTAACTCTATCAACTGTGCTGTGTGTGTTCGAGTCTCTTGATCAGCTGTCAAAATTTATGCTTTCAGTTTTTTTTAGACTAAATTCTTCGTCGCTTTTCTTTTTTTTCATTATCAATGCATTCTTCAATAACCATTATTATAGAATTATTTATATTTTTTCAGCCGTTGTAATATAAGTTTTTAATTTTTAAATTAAAAACTTATATTGTTGGCTGAAGTAGTAGAACACGAGACTATGAAGCGGAGGGTCCTGAGTTCGAGCCCGCGCTGAGTCATGAAATATTGTGTTGAATTCTTCTGATCAGCATTAGTGCATGGTTGTGTTAGTTGTTGTCAGACTGTTTCAGTGATGAAGGTAAAGCACTGATCACTGAACATAACTGCCAGTGATTGACACTGTCGTGTACTAAAGAACAGAGTAACAGCACCCACCTTCGTCGGCCCTGTAGCACAAATTAGCCGGCCAAGTAAAAAGGTTGAAATAGCTACAAAAAACTGTCTATCTTCTCTTCTTTCCTAATCTGTCTCCTCAATACTATCCCCTCGTTTTCAGTTCCGGTGCAATGCATTGCATATATAGGGGTCATGCCCTGAGTGCTGGTCCAAGATAAAAATAAGAAAATAAAAAAATTTATATAAAAATATAAATTTGCCAGTTGATTGAAAATCTTCCAATTTCGTTTATGAACCGATGTAGGGTCCCCTAGTTTAATCACCATGACGTTGTTGATAATTTTTTTTTAACTCACAATTTTTTTAATCTTTTTCTTTATATTGAAGCTAATTCTAATTCCTCACAAAGGTTGTAATTATTAGAATTTTAAAGCTTTTAATATTTTATTGTTTTACACGGAATGCCCCATATTGTTTTTTGTATGCTATTCCAGGTAGCGTCGCTTGTTTTCAGGATTATGACCGACAAGCAATTATTATTCAAAGTTTTAATGACAATTGATGAAGTTAATAAAAAATACAACAAATCTCCATATGAGAGATTTAAACATTTGGATCTGACCGAATAAGTTAAAATTAAGAAATACGCTATTTTATATAACAACCACACCAATTTATGGTGGTCATATGCAATAAATCATATGGAATAAATTTGATAATAAAAGGCATACATAGCAGTGGCAAATATTGTTGAAAGGCTATTGTTTCCCTCTATTTATTTTTTTCTGTTAAGGCCAAACGTGTTTTTTATTGTGCAGAATAAAAGACAAAAAAAAAATAAAACAGAGAAAGGACTCCATTTATTGGAATGTACAGGCTTAAAGCCCTATCAAGAGAATTAAGCAATATAATTTAAACACAAACGGTTATATAACATATTTATTAAGTTAATAGACACATCATATTATCGCTTGTAGTTTTGGATGTTCTTTATGCATAATAACCCACATCCCTGTCAGGTAAAAAATTTCATTTTGGAAACTTAAAGGCTCAATGTTCGATAAGCCAAGCAATGGAAAAGTGTGACGAACAAAATTGCTACAATATTGCAATATTTGCTGGAAATGATTAAACAAAAGATGAGGTCGTAGCGTGTAGCAGCATGCAATGCAATTCTCATTTAGTCAAAGTTAAAATTTATGTATGTAATTATTTTAGGTTTAATAACAACTAACGACTGCTAGTCGAGAACTGCGGTAACCTGGAGCCTCAGTTGCAATATATTTTTATATAATACACACAATCGTTCAAATCAACTCCTTTTTCCTTACAAATAATTATATATTCTTATCTTTTGTTTTTCTTATTTTTATTTTCTTAATGTTCTTATATATCTCTGCTACTAAATTGCTAATATTTCTCTTTGTGGTTTTCTTTCTCGTTTCAGTTTTGCTGTGCATTTTGGCAAAGCCAGCCATGAATGAGATTTTTTTAGTCTTGGTATCTTATGTCATTGTTGGCACCTTCGTGGCAATACAAATAGCTGTGGGATATGCAACATTGCCAAGGTGAGATAAGACTTGAACGAATAAAATATTTGATTAAATATGCTAATAAAAAAAATTATGTAATTAGAAAGAGTTAATATTTAAATGGAAATTTAATTTTTATATAGTATTGTGGCGAATTTATAAATTTAGATTTTGCATTCACATTTATTTAGAGGGGAAATATTGAAGACAGAAGAGAAGTTTGATATATATTTCAACTGTACTGTTTTTTTTTTAAGGAAAGATAAGCTATATTTTCTCAAAGGAGTGACGAAATATTAAAAAAAAAATAAACATGAATGTAAATTCTATTGTTCGAACTTATTAATTTATAATTGAAATTTTTATTCAGACTCAAGTTCAAATCTGTGAATAATTTTTTTAAGAATTTTTATTAAATTCGAGTTATTTGTTTTTAATAATCATCAAACTAGCAGAACGGATCAGTACTGAATTCGAGGCCGCTACGCCATCTCATCCGTGTTCTTTGTTAAACTTGTTCTACTTTCCACGATGGTACTAGTCATTGGGAATATCAGCTATTTAATCAATGACTGCCGGCTTTTAATTTAAATTTTACTAAAATTGTATCAAGTCCATTCGCGAATTTTGCCTTATCAACTATACTGCATTGTATTTTTTTTTGTAATTTTCATACAAAGGAGTGTTCCAATTACATCCTTGAATTTCATGTTCAAGGACTTAAGGACGTCTTGGAACCAAGTCTAGAAATAGTTTTTTTTTCTTGAAATACTCTATTTGGTTAATTTCTATTTTTTAAAATAACAACATTTAGGGAGTCATAAGGAAGTCATAAGGCATAAACTAATAGCACAAAAATATGACAAGTGTGAACAACCCATCATAACTTAGTTTGCTATTGAAAACTTTGATCAGCTGATAAAACAGCTGCTGTGTTATGAGCTGAATACATATTTTTTGGCGGCGGCAAACAGAAAAACGATCAGCCACAGCTGGTTGCTTAAAGTTAAACGAGAAAAAAAAATTTCGCTTGTATAAATTTAGATTTTGCGATTTAATTCTCCTTTATTAATTTTTATGTTGTACAAATGTGATTTAATGTATAGCCGTTTTTTATTCATGAATCATATAGAAGTAACTATCGCCGTTTCGCCTAATTTTTAGAGTTTCAACCTTGCAATCCAGATTTGTACAGATATTTGATGACAAAACAAAAACGTGCCTGAAAGAGTGCTATTATTTTATGCAGTATAACAGCAACTTTTTTAAACTGTTTAAAAATATTATGACTTTATGACAATAAGACTAAATAGCACACAGTGTGAATACCCTAATTACATGTAGGTTTGTGAAATATTTTTAAAGCTTACTATTAAGGTAAATTTATTTTACACCTGGTGAATTAATTTACAGCACTTTGACGGAAATTCAGAAGTTTTTTATTTGCAATACAAAACGTAGTGATCACAATAATCAATACCGTCAAATTAATTGTGTGAATGTATAGAATAAAAACTGTGCACACCCACAGATTACATGTTAATTTTAAATTATCCATAATGATCAACTTGATTTTCTGTCAACACCGGAGCTATACAAGCGGTCACTAAATCATATTTAAGCATGGAACACAGAAATGCTCAAACAAAATATTTATCCAAAAATGATGGTTTTACTCAATATTGAATTTTTTTTACATAATCAAAATTATATAAAAATTTTAGTGTATGATTAAAGCAACAACAATGATTTTTGCAATTCACTTGCGTACAATAGAACGTTTCTCACTCACACCAGACCAATACGACTTTAAGGCGCATCTGCTGCCAATTCAATTAATACGCCTCAGTTTTTCCTATTCATCGAAGTAAAAGTTTTAACTTATTTACATTTTTCTTCAACAGTAAATCATTCAACGGAACCGTGTGCAGTGTAATTTTCATCTATATGACATACACCATGTTGCCGTTACGTTTAAGAGAATCATTAGTTGGTGGCATCGTACTTTCTGTCACTCAAATCTATACAAGTTTGCGTTCCGTAGAGCACACCTACCACTGGGAAGAGGTAAGTTTAATATTCCGCAAGCATCGCTCGACGACTGTAAACAAGACGCTGATTGCTAAAATATTAAGCAAAGGGAAGGGATGATATTTTCTATATAGAAATAATGTTACCATGAAAGCAGCAAAACAATATATAAGGAGCAAAAGAAATTTTTAGCTATTTAATTTTCTTTTGTTTATTTATCTTGTTCCATCTTTTAGGGGCAGGCAAGTAAAAATACCTTTCAAGTAAATATTTGTGTTTGTTTTAAAAAATTAATAATAAAAATGTGTAGGTTGCTTGTTCCCGGTCTAATGACAACAACATTGTCCACCTCTGCTTTTTTTAGGAATTCATTGGATAGTGTATTTCATGTTTTTATTGTTTCTTAAGTCGCTTTATATTCTAAAAAGTCGAATATTTTTTGTACTTTTCGAAGAAAAACTATCGTATTATGCCTTTTAAAAACAGTGAATTTATTAGAAATTTTTCTTCTATTCCTTAAGAAAACAAATTTTTAGTTTACGACTGAGTTCAACTGGATGTAAAAACAAAAGGAAAAGTGTGTTACACGTTCTTAGAAAAAACAAGTGAGAACGTTATATTCGACCGGATCGAATCTCAAATACCCTTCGAATATTTTGTAAATTTATTGATAAGGAAGACTTATTTCAAGCAGGTGCAGCGACTTATAAAATAAGTATGCTAGCCACATAGATCACATTGCTCATGGTCCTTCGAATCGGTTTCTCTGTTAAATATTCTCGTTACTTCTAAACTAAAAGTGCTGCTCATAGATAAACTTCGATACTGCGTTGCAAACTTTAAAGATATGTGTTTCCTTGAACGAATCCTTAAACTTCACAAGTGGAAACAAACTAAATATAAAAATAATATTCTGTATAGATATATATATTATATAATATTCAATCAAATAAACGACCCCAGAAACGGACTACAGAAATACTCATATTAAAATGAAAACTTCATTACATTTATTCCTCCATTCAATTCTATTCACAATTTAATTTTTTTCTCCTTTGCCTTTCTTTATTGTTGCTTTTATAGTTATTTAGTTCATTGATGGCTCTATTTTTATCTAATTTGGCCGGCATTTACACGCACTGGCCAAAGGAGAAGGCACAAAGAAAAGCATTCATTGAGACACGTCAATGTATTGAGGCCCGTTTGCGTACGCAGCGAGAAAATCAACAACAGGTATGTTTATGTCAACAGTAAGATTGCCAGAAAAGGAAAACAACACAATTTCAATGCGAAATAAACACACGCATTCACACATACAAAATAATATATCTTATTTATGTGCACATGGGCACAAATGATAAGTGTGCCTTAAGTTATTTGTAAAAGCCTACAGTTTTTTCTTTCGCAGCTTGTGTATATAAATATTTAATGAAGAAAGATACGATTCGTTTTTATAACTATAACAACAACGACTTCGTGGAAACTACCTTTTTAAAAAATTATTTCCCAATTGCTGTATTTTTATTGCTATTTAAAATATATAATAGCAAAATAAATGGCTACAGCAGACAACTAAATATATTAAAAGTTACTTTTGACATCAACTGAAAGTCTACCTGAATAAATTCAATATTTTCACAGCGGTTGACATGTTAAGATTTCGCTTTTAGATCTTTACAATAGGTATGTGGTATATAAGTATATATACCACATAGAACACTCTTTAAATTTGGAATTAATTTTTTTTGTACAAGTGACAACTTTGAAACTTTAGCAACTGTGACATATGACCATTCTGATTACTAAATATGAAGCGCTTTACGAAAGAACAGCAAGGAAGTTCGCGAAGTATCGCTCGCAGACTTGGAAGAATTTGCTGTCCAGCAAGTACACCTAATATATCAAGTAGACGAAGAGTGTTTGAAATGAGAATAGCATCACTCTCAACAACTTAAAATTTCACGAAGCACTACGTAGCAGCGCCGGTAATTCGTTAAATGGGTGATAGACCAAAGTGACGTCAAAGCTAATTTTTCGAAAATCGTCATCTTCTCCATCTAAATGACTTCGTGAATACACCAAATTGTCGTATTTAATTCTCATACAAACCCACAAATAGTAAGAGTCTGTCAAGGATTTTTCTCAGTGCACATATATGATACAAATGTAAGGTACAAAAGTGGCAAGTACGCTGACAAGTCAATTGTATTGAAAAGGAAAACTGATATGCAAAACGATTTTTGGAAAAGACTTGGACTTCGCGTGGATATGCCCAGAATAGGTGGCTCAGGATCTACTAACGACGGAAACACTGCTCGCCGAGCTTTCGCTGAACATGAAATTTTTTCAGAAATAACTGGTGTAGATAAGGATATTATATTTAGGTTCAAAATAATACTGATTTGTTTATCCTGTCAGTTCGAAATAAATTTAGAGAAATTTGAATTATATTGTTTTGAAACAGCAAAAGTTTTTCAGGAGCCAGGGATATCGCGTTGCCAATGACTTCTACGGTTCATAAAATGTTAATTCACTCAAAGCAAATAATAGGAAATGCTCCACTTCCAATTGGATTTTTTGGAGAAGGAGCTGTTGAATCTCGTCATAAAATATACAAAGCCAATCGCTTACATCACGCACGTAGAAACACCCGCTTCAATAACCTACTAGATGTATTTAATAGAGCCATGGATACTTCAGATCCATTAATTTCCACAACATTTTTAAACAGACGCATTCAAAAAAGAACACGTTCCACGTTACCACCTGAAGCAATTGAACTATTATGTTGCAGCGAACCAACAGAAGAACTTCACCATAACGAACAAGACGACGAAATTAATGAAAGTGAAGAAGCCTCCTTTGAATTAATTTTACAAAATGAATTGGATATAAACAATTAATAAATATTTTAGTATTAAAAAACAAATTAACTAATTCTATACACTGTGTTTAAATTAATGGGTGCTAGAGGGTTAATTTTTGGTCACTTATGGGTTAAATTCCATTTTTTTATTGGAACCATCCATAATTATATAATCCATATAATAACTGTTTCGATTACTCTTATAATGTAGTCGTAATTAATTTTGCACAGAAAAAGTAGTCATTTGACCTAATGTGCAGTGGAGTGATTGAGCTTCAGTTTTTTGAACATGAGGCCGAAATTGTAGCGACTGTGAACAATATTCGCGAATGAACTAATCGATTCGAGAACAACTTATTTCAAGAAATTCTTATACCTACTGGCCACCAAGATCATGCGATTTAATGCCGTCCGATTTTTTTTTAAATAAGACCAGCACTAGGGGGATGATCCTTAAATATACAGTGCATTGCGTCGGAAATAGAAAGGTGGGGGTTAAAAGTGATAAGATATACGAAGAAACATGTTCTTTGCCTCTCCGGAGAATTTTTGCTATAGGGACGATGAAGAAGGGATCTGTCACTCTCCTCTTTACATGATAGTGTCAATGGCTGGGTGCCAGTTATGCTCAGTGGTCAGTGCTATGATTTCGTCATTGGAGCAACAACTAACACAAACATACACTAATGCTGATCAGAAGAGCTCGACACAAAATTCATGACTCAGCGCGGGGTTGAACCCAGGACCCTCCGCTTCATAGTCTCGTGTTAACTACTACAGCCATCAGCACCCTCGGCGTTTACTTTTGACTCTGTTTCAAGCAGAGCTGTTAAATTTGGATTACGATTAGTAATCAATTAGATTAAAATTTAAAAAGAATGGTATTGATTACATAATTCTCTTTTTCAAAATTCCTAATTATTAATTAATTATGATTACAAATAATCCAAAAATATTTAAGATTAGTTAGGATTACGAGAAAATAATCAAAAATAATCAAAAGTAATCAAATAAATAATTGACTACTTTCAAGGATTATCTTTGATTATTTTCGATTATTTTTTAAAAATTTAGAATGTGTATCATTTTATGATATAAAATTTATACATACAATTTGTTATGAAAAATTTGCATTTAAATCGTAAAAAAATTGTGAACAAATAAAACAAAAAAAAAGTATAATTTACATATATTTACAAATGGCTTTCATTACAACTAATTTTTCAAAAGAAAAATCAGATAATGATTGCCGCCTTGGAATGTTGACGATCCCGGCAAATGAAAACAGTCGTTCAACTGGAGCTGAAGACTCACTACAATTTATATTACCAATTATAAATAACATAAAGTGTAGCATAACACTCACCAAAAGATATATATACTTTATAATATCGTAAAATAAAAAAAAATAATCAAAAATAATCAAAAGTAATCTTCGAAAGTAGTCAAATAATTTTTCGATTACTTCTTATTATTTTTGATTATTTTTTCGTAATTGTTATTAATCTTGATTATTTTTCGATTATCTGTAATCGTAATCAATTAGTAATCGTGCAAATCTGAAAATAGTCGTAATATAATCATTACTTCACCTTTAAAAAAATAATAATCCAATTACTAATTATTATGATTAGTAATCATTACTTAACAGCTATGGTTTCAAGTGAAATTTTTAAAAATATTTTATTACCAAATATTCTCCTATTGGTAATTGTTGTTAAACAAACGCTTTGTCTTTTATTAGTCCGCATTTCATTGGCTCTTACAGTAAATCATCAATAGGCTTCAACATAATTCCAAAAGTTACCTTAAATGTAATTGTAGTTTTATTTTTTGCATTGTTTTTAGTTTTCTCAATTTATTCCATATGTAGAACCTAAACACTAACTCCTAACACTTATTCATAAAAATTATGAGAGGCTTATAAGAGTGTAATAGAGCAAATTTCATATGAAATTTTGTTTTATTACGCTGTTATTAGACTCTTCTAATTTTTATGAATAAGAGGGTTAAACTTTTCAATTGTTAGCAGCAAAAATTACTTCCCAACTTTCAGCACTTGGTTTAATAGTTCTATAAATAATTTTTGAAATAATTATATTCAGAATTCACAAGTAGGTTTTTATATATTAAAGTGTTTTAGGTTAAAAAATTATATTGCATTTTATAAATAGAAGTATTTTATTGTAGAATACAGCGTTTTATTGAAGTATTATCTAATACCCTTTCACAATTTTCTCGCTAGTCTGCTTTACATAATTGACAAGGGTCATGTTTACTTTTAATTTAGACTCCTTAACAGGCAACCGATAATAATCTCACCTCAAGTAACATTCTGAACAAAAATAAATAAAGAATGTTGAAGCAAATAATTCTTTTGTTTTCTTGTCTCAGTTCTTTTTGCTGTCTACTCTGGCTAAGTGACAGAAGCAGGCATAAGTGAATAACTAAATAAAAATGTTATAACCAAAATCATTGTTATAGGGACGATAATAAAAAGAACATGAAATATTTGTTTGGCCATTTTGCTTCAAAAGAAAATAACTGAATTTTTTAAAGCATATTTAATTGAGGGAAAAGTTAAGGTGTGGGTGAAATTAAATGTCCACAAATGCATAACAGTAGAGAGTAGTCCGTGCCATAAGGATTTCCAAGTTTTGACTTGGTATATTTGCAGTCATCAGTATACTCGTATAATTGTTGTTGTTATTATTATTATCGAATTACATCATTTCAGCACCATTGCCGGAAATTCACCTATCCCAGTTGCTTTTATCAGAAGAATTAAGCTCCGAATTCCTGCTAATTTTGCCACAAATTATTGTAATAATTATTAAATTTTAATAATATTGAGCTTGAGGCTTATTTTTATAAAATTATAACTATAAAATTATTTATTTTATATTTGAGTCAATATTTCGATATCCTCTGGATATCTTCTTCAGGATAACAATTTAAAATTAATAATAATATTTTAACAATAAAATTGTTTTCAAATTATTCAAAGTTAAATATTTTTGTTGTTTTTTTGTTTATATAAAATTGAAAATTAATAAAAAAATTTTTTCTATACGTGTTAATTTTTTCATTAATTTTCATTTTATATGAAAACAAAAAACAAGAAAAATATTTAACTTTGAATGATTTGAATATATTTTGTTATTGTTAAAATATTATTATTCATTTTAAATTGTTATCCTGAAGAAGATATCCAGCGGATATCGAAATAATGATTAAAATATAAAATAAATAATTTTATAGTTATAATTTTATAAAAATAAGCCTCAAGCTCAATATTATTAAAATTAAAAAATCAAAGGCTGAAAAATTAGAACAATATGTAATAATTATTGTTAATGTTATTAATTTATTATTTTCACTATATTTATTATCTCGATTTAAAAATTGACTATCAATTATAGTTAAATTTTATCTTAAATAAAATATAAAGTATACTTTTCTTGGTATGCACAAATTAACTAAAATCAGTGCGCAAATCTTAATCTAACTTTTATCATACTGAATCTCCCTAAACTTCCCGACGATTCGCTTAGGCGCAAGCACCACCTTTTTGCACCACCTGTGGCATTATCTGCCACAGTTGTTCTGGCATCTTAAGTTCCTCCAGATCACCGTGCAAAGCTTTCGGTATCAATCTCGTTCTTAAAATTATTACTGGGACTATTCGCATACTGTCGATGCTCCCTTGCATTTTAATGAGTTCTATAAACTCACTATATTTATTTAATTTCTTCCGGTGTTTCAGTTGCAGGTTATTGTTGTTTGGTATTGTAACATCGATAAGCTTTTATTGGGTCATTAACAAGTGGGACTCCGAAATCAATTATATTTGCAGTATTTGTACTTTTTTTCTATTAATATCATTATCGGGTCTATTTGGAATTTCTGCGTCTACCGCACTATTTATTATGATTGTTATTGTTGTTTATTGATTTCATCTGCTATATACAGGGTGGGCAAATTAAAGGTTAGGAAGTAAATCAGCTGTCACATGATGAAATGTCAAGAATTGAGCAGTCACGCTTTGATATTTATTTTGTAAAAAGTTGGGAAATTTTAACTATGGAACACCAGCCGATAATTATTTTGCGTCGATTGTTAGTGAATTGGCTGTTTGAAAAAAAATGAACGAAAGCAACGCATTTTTGAACAAAATCATCTTTAGTGATGAGGCCCATTTTCCAATATGCGGTTGTGTAAACAAAAAAAAAAAAAATTTCCCATATGGGACGCACAAAGTTCAGTCCTCGAAAAACTATTACTTCCAAAGACTGTGACCGTACGGTGCGGTTTGTGGTCTACCAGCGTCATCAGACCGTCTTTCTTCGAAAATGATCAAGGAAACGCCTTCAACGTATGTAAATTCTCTGTGCTACTACAAATATTTTAAGCATTTCTTTAACGCTAGCTTGCCAAGTAAACTTCACTCTTATACATACATATAACGACCTAGCAGGCAGATAATTGTTTGCATATTAACACAATACCACAATATAAAAAAAAATTTATAAATAATTAAACACAACATCCCTGTTTTTCACAAAAGAGCTTTCAAATGATTACGCATGAAATGAAGTAAAGAACCATTAAAAACAAGACAATAAAACCACTTGTAACCTTTTGTCTTCTACTCAAAATATATATAAAAAATTAATGAAAAATATAATAAAAGAGACTTGTCATTTAGTCATACCATTTTTATTAAAATTCTATAGTCAGAATGATAAACAAACAAACAAATAAAGCCGAACTAAGAAGAAGAATTGAAAAGAGCAAACTTATCAACACTTCAAAGGAGGGACCAGATCAAATTTTTTAATGAAAATTAATATAGAAGAAGACTTATTCAATTGCAAGAAGGAATATATGAATATGACAGAATGAAGAAACCATAAAATGAGTTATTAAATAATTGTATATTACACCAGGTCTTTTATACTGAAGAAAAGCTGTTTTATTTTTCAACTTGGTCTCCTTGCAGTTCTATGCACCTAGTACAACATTTCTTTAACTTTTGTACCCCTTCCAAAAAATATGATTTGTCGAGGTCATTCAAATAGGCATCTGTTGTGAGATGATTTCGTTGTCGCGGTCAAGCTATTTCTTGAAGTTTGGGAACAGGAAATAGTCACTCGGGGCTGAATCTTTAAAATAAGGCGGATGACGCACCAATTCCTGACCCGATTCATGGATTTCGCCATGAAAGCTGCATTGCGGCTCCCATCTTGCTGAAAGCTTTCTCATTCAATGTTGAAACCACCGAACCATTAGAAATGACTGTGGCTTCCACAATCTCTCTCATCGCCGATCGCCATAAATTGACGCAGCTTGTTAAGATATTGACAGGAGTCAACTGACAGTTGGCTGTTGATAGTGTTGCCATTTCAATTCAAAGGTGGGAAATTCAAAATGTCATAAATTTGTAGACCCGCACTCGCACCATGAGTAAAGTTGTTAATCAGCATAACAATTTTTTTATTGTGAAGTATATCCACTATATATGAAAGGAGTTCAAGTAAATAAATTCCCACTATAATTGATTTATTTTTATCATCTTACTCGTAATATTATTATTTGAAGAAATAGTTAAATTCTTCTGGTTTCTTGACCTCTTCTTAATTATTATTATATTCCGATATTTTTAAGCTTAAGGTCTCTTTATTTTAATTTAACTTTTAATTTCAATATTTCGTCACTCCTTTGTGTGACTTCTTCAGGAAATTAATTATTTTCATAACATTTTTTGTTTGTCACCAAAAGTGCTGAAAATCTATCCAATCACTCAGTATTTAACGAAGCTACAAAACGACATAATTTGTTTAACCAAATAGAAAAATTCCATTTTTTTTTACTTTTGTAAAAGTATTGCAATTCTATAAAGATAATTGTGCACATGGCAGCTGAATACTTTTAACATGAAATAAAATAATATAAGATTTTTAAAGTCGTACTGACTTTAAGGTTCATCTTAATAAATAATATTTAACATATTTCATACAATATGTACACACTAATTGAATTTAATAAATATCGCACTTATTTCTCTTTGGGTTTTCTTTTCTAAACCTTCTTTCACCCGAAATAATTGATGGTGATAATCAACTGCTTTTCTATGACTCTGTGAAAACACATAAAACAATTACTTATAAATCTTTGGATGGATGGATGCGTGCTAAACTTTTTAACAGGAACGACTTTTATTATCTGTTTTACCGCGACACGTTGCCATGGAAATGAAAGATGATATAGCAGGGCAACCGCGTGACACACAATTCCACAAGATTTATATACAGCGACACGAGAATGTCAGGTAAGTAAAACACCAACAAGTACAAAATTAGTTGAACAAATTTGACACATAAAATTAAGCTGCTATCATGTCTACTTTAAAACTTTTGAATTCATTTATTATTTAACAATTTGAACAATAAAAATAAATGAATGATAAATTTTATACTTATTCATGCATAAGAAAATATGTCTTTATGTTTTGGCTTAAACAGCTAATTTTGCTGATATATAAAAGACCATAAATAAGTCAAGCATAAACTTAGATAATAAACTACAAAGAAAATATTCAAATATTTTATAGTCATTTATAAGGCAGCACAAGGGCGACTTAAAATAAACAACATAATTTTTACTTTAAACACACAAATAAACTCAAAATATTTCTTTTGTGGTATTTAAAGAGATTCTTTGACTTTTTAAATTGTTGTTTGTGCTTAAAAGGTTTTTTACGTTTATATATAAACATAATTTTTAGACAAATAACACATTTTGAGTTGCCACAGAGAGGAGAGGCATGCAGGCATGTACACATTAGGCAGGCCCCTAAACTAAAGAAAACACATACTGTTGTGCAGTGTTTCGGTAATAGAATTCCTTCTAAATATAATGGAGAAAAATAAAGTAAATATACTACTATACAAATCTGCTTCTGCAAAATTTTTAATTTCAACATCGCGTTACCTCATATAAGTAACCCACAATAAGTAACATTAAATATCTTATTTGTTCAGTTACAGAAATTAAAATTCATATATAAAATATATCAAGAGCATCTACTAGTTGTCGTCCGTTCTCAATTCGGAGGGTATATTCACTTTATCATTCCGTATGTAACGCAGCGAAGACCTCTTGAAGAATATATATTCTTGAACAATAATGAAATCTAGGATGATGTAGCCATTTCCGTCGTTCCGTCTGTGGAAATCATGATTCAGTCCAAACGAAAAGAGCCATACCCAAATTAGGTACAAATATATATTAGAGGATAGTACTGGTCAAGTTCGCAAATGACATAAATCGGTCTAGGGGTAAAAAAAATTATTTAAGAAGAACTAAACCAGCCTAAACCCACATCATTTTAAATATTTTTTTTTGGAATTTTGTTAACCAAATGATATATTTTTATGTCAAAGAAGGTGTACAGCGTTGAATTTGGAGCTAGAAAATCAGTAAAATCCACTTTTGGATTTCGGCCTGTTTAGTGGCCGTTGCAGTAACATAATATGCTAGGAATACAACTGCGACGAACGACGAATTTTTGGTCGCGAATATTCGTCGCCAAAAAATAAAACACATTGGCGTATATAAAAATGCACACAATCGTGGTGTTGGGCGAAATTCGTCATATTCAGCGAAAGTTGAAATAGATTTATTTATAATTGTTTCGTCAGTGAATGCCGAACAAAACAGTATCAGGTGACCAGGTTTTATATACTCAACTGGTTTTTTGTGGAAAAACATAGCTGACTACTAAAGGATGTTTTTTTATGAAGTTTTTTTTATACGAATCACTCTAGGAGTCTCAGTCATGCTCCTCCCAACACATTGGAAACGACCGTATTAAAATACATTTTTTTCTTTTTTACTTAAGCCAAATACCATAAGAATTTAAATTTTAATAACAATAAAAATTTAGTTTTTATTTACTAAATATTGTGAGGTTATGGTCGAATATAACGTTCTTACGTATTTAATTTTCAAGAAAATCCAACTGTGGTTAAAGGGTATTTTATTAAGCGTTTTCTAACTTTTAATAAGAAAAATAGTGCGTGAGATATTATCGAAATTTGTTATTCATTTTAAAAACCTATTGACGTCTTTGTGCGTAGCGCATGTGAAATGTCGACTCTGACGTATAAACCAGGCAAAAAGTAACTTTTTCGGGATGCATTGGGATCTCTTGGATCTCATGTGGATTGGATCATTCCAAATTCAACAATTTTGTTTGTTAACGTGCCCATTGGTCCAGAAATGGGTCTCATATGATATTTTGATTAACATTAGGGTCAGTTGCCAACTGCTCCAGAACACTCATTTTGATAAAAATAATTTTATTATTTGCACGTATCGTCGAACGCTAATTCTTTTCATTGTAATTTGCCAAAACAGACTGAATAATAACAATTAATTTGACAGGGATGTAGCTTCAGCAGAATGACATGTAACGACTATTAAACATAGAAAGTTCTGTTGCAAGACCATCTAGAAATCACGGAATTATAAAAATACTTTCGTATATTTTAAACCTTAAGAGAATAAAGTTTTAATATCTACTATTTTTCCTTTCTTATTACTACTCGGCCAATTAATGGCCACTTTTTATTTCAAATTTAAATCCGTGAAATTTCGCGGGCAGTGATTAGAGTCTGAAAGTGGGAAGTGTGGATGAAGAGAATTTGTGGGTTAGCCCACATACATTAATTATTATGCCATATTTTTAAATTAACTGAAGCCTGTCTTTTCTGAACAAAATTTGTGTGCTTAATATCACAAACGCCGCACTGTGGGGTGAAAGCCCTCACAAGTGGCGATTAATTCACAATATTAACTTTAACTTTCACAACCGTATTTGGTACCATATGAAAGTAGATAAAATTCTACATCACTAACTGCAAAAATAAAAGTTCTTGGTAGTTTACTTTATTTGCAGTGTGTGTTCAAAGTTCAATCATTTTTGTTATTTTTGCACGGATTGATTAAAAGAGAAAATTTTGATATTTCAAGTGATTATAGTTTTTGTTACGACTTCTATAAGTAAAAGTATTATAATGGATCCGTCAACTTCACGTATATGAGCATTTAAAAAAATATTTTTTGGTTAGTTAAATGTTTTAGAAATATTTAAAATTAAATTAAATATGTCCAAAAATGTGGTATTTTTGATATATACATTGAGTTTCAACAACTTTGCGGGTGAGTGCCGGGAAAAAAATGCTTTTATGCTCTTAAAATATAAGATTTTAGTTAATAAATCCCAGAATACCTATTTGCTCATTTGTGCGATTTTTGAGTTATCAAGATTTTTGTGAGAGAGTTCCGGTTGCTAAAAAATCAATGTGAAAAAACCAAACAAAAAAACAAGTTGTTTTTATTATATTTTTTTATTGTTTTTTCTAAAGGCACATAAAGTATGCTCTAATTTACAATTTAATTTACTAATTTATCGTTTTCCATTCCAAAGTTACAGCATAAATAGTCAAATAAGACAATTTTCTCCAAAATACAAAAAAGCCATAAAAGGTTAACAATTTATTTTCCAAAAATTTTTTTTTCAAAAATTTTTTTTTAAATGCTGGTTTTTTATGTATTTATTAATACTCATCAATAAAAAATAACAACTTTTTAATATTACGAGTTCTATGAATTAATCGCCACTTTCTCTACCATTCACCCCACTGTGCGCCGGGGCTAAAAAATGTCTTAGCGCTGGAATGACTTGATTTTGTGTGCGTGTCTTTATGAGCATGTTTAAAGTCTTACGTTGGATATTTATAGTCGTAACTAATACTTGTTTGTACGCTAAACTGAAAGATGATTCGCTTTCAGCTACTACAAGAACACCAGCTCTTTTAGTCGTTTCCTTAAGAAAAAATTTTCGTCCCTACTTTTACTTTTAGATTTTTTTTCACTCATATATTTTTTATGTTGTAGTTTACGGTCTTTTAGCTCCATTTTCTTATTTTTCATGCACCAGACTTTATTTGCAACTTGTTGATGACAACTTCTTGTTAGCAAGTTTGTATTTTTTCTTATATTCTTGTGCTTTACAGGTAATCCCCATATAACGAGGGAAATATTTACTAAAATTATATCCTGTTAAACGTCTAGAAGAAGTGGATAGAATTCAAACAAAACCGTGTAGTCTGAAGCTAGGATTATGTTAATATTTTATTGCTAGATATATATTTGAATTTAATTCAGTTATTATTATAAAATTATATTTAAAATAATACCGTAGTTTACTGTAGTAATATTTCCCCACTTTCAACATTTTATACATAATTTTTTTATTCATAGTTTTATTTTAAAATTATGTCGGTCGTGCTTTTAACTGCATGATAACTCCGAGATATTGATAGCTGTGGTTTGACCGTTTAGCTTAGTTCAGGTTAAGTTGAAGAGAAGGGCATAAGCAAGAGCTGTCCCAATCTGTTCAGGATTACACTTCAGCTTCATAGGCCTTTTGTGCGCTGTATTATGGCAGTTTAGGATGTCAACTTATGTGGCCACATCTATTCAATATTTTTCTTTTAATTCAGACCACGACTCAGGGGATGATCCCTACAGTGCATTGCGCCGAAATTAGCAAGGAGGGGATATCATTGAGAGGAGAGGCGAAGATATATGGGAAGGCAGAGAATTTTCGTAGCTATTTCAACATTTTACTTCGTCGGTTACATGGCAGACGAAGGAGCGTGCTGTACTTCTGTTCTTTAGTACACGACAGTGTCAATCACTGGCAGTTATGTTCAGTGATCAGCGCTTAACCTTCATCACTGAAATAAGCTGGCAACAACTAACTCGATCATACCCTAATGCTGATCAGAAGAATTCAACACAATATTCATGACCGAACTCTAGACCCTCCGCTTCACAGTCTCGTGTTAACTATTTCAGACAACAGCACCCTCATATAGTTTGGCAAAGTTTCTAAATTGTGGATATTTTCCTAAACAAATAAATCTTCATGAACAAAAGTTTATAGAACGCTTCGTCCATGTGAACATAATTGTTGAAGTTGGAAAGCAATTCGAGCAGCTCTGAATAGTTTTAACATTAACAAGGAAAAAGCAATATGTGAGTGTCGGCGAGAATATTCCTGATATAGCATAATAAGCAAGTAGCTGCCGATGAATGGTGAGCGCTCTGTAGTCATTCTCGACGGTATCTAACCTTAATGGACGGACGGTCATGGCTAGATCGTCTTAGATTTCATCACTGATCAAGAATATACTCTATGGGATCTTACGAGGGATATTTCGCTGCGTTATACACGGAATGTCATACTGAATATAACTTCCAATTCTTTTTTGGAGGGCATAAAAATCCATTTGAATAACATTTTTGCATGGTATTATAATTTTTTCTCACGCTTGTACCAATTTTCAAAAGGTTTTGGACTCAATTCGTGTATCGTATTATACGAAAATCTCTCTTAACTCTTTAAGCGTTATACATCGAAACCGGTCTGTATAACAACTGTGGCACACGAGGTTGAACTGTATTTCCTTTTTCTGTTCTACAGCTTTTCTGCTACAGTTTTCCATCTTTGGCAGCTTTTGGTGTTGTAATAATTTTAAGATCATTGTTGTTGTTGCTGCTAATAATATATTACATTCTCATATAATGAGCCGTTTTTTTTTTCCTTTTCAAAAGTTTCGATGTGCGTAATATTCTTTTTCAGCTGAAGCATTAAATAACTTTTAAATAAAGATTGGACGTGTGCATGGTTATTGTACGTGTGATACGGATATTTATGTGTATCTGCTGAATGGGAATTTATGTATATTTCCAGTATCTTTGGTTTCACGCAAAGCAAAAGAACAGGAAAGAGAGGACGGGGAAAGCATAATAATTTAAAAGAATATGCTCCAGCATAAGGACAATCATGAGCAGATACATGAACATTTTACATATTGGATGTTTTGCATTCAAATTTGTTTATATTTCGTTAAAGATTTTATGTAATTTTTTTTCCAAAATAATTTTTATAATGTAAGAAAGATGGATGAGAAACTTTTTTAATTTAAAATAATGTTTTTTTACAGAATGAGGACTTATTTTGAGATAATCGCTAATAAATTTATTTATATTAAGAAAGAAATATTATTAATTCGATTAGAAGATTGGAACGATTTTATTCTGTTTTTAATATGAATTTTGGAAATGTTTGACATCTAGTTGCAGTGATTTGTTGAAAACTTGAGTTCTTTTTAGATCCCAACATCTGCAGTGAGAATGACTTTTAATATGAACATATTTTCATAGGACAAGATAAAAAAAACTGATTTTCATATTTATATTTATGGATTACACAACAATATACTTAAACAAAACAACAACATAGACTTTTACAGCAGTACTCACAAAAAATAAAGTAGACTTGATCAATACTTTAAAATAAATTTTCTATGAAATTTTTACTTTAAAGCACACTTGAGGTACACATTCATTTTTGTGAATAAAGCAGGTAGTCTTTTCAATGAAAAATATTTTTACAAATACCCAACGTTAATCCCTGTATGTTTTTAGGTATAAAATAAAAATGAAATAAAAATATTTTTTGTTTGTTTTTCAAACAAATTTAAAACACTTTTTTTTAGCATTTTTAAAATTGCTAACAAAGCAAAGAAATATAACTATTTGTCAACATCACGTCAACACAATATCATAAATACCACATTTCAGTACTTTTTGCCATCAGCAATGAACTGTTTTTAAAAGGTTCTGGTTATATTCCAAGCCTTAGAAGATAGAAAACAAGTAAAAACGTTACATTCGACCGAGTCGAATCTTAAATACCCTTCAAATATTTAGTAAATAAAAACTGTATTTTTATTCTTATTATTAGAAATTACATTT
Organism: Linnaemya tessellans; assembly: GCA_951800035.1. NCBI lineage: Eukaryota > Metazoa > Arthropoda > Insecta > Diptera > Tachinidae > Linnaemya > Linnaemya tessellans. The sequence goes on along the minus strand of OX637535.1, from coordinate 29,864,318 downwards.
TTATGGTATTTGGCTTAAGTAAACAAGAAAAAAATATTATTTTAATACGTTCGTTTTCAATGACTGAGACACCTTTCCCTCAGCATAATATCTTACGTATTAATATTTTATATCAACAAGCAAAAAAGAGACTTCGACGCGGTAAACATTTTTAACCTGCTGGATCACAGTTCTTTTAAGGACATGATATTGTGTATTTGTGGACTCCGCCCCTTTTAGTGGGCATTGAAGTTACATATTATATGAAAACATAGTTAAATATTTAACAAATTGTATTCCTTAAACCTACATTCCTTTAGAATTTTATTCATAAGCTTTCACGACTAAGGCAATATGTTCTCTGATCTTCCGCTTCCCTACCCCTCCACCCCGCTCCCCTTTGCCGCTAAATGACCTTATCAAAAACATAAATTTTTTTCTACACTTAACTACCACGAAAGTTTAGTTTTTAAGTGTTTACGATTTAGGTGAGATGTCTCCCCCACGGCCTTTCTCGGAGTGACACTGTATAGAGTTTTAAGATTGGGCACAGAAATGTCTTAAAGGATCTGTGATCCAGCAGGTGAAACACTTTTAATTTATCCCAGTCCCTTTTTTGCATATTGAAATAAAATTTTAATACGTAAATTGCTTTTATGCTGACGGAAAGGGGTCTCAGTCATGGTCCTCCCAACACATTCGAAACGACCGTATTAAAATAATCGTTTTTCTTCTTGACTTAAGCCAAATACCATAAAAATTTAAATTTTGAGAAGAATAAAATAGTTTTAATTTAATAAATATTTGTAGTTTATTTAAAATTCGACCCAGTCGAAATCACGTTTTTGCTGGTTTTACTTAAGGTAAAGTTTTAATAGCTCAACGGAGAAAAATCTGTTATAACTAATTATTTTGAGCGTATGAAAAACTATGTATCACAATTATTTCAACATTTTCATAATAATAATATTTGAAATGCTTATATATACAAAATGTCGAATTAGATGACAAAAACACTAAAACCCGATCAGAGTAAATATTGCAAATAACCAACAATCCAAAAATTTCTAAAATATATTTAAACTCCTTGAAATCAACATTAATGCTTCCGTAAATTACGTATGTTAAATAAGTACGTTGTACATAAAATATTTAACATAGACGCCAAAATGCCATCAATGGCATACAACAACGTTTGACATTAAAGTTGTTGTAAGAATGTGAAGTAGCAGCGCCAATATAATCTTAAGTATTTTCTTATGTTTTAAATTGACAGTGTCTTTAAGAAGATTAAATATTTTTTATATGTATTTCGTTTATATACGCTTACAGTGGAGAGCAAAAATTGTCATATTCCTTGTAATTACTCAGAATAGAGTTAAAATTTAAGCTTATAATGAATTTGCCAAAAAGTTCAAAATTCTATGTAAAATTTTAGCCAACAATTCAAAAGTAGTTAATTTATTTGAGATATTGTCTCCTTTAATTTATTAAACATATGTATCTGTGACAATACGTAATAAGCGCTTAAGTCTACTTAAGAAAAATATTCTTAATCCATATTTTATTCGTTAGATGTTGTTGCATTCAATTGGCGTTTTCATTGGTCAGATTCATACGTAACCCAGGAAGTGATGCCAAAAAAAAAAAAATAAATAATAATAATAAATAAGCCTATAAACGTCTTTGCAGTAGCAGACACTTTAGAAAAAATTTTTGTTTTTAAGTAGACTTAAGCGCTTGTAACGTATTGCCACATACATACATGCCAAACTCTCAAAAACCATTTGAGAATTACATAGCAAAACAGGCATAGTAGGCTTTTAGAAGCAAAGCAAAAAATTCTGATCGATTTCAATTTTATATCTTTATGGTATTTAAAAGTTTGTGAATAACCGTTGATTTATTTTTATTGACCTTATCAGTTTATTGTAATATTTATCAAGCTTGTGGTCGTTTTTTATAATATATTATTTCTTATAATTTTTATTCGATATTTCGTTAACAGCTTGTTAACATCTTCAGGAAATAAAATTATTAAAATTTGTGAATAACCTACAAGATTTTGTTATTTTTGGAATTAAGTCTTCTGACGATTTGGTGTAATAGCCAAGGAAATGCCACTGTGGCTGATTGGTAGAAATGGTAGCCTATTAGTGCAGAGGTCGCGGGTTCTATTCCCGTCAAAGACCTTGGGAATTTGTCACGCTTTCAGGTGACACACTGGCGCCTAATAGAACCCAAGTGGGCTGGATTTATTAATCAGCCTGTACAATCTGCTTACTTAACCCGCAAAAAACAAAGCATTTAGTACATTGAATGCTTTAATACATATAAATAGATTTTATTTATATATAAGGTACTCGTACAATTATTAAAAAATAATATTATATTTTAACTTTACTTTTAGCATTCTATTTGCCGACATTTGTGGTTTTACAAGTCTGTCGGATCAGTGTACAGCCGAAGAATTGGTGCGTCTGCTGAATGAACTATTTGCCAGGTAAGCAAAACAAACGAGATTCAAACATTTATGATAAACTCCTTAGAGCAAATATATATAAATGTATACACATTTACATATAATTTAATTGTTCTTTTCATTATTAACAACAATAAAACAATATAAAGGGATCAAGAGTTTAGAAATCAAGTTGAGACTTTGGGACATCAAATTCATGACTTTGACCATAAAATTTTGTATTTTATATTTCACATTAAAAAAGTTGTTAAAAAAGCGTATTCAGGTTTTTGGAAATTTTTTTCTGTGTAAAATTGAATTCCTAACTCGAGACTATAATCTATATTTTCACTATAGTCCTATTCACAATTCTGTGCAATTGGTCTTGCATCATTGTATTTGCAAAATAATTCTACTCTAAAGCAACAAAATGCATTGAAAATACTCTCAAATACTCTTTCAATTTGCAAATGCTAGAATGCAAGACCATTTGCACAAGATCGTAAAAAGGGCTTATGAGTTTTTAATGGAATTAGCTCTTTTCACTTTTTCATTGCTGGTAAAACTAGCGCAGATCGAAATGAGACAAAAAAGTCTATTTGAAATATCACAAGTATTTTTGCAGATCACTTTGCTTCGTCTCTTATTTTTATAGCCCGCAAAAAAGAATTGTAGGGTATATTCACTTCGCCATTTCGTGTGTAACGCAGTGAAATATATTCTTGATCAGTGATGAAAATTCGTTTATTTCTAATAAGAAAGTATTGAAAGGAGTTTCAAATGCGAAGAAGCTTCTGAAAAATTTTAAATCGCATGCATTTTCCAAAACAAAGTTTTTTACCAATTTTTTAGGAAAGGGGTGCCCCGTTGCAAAAAATCAATTTTTTGGTTGAAACACAATTTAGCCATCTCCATTTGTCCGTTCATGATACAGCACAAGCGAAAACATCCACATCCTTGAAATTTGGCATAGATACATTTTAAAATATTCCACAGATCGAATTCCTAAATGGGTTGAATCGGGCTAGAGGGACAAAAGTTTTTTAAGAAGAACTACTCTAACCTCTAAAAAACTAAATAATTTTTAAAGTTTTCCTGTAATTTTGTTAAGCAAATGATATATTTTTATGTCAAAGAAGATCCAAAGTATTGAACTTGGGGTCAGAAGATCAGAACAATAAATTTTTGGACTCCGGTAAAAATTAAACAAATGTTATTCCTTAAGCTTGTATTGCTTAAAAATTAATTTCTATGCTTTTAGAACGAAGGTAAGATGTTGTCTGATCTTCAGCTGACCTACCGCTAGACCCACCTTTGCCCCCTCAACGACCCCATCAAAAAAAGTTTTTTTTATACCCTCCAAAAATGAATATGGAGGCTATATTCACTTTGTCATTCCGTTGGTAACGCAGCGATATATCCATCTGACACCTCATAAAGTATATATATTCTTGATCAGTGATGAAATCTAAGACAATCTGAGCATGTCCGTCAGTCCGTTTGTGGAAATCACGATTCAGTCCAAACGAAAAGAGCCAGACTTTTGAAATTTGGTACAAATATATCTTGAAGGATAGAACAGGTTGAGTTCGGAGATGGACTAAATCGGGCAAGAGGGAAAAAAGTTCACCTAAAAAGAACTAAACCAACCTCTAAAAAACAACACGTTTTCTTTAACGTTTTTTAAAGAACGTTCAACGCGTTAAATGTGAAGCCATAAAATACAAAAAATATATATATTTGGACCCCGCCCCTTTTAGTGGGCGTTATTATATGCAAAAATAATGTAAAAATTTAACAAATTGTTTTACTTAAGCCTACATTCCTTAAAAATAAAATTTTTAAGCTTTAATGGCGAAGCTGAGACGTAACCTGGTACTACTCTGCCCTACCCGCTCCTCCCCTTTTGCCACCTAAATGACCATATAAAATTTTTTTTTTTTAATTTTGTATTTAATTATCCCAAACATTTATTTTTATAGTTTTATGACAAAGTTGAAATGTCTCCCCCACAACCCTTGCCAGAGCGACCCCGCCAAAGTACAGTTTTAATACCCTCCAAAGAGAGTTGAACCCCATAAAGTATATATATTCGTGATCAGTGATGAAGTCTAAGACAGTCTAGCAATGCCCATACGTTCGCCTGTGAAAAACATGATGTTGTCTATTTTTGAACCCCGCCCCCTTTAGTGGGAGTTGACGTACGATATTATATAAAAGAACTCTGTCCCACCAAGTTCAACATTTTAAATTTACTTGCTCAATAATGTTTTAACTTTTAACGTTTTTACTTGTTTTACACTTAATTACTCCCGACAATTTACTTTTTAAACTTTTACGCCATAGGTGAGATGTCTCCCTCACGGAACCTCCCATGGTGACTCTGACAAAATAGAGTTTTAAAATATTAAAAATTTTTAATTTATCTCCGTTGATATAATATATTAACTAAAGCGAATTCAAGCCTTTTTTCTCTGTGAAGTTAAATGTTTAGCTTGAAACTGTAATCAAATTTTCACTATGAGTTTTTCATAAAATTTACCCTTTTCTCCTATTTAATTGATGTTGAAATTAGCGCATGCCGAAGAGGGATAAAACAATTTTTTAAGCCATCACAAGTATTTTTTCAGATCCACTGGCTGCGGCTCTTGTTCTAAATATTAGCAAAGACGAATCGTATCATATTTGATTTCATATGAATGATTATTTAATCTCATAAAATGTTTTTTAACAAAATTTATACATTATGCGAGGTCTGTTCAAAAAATAAGGTGCATTTTTATTTTTCCTAAAAACTATTTATTATTCAACAATATCTATTTGGTCCCCTTTAAAGTAGTTCCTTTCTGATAAAAAACTTGCGCCAGAGTTTTTTACAATCCTCGAAGCAGTTTTGACATGATTTTTTTTTGACGTATCTGTGATCTCTCTCTTTCTCTCTCTCAACGAATCGGTTTTTATTTCCTCAATCATAATTATCATAAATTTATCAAAAACGAGCTAATGAACCGAATGCAACTTTAACAAAATTATATACCTTCTTCAACATGTTAATAGTACATTAGCACATTCATCAACATCGTCATCATCCACATCAAGAATTAGAAGATCTGTCTTTCATTCCAATAATGCAATAGTAAAGAGACATACTGACTACACCAACACCAATATGTGTAAATACATATGCATATGTACATATATGTTGATAGATGGAAAGGAAATATTAATCAAATGTTGTTTAAATGCTAAATCCATAGCTGACGCAGATTATATAGCAGGAGTTAATAAGAACAATCCTGCGTCATTATTGGGATGGTAAAAAAAAGATGGTAATATAATTTTAAGGAAAACAGGTAGACAAAAAAGAAATTGTAAATTGAATAATAATGTTTTACGGAAAATTGGAAAAATTAGTGGAAATAAAATTAAAAAAAAATTTACGCAATTGTTATGCATTAAATAATACGCAATTTACACTTCGAAATTTCGAAAAAATTATGTACATATTACAAATTATTTATAGACGAATCTGGCTTAAGCTACAAAGCAAACATTTTTGTACGCATCATATCCTTAACGCCAAGAGGACACAATGGATTTTTAACAGCAGAAGTAGAATGCGTATTTAAAAAGAATTTAATGTAAAAAGGGCATTTAATACAATTCGAGACGGTCCTGCACATGAACATTTCTTTTATGAACACTTTTCGTTAGGATTCTATTCTTATTATAAATCTTCAGCGACTCAAAAGGGATTTCAGTACCAAATTAAGGAATTTTTAAAATATTGCAATGTATGTGCTTATGGTTTTTATATTAAGTCTTTTATATTAAATTTTGAGTGGTAACTTGATAGCGCCGTTACCAAAACTGAAAAACTGTTGTTGAAAACTGTTGCTAAAAAATGTTGTCAAGAACAATTCCCGTATATATATTTTTCTATGCCAAAATCTAAATAGCTGTTAACTTTAACTTCATGCTGTAGATAATATCTAAGTTATTTAAGCTTTTCATAGGACACAATATGTTTACCAAATCCCATTAACACATAAAGCCATGAAATCCCTTTTAAAAATACACCATACAACAAAATATACAATAGGTTCGCACGTAATCTAAGTTGCGAATTTGCCAATATTATACATGAGAGCCTTTCAAATAGATACAGAAAAAAAAAAATGTGTATTGAGGTTACATTAAGTGTACATCACACGCACAGCGAGATAAGGACTTTTGCGTATAAATAGAGTGTTTTATTTGCGTATGCACAAAATCCAAAATCAGCTGGCTTTAATTCTGCTCCGAAAATCATTTATATAAACAGACATAAAGCACAGATAAGAGTATCATGAATTTAAACCCATTGTGTGAGTTATTCATTTTGATTGGCTGTGCATCTGTAGTTAATATCTTGATCTGTTACAGTGTGTCAATTTGGGTGTAAATTTTAATTTTTACATTTTTCTTTACTACATTCCAGATTTGATCGCCTGGCAGCAGAACATCATTGTTTACGTATCAAACTATTGGGTGATTGTTATTATTGTGTGTCCGGTCTGCCAGAGCCTCGACCGGACCATGCCCACTGTGCTGTGGAAATGGGCTTGGATATGATAGATGCGATAGCGTAAGTACACCAAATCATTTTAAAAACACAATATCTAAGGAGAAAGCATGAAACCAATACCAAATAAATTTACTCCACCATCCTGCCATATATCTTAAAGCATGCATGTGCGTGTTTTCACTTGTCTTAAATTGTACCAAAGAACTCATGCGTATACGCACACACATATAAAAAAATATTCCGTAGCTTAAACGAAAAATACTTTAAGCCACAATAGATTTTGCTAGCATTTCAAATTGTTTGAAACAGACTTTAACAGTATCAGCATCTGAATATAAAAACAAATCAAAAACAAAGGATTATGAACTCTTAAAATGTTAAGTAACATGGAAAGTTGTTTAATTAAAAAGGATTTATCATGAAATTTAATCACCCTCAGAGTTTAATGTACATACATTTTATAAAATTTTTGCTCGTACATATTTGCACAGGGTGGGCAAATTTGAGGTTAGGAAGTAAATTAGCTGTCACATGATGAAATGTCACGTACTGAGCTATCACTATTTGACATTTATTTAGTAAAAAGTTCGGAAATTTTAGTCATGGCACCAGCCGACTATTTTTTGTGTCGAGCATTTGTGAATTGGCTGTTTGAAAAAGTGAACAAAAACAACGTATTTTTCAACAAAATCATCTTTATAATTTTCAACTAGGCCGTTACGTTAAGAAACAAAATTGTCGGATATGGGCCTCACATATTCCACAAACGATCCTCGTACAACCATTATATATAAAAGAAAGTGCCGCATGGTGCGGTTTATGACCCGGCGGCATTGTTGGACCGTTGTTTTTTCGAAAATGAGCAAGCAAACACCGTCACCATGAATTCTCTGTGCAAAAAAACCAAGATAACTGATTTTTTGTGGCTAATGTTAACATCATTGACCTTTGGTATCAGCAGGACGGCGCTACAAGCTACGCAGCTGGCCAAACAATTCAATTATTGCATGAGAAATTTCCTGGTCGCGTAATTTCTCGATTTGGGCTGCCGCTGGATAATTTTTCTGGGGCCATTTGTAGAATCGGCTTTACGTGAACAAACCGCAAGCAACTGACGCTCTGAAAGATAAAATTCGGCGCTGCATTGACGAGATAAACGAAACTTTGTTGAAAAATGAGGTTCAACATTTTGTGAAAGTAGCGGACGTCTGCCGACATGCTGGAGGCGGGCATTTGTCCCACATCATATGCCATTACTAATTTCCATATTTCTATTTAACGTTGATATTAATAAAACTAAATTTGTGAAAAAAGTATGTTTTCGGCCAATTTTTTTCCTGACCTCAACTTTTTCCACCCTTTACATATTTCATAGTTGAAATTCTAATAGAATAAGGAAAACAATTGAAATTTTTCTTTATAAGCCTAGTATTCTGTTTCAAATTTCATGTGAAATTCTGACAGAACCCATACAAAAAATATTCAATCGAAATATTTGTGGAAAAATGTTGCTAGACTAGTACTCTGTTTTAATTATGAAAAACATGTGAAATAACATGAATGTTATTTATTTCGAACGAAAAAAAAAATTTCTCATTGAAAATGGAAAACATAATTTCAATTAAAAAGGAAAAAAACTGAAACTGAAATAAGTCATGTTGCGCAACATATTTCACAAATTCAAACAGAGTACTAGGCTATACTGTTGAAACCTGGGCTAATATTTCAAGAAATTATTGTGAACAGGATTTTAATAAATTTTTAATTTTTTTTCAAATATATGTCATACACAATATAAAACATAAATCTCACAGTAATTATCCTTATTTCGATACATTTAAGCCAAATGTAAAATTAATTGATTATATTTTTAAAGCCGGAATAGCAGAATTTGAACTGAAGGATTTCTTAGTGTTAACCAAATAAAAAGTTCCAGGAGTTTTAAGGCACCCTCGCGGTACAAAGTTGACTGGCTGGCTCATAAACTCAAAAACTATATTGAAAATTAAAAATTTTCCACGACTGCATAATTTAAGCTATAATTCTTTATTGTGCAAAATAAAGGCTCAATACATCATTAAATGTGCAGTTTGCTACAAGTAAAATGAAATAACATTTCCAACAACTTTTTCTACGCAAGTTCGCCTGTTTCTCCCCACTCTATTTCTTAGTTTTCTTAATGACTTTTTATGTCAAACTTTCAATCCTCTCTATACTTTTGCAGATGGCACCAACATTTGCCATTAATATTCATTTAATTATAAGATGTTAATGCCAGATATTGTGGTGGTGAGAAAAGACATAGATGAAAACCTTTAAGAATTGAGGAACAAAGTGGATATTTTCTTTCAGCTGTCTTTGGATTTGTGATCAGTAGTACCCAAGTGATCATTCAAATTGAAACAACTGGTCCATGGGAGATGCCTGTGGTTTCCACAACTTCTCTCACCTTCAATCTCTGATCGGCTGAAACCAAATCGTGAATTTTCTCCATTGTTTCGGATGTAGAGACCTCAACTGGGCGTCTAGAACGTCCGGCATTTTCTGTCCTTGTACGGCCACATCGAAATTCACAAAGCCATTCTTTGCCATGGAAATGGAAGGTGCAGAGCCTCCGTAATATTTATCAAGCGTAGCCATGGTTTGAACGATATTTTTTTTCAGCAAAAAATAGTTCTTAATGAGCACAGGAAATTCACTTTTTTTACGCTACCCGAAAATTTAAGTTATATTTCTCAATTCAGACACCCTCCTGGTTTTTTTATTTTTTTTTTTAGTAGGACCAGCAGTGAGGGGATGACCCCTATATATGCAATGCATTGCGCCGGAACTGAAAACGAGGGGATAGTATTGAGGGGACAGATTAGGAAAGATGAGAAGATAGGCAGTTGTTTTTTTTGTAGCTATTTCAACCTTTTACTTCGCCGGCTAATTTTTGCTACAGGGCCGACGAAAGTGGGTGCTGTTACTCTGCTTTTAGTACATGATAGTGTCAGTCGCCGCCAATTATGTTCAGTGACCAGTGACTATGCCTCCATCACTGAAACAGGCTGGCAACAACTGACACAACCACTCACTAATGCTGTTTAGAAGAATTCAACACAATATTTCATGACTCAGCGCGGGCTCGAACTCACGACCCTCCGCTTCATAGTCTTGTGTTCTACTACTTCAGCCAACAGCAGTTGTTTGGGAAGAAATAAAGAACGATGATGCTCCACCAAACAGCTGATTTTAATAGATGTAAATATGGGTGATTCGTTAATGCTTTCAGAGTTGTATTTACTCTAAAGATGACAATTCTGATCATTGTTAGAGAGCCACTTAATCGGAATTATGCTTCATCACTAAGCACAATTATTCAGTAAAAGTGGTTATTCTAACCCGCAATAGATCCATTTTTAAAGTAAAGTTTGACAATTTGGTTGCGTTGTTTTGACTTTAAGTAAAATGTCAACACAATTTGTCATTTTCAACTGCCACACATTATCAACATCGATATTTCTCAGTCACTACCCCCAAGGCGTAGAGATTATCAGCCAAATATTAACTGGAAACTTCAATGATTCCAACGCAAACTGTACAAACAAACATATATATTTATTATCAAATTTAATTCATATTAGTTTCAGCACTAACGCACACTTCTGGAATCGCCTAAACACAATATTGAATACATTTCCATATAAAATGAGAAATTAATGTCGACTCCACTAAATAAACTATAATAATGTTTTGCTATATAAATAGTCACATGCTCAAATATTTAAATAAAACACATTATTCGCTTATGTGTGTATGTGTTTTACGTATTATACGCAGGGACATTAACAAAATATAATTTAACATTTTCTATTTACGCTCAGTTTGGTACGTGAGGTGATGGCAGTTAATGTCAATATGCGAGTTGGCATCCACACTGGACGTGTACATTGTGGTGTTTTGGGTCTAGTAAAATGGCAATTTGATGTGTGGTCTAATGATGTGACATTAGCAAATCATATGGAGAGTGGTGGCATACCAGGGTAAGTAAAATTAACAAACAAATATTCTTTTGGGATTAAAAAAAAAAGCAAAACATCAAACTGTACATGCATAAAAAAAACGATATATTGAAACATAATAACGACAACTTATTGCTACATTGTACAGCGTTTATGGCACATCAGTTTTAGAGCTTCATTTACATTTCATACGAGCAATTTGTTTTTCCCGTAGCTAATATATATGTAATTTAGAGTTTTATAATTTATTCAACAATTGCGGTGGTCCATAGTGTGGAAAATAACATTTTTTTCAAATAATTGCGTTAAAAAAAAAAAAATTCGAAAACAATTTTTTGCTTTTAATCGTGTGACCGAGAGAATTTCTTTGGCATCGTGAAACACGCGGGAAATCTCAGTGTTTCAATTGATAAATATTTTAGCCTCTGGAAAATATATCTACTTTATAATCAAAAATGTTGCTAGATTAAAAAAACAATTTGTTATCTAATATCCAATCAAGCCGTGACCAATATTATAGCTGTACCTCTCTGCTTTAATGGATGCAACTGAAAACATACGAAGTGAACTGTATGAGGTAAAAATAAATTACTTGATACTCTTCGATCATTCTAAAGCCTTTGAAAAGGTTGATCGTAGTACGCAAATCATGAAATTTTGGTAATCCTTTATTAATTTTTCTCTAACACCCACCCGATTGCTATTTTCACACCTCTCAAGTCGTCTGTAATTTGTGTATTCAGACAACATTTAATCGAATTTATTTAGCGGTGTGTGTGGTTTAGAGTTAACTACTTCGGAAGCTTTTTTTTCTTGCCAAAACAACTTTTGAACCAAAAAATTCATGTGGGCGCAACTGCATTTCATTTAAATCCTCTCAAATCAAAATCAAAAACGTAAAAGTGCTTGTTCAGATAAGAATCAATATCTTGATAAAACTTGGTTCGCTCCATTAGAGGAACAATATTAGAGAAACAATATTACTTCAGACTCAATTAAGTTTTATAGGCTAAGATTTGTAATATTAAATTTAGAAAGACGTGATAAATAGCAGTACAGAACCTTAAAAAAAGTCATCACATATACTCGTACATCAGAAATAGCAAAAAGAAAGCAAGTAAGAACTTTATACTTGACTGGGTCGAATCTGAATAGTCTCCAAATATTTACTAAATAAAAACTCTATTTTGTCGGGGTCACCCCGACGGCCGGCCATGGGGGTGACATCTCAACTTTGCCATAAAAACAAAAAAGTCAATTTTTGGGGTTATTAAGTGCAAACATTTTTTTTATAGGGTCATTTAGGGGGAGGGTAGGGCAGAGCAAGATTAGAGGATATCTCACCTTTGTCATAAAAGCTTTAAAATTAAATTTTTAAGGAATGTACGCCTAAACTACACAATTTGTTAAATATTTACACTAAATTACCATGTCATATGTTACTTCATCGCCCACTAAAGGGGGCAAAATAACAAAAAAAAACTTTAAAAATTATATTATTTTTAGAGGTTGCTTTAGTTCTTATTAGGGGAACTGTTTTCCCCTCTGGCCCGATTCATTCCATTTAATTCAAAATATATTTATACCACATTTCAAGTGTCTGGCTTTTTTCGTTTAGACTGAGTCGCGATTTCTATAGATGGACGGACGTGGCTGAATCGTCTTAGATTTCAGTACTGATCAAGTATATATATATATATATATATATATATATATATATATATATATATATATATATACTTTATGGGGTTTGCAAGGGATATTTCGCTGCGTTACACACGGAATGACAAATTCATCCAATTCATTTTTGAATAATATAAAAGGACTGTAAAAATGTTATTAAATCTTTACACCGAAACGGGCAATTTTACTTGTTCTGGAAACTTTTCGTGCAATCGATAAATTCGTATTAGTAGCCAAATTTCCACTACTTCACAACATAATTTCTTAGCTCGATTATGCTCTAAAAGTGACCAGGTTTTAATCACTCCTTTTCTACTAAGTAAGCCTTGCTACTACATAAACAGACAATTACAAAGACGAATACTTTTTATACAGGACTTGTACACACAAATAAATAAATACATATGACGGTGTAAAATTATTTGAGAAGGTTAAATGGCCGCATATTGAAAACCTAGACAAGACATGGCAGCACAATGGTGACAACAAAGAAACTGGGCCATCTACGCAGGCGCAGTTTTTTCTAGATATCTTCTAGTCAATAACTATACAAGGATTCAGGAGTTGATGTGGCTGTTGTCACAATAGAGTTAGCCACGTTTTCCCACCTAAGCGGAGAAAGTTTATGCGATTCGCACTGAATCAAAAATTTGCAACACGATAGTGGAATGCCAGTAAAGTAGCTAATCACTGAGTTGTTCCATTCAGTCCTGTCAGGCAAAGTCCTGGCATCCATACAAAAGTCACACTTGAATGCCTCATAATCTCATTGATAGACACTCGACGTTCGACCTCAATTATGGATGTACTGTACACATCACTGATAGCAGAGCTGGACGTGTAGGTAAGGTTTATCAAAGGACTAGCATTCATAAAATCGAGAATTCATAAATTGGTAGAAATAGTTCGATTCTTTAAGAAATACAAATGATCTGTTAGCGGGAACTTATAATGGTAGTTTCAAATGTAAAGAACATGAGCCTCGAAAGTATTTTTAGAATTAAATTTGAAGAGTTCCAAATAAAAACTAACGATTAAATTGATTTAAAAAAATCTTAAATAATAATTAAAGCATATAGTATTTAACAAAAACTTTAATCTTACAAAATATTTGTGTAAAAATCGTATAATAAAACGGTGCTTTAATTGATCTTGTTGCTTGGTGGCACTATCACAAACCATTTTGCGCCTTGTGATGCGCAAAGGCGAATACAATTATATTCTGGCAGTCAAATATGTATGATTTTATTTATTATTATCAGAAAAAATAAATTATTTTTGGAAAGTGCTGTACTTCTACGAGGTGAAATCAATGCAAATATAATAAGGAAACGTTTTTATTTGAAACAAACCAGTACTAGAATAAAGAGTTTTTACATATATATTTTGATTGAATTTGCATTACTAATTTATTTATTTTTTGATTTAAATACTTTTTTATTAATTTTGTTTATACCTTGAAAAAAAGAATTAAAGGGTATATTCACTTTGTCATTCCGTTGGTAACGCAGCGAAATATCCATCTGAGACCCCATAAAGTATATATATTCTTGATCAGTGATGAAATCTAAGACGACTGAGCATATCCGTCCGTCCGTCTGTGGAAATTTGGTATAAATATATCTTGAAGGATAGCACAGGTCAAGTTCGGAAATGGGATAAGTCGGGCAAGAGAGAAAAAAGTTCCCCTACGAAGAACTAAACCAACCTCTGGAAAACAACATTAAATTTTTGTTTTTCAAGGTTCAACGCGTTAAACTTGAAGGCATAAAATAAAAAATAATAAATTTTTAGACCCCGCCCTTGGTACACGTCTGTCCTACCCCGTCCTCCCCATTTGCCCCCTAAATGACCCTAAAAAAAAAATTTAATAAATTTTACATATAATTATTCCGAACATTTACTTTTGAAGTTTTATAGCCTTTGCCAGAGCGATCCCGACTTCAGTGTTGAAGTCTGTACAGGAATGTCTTAAGGGAACTCTGTCCCAGCAAATTAAACATTTCAAATTTACTTACTAAATATTTGGAGGGCATTTAAGATTAGACCCAATCGAATATAACGTTTTCACTTGTTTTTTTTTTTTTTAATAAAACTTTATTGGCAATTTTGATTCAATAGCATAATTTAACGATATTTTTCATCATATGAATAAAATCAATGCCTTATACACGATCTAAGACTTCAGGCCTTAATCAAACATGGATCCATTATATTAACAGAGATTTTTGAGGCGGAAAATTGTATTATATTAAAGGCCTAACTTATAAAATATATTTTATGCGTATAACTCTCTTATTTGATAACTTCTGTACAGAAATATGTCAAATAACGATGCTATAAGCAGTACACCTTAAAAATAATCAATTAACATGAGATTGAAGCAGATTTAAGCGTATTTTAAAAATATTTCACGAGTAAATAGTTTTGTTTTGTTTTGTAATTAAATTAGTTTTTTTCATAAGACCGAAAGAAAACGTCAATTTGCAGTACATTAAAGAAAAGCTCCGGTCTACGTTAGAATTTGTAAAGTTACTAATGGTTTATAAAAAGATTGTTAAGACATTAAACGCTTATGAATACAACTCTATGGAGTTTTGCTTAATTATCGGTAGTAAACCTACTGTACGCTTTTTGGAATATGTGGATGAATTTTTCCCAGTGTATTATTAACACAATTAAATGAGTTATTTTGTCAACGTTTTTCTATGGTTGTTTGCGCTGGAAGAAAATCAAATTACAAGTTATTTTTAATGATGCTCAGGTTTGTTGTTGCGTGTTCTGAATATAAATTTGAATGTTTTGACATTTGGGCAATATGAGTTTTTAATAATAATAAAAATTGTATGACGGCAACGAACATCGCAATGCAAGGGGTTATTGAGCATGTTTGCGCACTTACACACACACATGTGTATGTATGAATGTATTTATATATAGATTACGTATGCAGAATTAGATAATATTTTGAAATTTAATTTATAGTGAAGTGTTATGCAAGCAGACACATGCTTACATACGCCATGAAGCACTTTGATTACGGCAATAATTTATACAAAAATTCACAGAATAAATGAGATGTTATTTAAAATGATAAATTTATTATCTACTATTTGATAACAAGCTCGTAATTATTGTGGATGTAACGAAATATGAAAGAAACATTATTTAATGAAATTAAATATTGTAATTTGGATTTACGTATCGAGGTTAGATGAAAGTGCTAGATTTTGCTTATTAATTAATTATTAAATAGAATTTGGTTTAATAATTGAATATACAAAAGAGAATATGTTTGATTAACTACCTTGCACTGAATGCTTTAATAACATTAAGTCGAACAGTTCTAGTGTAAGCTGGTGTAACTATTTGTAACAACATAGAGCAACTCCACACTGTGCATAATTTTATTTGGCCTAAAGAGAAGATGGGATGCCGGTTTATATTTAATGAATATTATGCAAAATAGCTCATGGTCCCTAATGACCTGCCTACTAATTGTAAATTAGGGGGCACTAAAAGAAAGTAAAATATAATTAAGTTCAGTCCTGTCCTGCGTCGTGCTCCAAAATAAAATAACAAAAGTTCTCATATTTTTATTGTTAAAGAAGTATTTATTTTTTTCATAAATGCAATACCATAGTCAACACATTTATTCCACACTCTTCTCCTTCCAGCTGCTGTGCGACAATATAATTTTTCTGTTCTTTCTACAATTTTTTTTTGTTTGTTTTAATTTAAAATTTTCGCCATTTAAAAATATACTTGAAGTTTTCAGAAATTTCATAATAATTTTTTATGACTTCCAAAAAAAAAAATTTCGTGTGTAACGCAGCAAAAGGTGCCTCTAAGACCCCATAAGGTAAATATATTCTCGATCTGTAATGAAATCTAAGACGATCTGGGCACATCCGCGTGTCTGCGTAAAAAATAATACAGTCCAAACGAAAAGAAATTTTGTATAGGTAAATTTTTAAGGTCAAGTTCGTAAATGGGTTGAATCGGACCAGAGGGAAAAAGTTTCCCTATGAAGGACTAAACCAACCTCTAAAAAAACATAAAGTAGCGTTTGCTTAGGACCAGGACCGACGCTCAGCGGATGACCCCACATATGCAATGCATTGCGCCAGAACTGAAAAGAAGAGGATAGTATTGAGGGGACAGATGAGGAAAGATAAGAAGATATTGATTTTTTTGTAGCAATTTGAACCTTTTTACTTCGCCGGCCAATTTTTTTTTGTTGCCACATGGCCGACGAAGGAGAGTGCTGATCCTTCGTTCTTTAGCACATGATTGTGTCAGTCGCTGAAATTTATGTTCAGTGATCAGTCTTATGGCTTCATCACTGAAACAGGCTGACAACAACCAACACAATCATGCACTACTGCTGATCAGAAGAAGTCGACATGACTCAGCACGGAGTTGAAGTCAGGACCCTCCGCTTCATAGTCTCGTGTTAACTACTTCAAAAAAAAATTTTGGAATTTTGCTAACCAAATTATAAATTTGTATGTCAAAGAAGATCCAAAAAATGGTGCAAATATTTAACAAATTGTATTCCTTAAACCTACATTCCTTAAAAATTAAATTTTTAAGCTTTTAGGACGAAGGCAAAATGTTCTCTGACCTTCCCCTGGCCTACTCCTCCATCCACCTTTGAACTGTTAGGTCTTTCGAAATGAGCAAAGACTTGCATTGCCGTGATTGTTTAGAGCAATGAAGCCATACTGAATTAATGATGTTTTCCAAAATCAGCTAAACATCAAGGACATTGTTCCAACAATACGGCGCAACTTATCCCACAAGAAACGATTAATAGGAAAATCAATTTGGTGTTAATTTTATTTCCGGAAGTGGTCTTGTTCACTGGTCCTCCCTTTGTTAAGTAAGTGGCATATACCCAAAAAGAAGAAATTCTTAAAGCATTGAGTGGAAAAAATAGTGCCAGATTGAGTGGAAAAAATAGTGAAAAAGTGGAGTGATTGATGGAATCTTGTAGCTCGTGGTTGTCGCGAATATATGCCGGAAATCAAAACTGTTTACCAGTTTATAACATGTTATTAAGATAAGAAATTCTTTATTCAAGTTCAAACCTGAAAATGATTTTTTTTTAAATATTTTAAATATTCCACACTTAAAAAAAGCAAGTTGGATTTAATAAAAATTCTTGAAAAATAATTTGCAGATTTGAACTTGAATCTGAATAAAAAATTCGTATCTTACTAATAAAATGAATAAGTCCGAAAATAAAAATTAAGATCATAATATAAATATTGCAATCCAACAGTATTTTTGTTTTGCACTGTCTTTCCAAATTCTCTTGCGGTTGAAGAAAACACCTCACCCTAACATGTTTCGTGCTTTTTCTCATTGCTGTTCAATTTGATACAATATTGTTAAGCCATTTGATTTTTGACCAAATTATCGCAATCAATGTCGTTTGAAATTTTAATACAAATTTTTCTTATTTTTTTTATTATTACATTTACCTTAATTTCGCTTGTTATTATTTTTATCTTAACAACTGATTGCTTCACCATCACTGTCGCCACTTTCGCTGCTTTCACTGCTACTCTCCTATTTAACTCTTCTGTTATGCCTTGCCAGTTAAAAGCACTTACATATTTACCAATAACCATTTGATACCAGTTCAGAGAACATAAATTTTTTAAAAGTATTTAATGGAAAAATTTTTATCGATGAAATATATATTCGCCACACAGATATTCAGCAACCACTGCATGGCTATAAAATTTATTGACATTAAAATTTCTTTATTAATATTCACACAACATAAAATCATTTTGATGTTTTTCTCATGATTTTTATATCAGTAATGAGCATATTTTTTATTAACAATATGTTAAGTGTTTATTGTTTGTAAATTGTTAAAAAATTGTTAAATGTTTACGTTTTCATAACCAGCAATACTTAAGCAATAATAAGAACGTACAGAGAACTATTAACATAAAGCTATTTTGTATTAAGAAGTCGAGAGAAAATTCTTCAATACACAAGCTTAATAAGAACAAGTAAAAACGTTGTATTCGATCGGGTCGAATCTTAAATACCCTCAGAAGTGCAAAAGTTGAACAAAGAACCCTAATGAGATGTTGTAGTGGGTTAGAAATCTGTAATGATTCGTTCTGCTAGTCTGATGTTTATAATCATCATATATTCTAAATGTTCCATTCGTAAAAAAAATAATTTGAATTTAATAAAAGTTCTTAAAAAATAACTTGCAGATTTGAACTTGAGTCTGGATAAAAAATTCTTATCTTAACAATAAAATTAATAACAACGGATCATAAAGTTTAATTAAGTTAGAATATAGAATGCCGAATGCCACTCTTATACTTTATTAAACCTCACGGGTTACTGTGTAATTTTATTAGAACACAAATGACTAAGAAGCTGCTGTTAAGATGAATGGCGAGCACTATCGACCCATAGTGGCTAAATTTTATTATTCTTCTTTTTTTTCAAAAATTAATCAGTTAAGAATCAGTAATATTTGGTTTTGAACAGGAAGATGCTATTTGACATACAATCGATTTATTGCAAAATCAATTTGGTGCCAACTTGATTTGCCTATGTAATGCCTCTGGTTTACTTGTATTGGAAACCTTTATTGAAACCACCAGTGATGCCATACGGGCATTTTTATTGAGAAAAGTAGTTAAAACTTAGCCGGATCGGGTAGTGTATATACCGGAAATATTATTTAAAAAACAAAGTTGTTTTAATTATTTAGCATTTTCTAATAAAATATTTTTAATAACACTCTTCTATTATCATTTCGTTAAGCAGATAAAAAACACTCTATAACTATGCATTTGTAAAATAATATATATAATCTTATACATCCTCAGAAAGCTTTCAGTGCACTCGAAAATAGATAGCAACCGATATATGTATGTATAACACCGGCATAGGTTTTTAATGAAACCATGTCGGTCTCATTCAATATATTTTATAAAAATTGCAAAAAACAAAATAGCATTTTAGGTAAGTATTTTTGTATTAACGAGCATTAATATGGCTATAATAAATTGAATTAAGATTTATAGGCTAATTGTTCGAAATTTTTTGTTTTAAATTCTGAAAGACATGATATATATTCCAAGGTACAAGCACAATATACATGAGCACTGATGATGAAAGCGTTGCGACTTTCAAAAACAGCTATTCTGCTCTGCTGTGTAAGTGGAATAACTAAAACCTCATGTCTTTCTGAACTTAAAACCAAAAATTTCGAACAATTAGCCAATAAATCTAAATTAAATTTTTTTGTTCACTTCTTAAAATTAGGGGCTTTAAAAATTTTTGAAAATAACGCACCTTTGCGGAATTTTATGAAAAGTGTTCTTTTAGCAGCTTTAGTATGAACAACTTCAGCATAAGGAGAATAAAATCTGCGTAGTATAAGAAGTTTAATGTAGGCTCCTTGAAATAAGTATTTTTTTAAAGACGAGAATTAAATATCTCTAAAGGCCGTGACTGATTAACCTAAAAATCCTGCAAAATTCTAGCTTTGAAAATTTGCTTCAAAATGGTCACACTATTGCACCACAAGGATGCAGAAACATCTGGCTGACAATAAATACAACTCTGATTGCATAGAAACTATAATTTTATGCAAATTTTTATAGAATTTTTCCAACCGCAAAATGTGTCACACATATGCAAATCGCGCGATTGTTTTGGATAGTCAGTCATCAATTTCTTAATGATATACAAACATTAACATTTTGCAGGTTACGGTCATTGTACTGTTAATTTTTAATATCCTTCATCTGATTATTTAAAGTGCCATTATTGCTTCAAATCGATTAAACAGGATAATAGTAGCCCACATGATGGCAGTTTTATAGACAAAAAAATAAAACACATGAAAGCGTAAGAGATCAAATTAAAATAACAATATTGCATTTTCATGATTTAAAAACTTTGCGTTTAATAACCAAAATATTATTAACAACACAAGGAGTGTAAAAATCACTACAATCCACTGCCACTATTTCTGTTTGGCAGAGATGTGGAAGTAATTTATATAGAATTTATTTTTTCGCTTGCACTATAAACAATAAAGTACTTAAAACGCCCTATTAAATTAATGTTCAATTTTATTTTAATTCATACCATACATTTTATCTTTATGGTGTATATTTTCTCTCTTGTTAGTCTTGTAGTAATTCCCTGCGGCGTTATTAAACAGCAAAACAACAAAAAACAATGTGTATGTGTGTGTTTTGTTAGCGAGAAAATAAAGTAGGAGGAAAAACAGCATCACCATTTGCTGTTGAATTGTCGCAATTGTCCTTCCTGCTACCATAGTTTGATTTTGTCATTATAGAGAACGCCAACCCATATACGAGTATACAAGTCCTTAAGCGTTGCTGCAAAAGGCTCATGTAATCAAAAATATATTAACACCCACCTAAATGCCAACGCAGTTATGACAACAGACATGCACATTCATGTATTTAAGCCCGTATTGAAGTGTAGATGTCTGTTTTCCTAAAAGTTTGTGCCAAACTCATGCGGTACTATCATTAATGTGGATTTTGCACATTGTTTACTCGTTAATTGTTGGAATGCCTCTTATTGTTGGCGGTGTATGAGTCTATGTGCGCTTTTGCAAGTGTATTCATTGTGTGGTATCTGTGGCATGTTAAAGGCTTCTGCATTACATTACAATAAATTACGTGAGAAAGAGTTAAAAAAACATCTGTTGTACTCTTTAAATCTGATCAGGTGATCAATCACGCATGCATTGCTCGCCTAGAATTCAATATTATTACTCACGTTTCTGAATGATTGTTTTATATCAAGCAAGGAAGGTAAATAGGCACAAGGTTGTAAAAGTAGTGAGTGAAAGAATATGCACCTTCCGAATATGTATATTGCGTGAAGTGCGGTTTATGTTTCTGAAGTCAACCAGAGCGATTATCTTGGAACTATATATTACTAATTGCTCAATATAAATATTAGACCAAAAACAATATGACAAACACCACTACTACTAAACTAAAAAAACACTCTAACAGCCCAAAAACTCATAGTTAAGCAAAAAAAATGTTGACCAATTTTTTTTTGGAAAGGTAACCCTTTGAAAAAATCAATTTTTTTTTGCTTGAAATACGTTTTTACCCAATTTTACCCAAAAGGCGTTTATTTCTAATAACCAAGTATTGAAATGAGTTTCAATACTTGGTTATTATTTTATAATATTATTATAAAATAATATTATTTAAAGAAATTTACAGTATTGGTGATAAAAGTAGTGTTTGATAAACGTCAATCCCACAATGCCAACAAATCAATGATGCCATTAGCAAAAGTCAAAAACTTCATAGATCTGACAACACAAAATAATACTGGAATGCGTGTTGTTAGCATGTTCACATTATTTTCGGAAGTCTGACAATATTGTTGTCTGACAGACAATGATGTGAGCTTACACAGCTCACACAGAGTTATACTCCTAGCAAGCATTTAATACATGTTTAAAAACATTTTTGCTTGTTCTGTGGCTAATAAAATACACACAAAAAAACTATACATTTTGCACAAAATTTCATTGTTTTGTATAAAATTGAAAATTTTACAACTAATATTTTACTTTGCTAACAAAATCCGAATTTCATTAATTATATTAATAAAGTTCAGTATAAATAGTAAATAATATATGAAAATATATAATAAGAACTTACGTAAAAAGCTCATTAATATTTTTTATATAACTGACCTGGAATGAAACAAATAAAAATTCGTTATTAATTTTAAATGGAAATATGCTAATTTAAGCACTAATTATAGAAATGAAGATAAAATAAAAACATGTATATAAATATGTACACATATAACAGTATATATGAAAGTGCAAATTAAATGAGGCTATTGAAAAAAAATTTTTTTGCAAAGCTCCAGATATATAAATTCCTCTAGAAGTATAAAGTTTGGTTGCCAGTCATGGGGCTAATCTTTTTACAAACTGGAAAGTGATCCTGTTAGCAAACAGTTAATTAGTCTTTCATTCCTTTTTACAATTAGCCAAAGTGTTAATTTTTTTATTTGTTAAAAAAACTTAATAAAATTTCAGGAGAGCAAGCGTGAACACAAAGATTGTGCCACTAACGTTGGCACGTAGTTTATTCTTATAAAAAGTGTTGCAAAATTTATAATTTATATTTTAATAAAACTTTAAATATTAACTTAAAACTTTAGGTGACCATTATGATAACGAAAAAGCGACATTATTTTTCTTTTCATTTTAGTCGCGTTCATATCACTAAGGAAACGCTAAAGTGTTTGGATGGTGATTATGAAATAGAAGAAGGCAAAGGTTCCGAACGCAACTCATATTTAAAAGATCATCAAATCGAAACATATCTCATTGTACCGGGTGACACATATCGGCCGGTAAGTATTAAAGAGCACATTTAAAGTTTTTCTATTTATTACAAAGTTTTTATTTTTTTATTTCTATTTTGAAGCATAAAAAATCACGAAACCGTTTGCAAGTAAATGGCAATATATCCAAAGAATTACGTATGATGGGGCATGGCAGCATGCAGAAAAATACTTCCAAGTAGGTGTTGCATAAACTTTTAAATTTCAATTCAACTACATCAAGGGAGAGTTTTAAATAGACTGTACAAATTACATGCAAACTAACATTATGACTTGACGAGCAAATATATGGAACCAACACAAATGAAATTAAAAATTTAATACATATTTTGTTTAACAATGAACAAAAAAAAAATATTATAACAAAATTGTTAGCAAAATGTTTTTACTTAAATTTGTATATTTAAATTTATATTGTGCTGTTTAACACTTAAGTTTTTTGATTTTTATATGATTATTCAATTTTGCCAAAATAAGGAAAATATTCAAAATGATCTTTAAGTGCTTTTTGGTCAAAGAAGTTCCTCTTTATTCTGCAACCGTTTGTCAACGGCACGTCAAGGCCGTTATTACGATTGTCGTGTTCGTAATCGAAATAAAACGACTCCAATGTTAAACATATGTCAAGAGTTGCCACATTCTGAGGATAATAAAGCTGAATATCAAAAGTGGAACATGTCTGTATTCCTTTTCTTTAGCAATTAACAATTTCTAACGGCATATTGCTATAGCCTTTGGTCTTAGAGAGCAATCACAGCCAGTCATAAGTAGTTAATTTTTGGCCAGAAGAATTAGGTAAGGGTAATATTTTGAATATTGTCTTGACGTGTCTTTGACAATCAATTACAGATCAAAGGGGCTTATTTAAAACTTCCTCAGAAACTTCCTTATTTTAGAAGACAGCAGTGATCACTTGCTATTTTGTTATTGAACACGATCCAGTATATAGAATATCTAGCATTGATGGATTGCGAACCATATCGCAGAATAGCCTAGTTTTTTGAAAGCCAGATTGCTAACCACGTTTATTATAAAAAGTTTGCCCACTTTGAGGTTAGGAAATAAATTGGCTGTCAAATGATGAAATGTCAAAAATTTAGCTGTCATCTTTTGACATTGGGAAAATTTAGCTATGGAATGCTAAACGAAAATTGTTTGCGTCGTACGTTTGTAAATTGGTTGTTCGAAAAACACATCGCTGGCAACATACTTTTCAAGAACATCATCTTTAGTGATGAGGCCCATTTTCAATTAGGTGATTATGTAAACAAACAAAAATTGTCGCACACAAAATCCATAAACGATCCTCGTACAATCATTACATATAAAAGAAAGTGCCTGTTTGGTGCGGTTTGTGGTCAGGCCGCATCATTGGCTCGTATTTTTCCGAAAATGAGCAAGGAAAAACAGTCACCGTGAGTTCTTAACGCTACCAAACCATGATAACCGATTTTCTATGACCACAATTGGATAATCTTGACATCAGTGATCTTTGGTTTCAGCATGACGGCGCCACAAGCCGCAAACAAGCTGGTCAAACAATTCAGTTATTGGATGGAAAATTTCCCGGTTGCTTACTTTCTCGATTTGGCGATGGCAATTTTTCGGCTCATTCTTTTTATTATTTTATGTGGGGCCATTTGAGAGACCTGGTCTACGCGAACAAACCACAAAAAACTCACGCTCTGAGAGATGAAATTCGGCACTGCATTGTCGAGATCAGCGAATCTTTGTTGCAAAATGAGGTTCAAGATTTTCTGAAAAGAGCGGATGTCTGCCAATGTGCTAGAGGTGAACCTTTGCCCGACATTATATTCCATTATTAATTCCCATATTTCTACAGTACACTGGTATCAATAAAACGGAATTTGTTAAATAAGTGTGTTTTTTTAATTTATTTTACTTCCTAACCTCAAATTTGGCTACGCTTAATACTGAACGTGTAGCAGTTCCCATAGAATTTCGAGATTGCCCGACAAAAGTATTATAATTATTTTGATTTTGAATGATAACAGGCAGTTTTAACACTAATAAAACAGTAAAAAAAATAGTTCCAGACCTGACAAATAATTGAGGCAACTATTATTTGTTAGTTGTTACAACAAATAAATTCCTCATCAAAACGTGTTGTTATAGAAAGTAAAATTTAAAATATATTTTAACTTAATATTACGTTTGATTCAATGTTTTTCTATTTTTAATATCTTTAAAATAACTCCCCCAAATTAGATTCGGTTTCAGTGATAACAGCGAATCAACGAAAGATCCTGAAGATGAGGTAAATGAATATCTCATGAGAGCCATAGATGCTCGTAGCATTGATCATTTGAGAGCAGAACACTGCAAATCAGTACTGCTATCATTTAAAGACAATTCATTGGAAAGAAAGGTAAATTGCACAACTAAAGAAACAAACAAAAATATTTGCTAAAAAGATTGCTTTTAAATTCATTCAATAGTATGTTACAGAGCCAGATCGTATGTTGAGCGTGTATTTCAACTGCAGTTTTATAGTTTTGATTGGCACCACTGTAATACGCCTCTGTGTTTTTCAAAGGTAATTGAAAAAAGTTGTTACTCATGTACACAATAACTGAAGTTTTAAATTTTATTTTTACTTTATTTATTATATTTTTTTCAATGTTGTCATAATTGTTTTATGATTTTCGTATTTTCAGCAATGTTTACACTGTATGCATATCCTGTTTGGCTGTGGCTGCTATGCTTCTTATATCCTTGGTGGTGGCATGTCATGATCTCAATGTCAAAGTAAGTTTGATATATGTGTTGAAAGCAATCATTTACACGCACTAATACATTTTTTATAGGTTTCGTATTTATGCTGTCGTAAAGACCATAAACATTGTTTACAGTTTTTATGACTTGATGTTTTAGGAGCACATGTTGTTGTCGGGGGTTTTTTTTTAACTTCTATATAACAGGACCCGAAGTTTGGCAACTTCTATTTGACTATAATTTTTTATTACTTTTTTGTTATTTACATTTAGAAAATTCAACTCTATGTGGTATCTAGACTATATGCTGAATCAGGAAATGTGTGCTTATAATCAAGTGCTTTAAACAAAAGTTAATTCATCTATCAGCATATTCAGTGTATGTACGTATTAAGTAGAGATGTGCTAATATCGTGATTTTTTTTTGTGTCACGCGTGAATTACGTGAATAGCGATTATAAATTAATAAAATCACTTTAGAATCGTGCGCAATGGTGTGTGATTTTTAATGCGTATAATATCCACGCACTGAAAACAGAAGATATACTTTTTCTTTTGAATTTTTAATACTAAGAAATATGTACATACACACACATAGAGATACATACTTTCCCACACTAGAAAAATCTTACCCTGAGCACCGATGATTTGAAAAAAAATTAACCATCCTGGGTGAAAGTACGCCTGAGCTCCTTAAACATTACCGCACGGGAAAAAACATTTTTGTTTTGTATTCGTGCGTGATCATTAGCTTAAGTTTACTCACACGCACATCTCTATTGCATTATGAAAATGTTGGTTGTAGCACAATCATGAAGCAAGTGTTATTTTTAAAGTCTTTTATAAGAAAACAATTATTTATCCTGATTATAAATAGTTTATTAACTTGATGTAATCAAATAATATAGCGTTGGCATTATTAATTAATTTTTCCTTTAAGTTTGCAGACGAATCCGAATGGTCTTCTATAGTTTTTTGCTTTTATATTATAATTCTTCTAAATACATAATTCATATTTACCCTGTTCTCTTCTTTGAGTGACATTTTTCAAGGATTTATAAAATTGCGAAGAATTCTTAATTATCAGCCACATCACTGAGACCAATTCCGTTCGGAAACAGAATTGACGCCGTGTTTTGGTTCTTCAGAAAACGATAAACGAAACAATTTGATTGTATGAAATCATTTTTAATATCATGAACAGAATCAGCTAGTGAAACTAGAAAATATTACATTCCGAAAAATTGTTAACTTCTTTGTTTTCTGAGGAAATAAAATAAAGAATCAATTCTGTTTCCGAATGAAATCAGAATCTTATAAATAATCACTGTCCGTAATATAGATTGATTTAAATTTAAAATTAATATGTTATTCTATTTGCTTCTCTATGAGACTTGTGGGTGAAGTAGTAGAAGACGAGGCTATGAAGCGGAGGGTCCTGAGTTCAACATCGCGTCTGAGTCATGAATATTGTGTTGAATTCTTTGATCAGCATTAGTGCATGGCTGTGTTAGTTGTTGCCAGCCTGTTTCAATGAGAAGGCATAGCACTGGTCACTGAACATAATTGGCAGCGACTGACACTATCATGTACTAAAAGCAGAGTAATAACAGCATCCTCCTTCGTCGGTTCTGCAGCAAAAAATTAGCTGGCGAATTAAAAAGGTTGAAATAGCTGCAAAAAGTTCTCTATCTTTACATCTTTCTTCATCTGTCCCCTCAACACTATCTCCTCTTTTCTACTTCCGGCGCAATGTACTGCATATGTAGGGGTCATCCCCTGAGTGCTGGTCCCAGATTAAAAAAAACAACATAATAACTTTATGTGACCTTTAAAATAATTCAAAAAGTATCAAATACAACTTGTTATGTTTTTTGGTTGTTAACTTTTTATAAAAAAGTTGAAAAACGAAACCCACACACAGAATTGTATTAGTAAGTAGATGTCAGAGAACATGTTGCTATTAAATTGTCAACAAAATCCTTGTATATTCCTTTAATCTTAAAGCACATTTAATCCTTGTCGAAATGAACACTCATTTTAATATGCATTTTTAATCAAAACTATTTTTCCATTCATTTTGCAATTGAGTATTCGATTACTTACTGGCTCATGTACTATTTATTAATATTTTTCCCCATTTTTTAACTTTTCTATTTTCTCATTTCTTTTAGCTTCCGAATGGCATCAAAGAGTTTTCATTACGAATTCACAGCAATCGCATGTTGTCGCAATGTTTTGCATTTTTAACGGTTGCATTGATTGCACTCACGACAGGACTATCAATGGTAAGTGTTGCATACTTTTATGATGTGTTTTTATTATTTCATTTCATATTGCCATTTTTTTTTGTTGTTTTTGTTTTGTGCAAAAATATTTCCTGTTTGTTGCACAAACTGTGTTTTGTGTGCAATGCAATTTCAATGAAGTGTACGTGAGGGAGCTGTGAATGTGTCTTTGTAATAAAACTACAAGCCGTAAACTGTGTGATGATGTGTCTTTTGGGAGTTTGCAAGTCGTTTTGCAACTGTAATCGTATAATCAAGAATAGTTGGGTTGATGTTTCTAAAATTTACACTCGCATTAGTTTTGTGTTTAACAAGGAGAACTCATAAGAAGCAATTAATTAAACAGAGTGATGATACTAAAGAAAGGAAATGATTTTTAAACTAATAAGTGATATCTTGTTATACTTAGAATGTGATAACAATTAACTTTCACAAGTGTTATAAAGACTTAATATTCATTGCAAGAAGACTTTAAATAAAACACTTCTGCTATCAAAGTCAAAGTTTAAAGGCGAAGTAAATAGATTAATTGTAAAATCTATGAACTTTTCAGACTATTTTATAAAACATTTCATAAATGCCCCCTCCAACTCTCCTTTATGACGGTACAACATAACACAATTTGTCTTCTTCATAAGGCACTAAAATTTGCATAGAATTTTAATTAACTCGGGCGAAATATTTGAAGGCGTTTATAAACTATAAAACGTGACTTGTAATAAAAAGATTTTTGTGAAATTACTTATACAATTTGTAAAATGGAATGTCTGCTGGTAAAAGGTAACAAACTTAAAGAAAACAAATATTGAAAGAGAAATATTATGTTTAATTAATGATCTTAATCAATTTAAAATACATTTTGTAATGTTGGACAAAGAGACAACTTAAAAGGATATCAGTTTGTAAGATAAACTTTTTGATTGCTATATTCTAATTCAGGAGCATAAAAAACAGGCATTTCTCAAAATGTGCGTGTTTCGCTATGTAAGCTGCTAAGATATTTAAGTGTTAAAAACTCTTTAAATGAACTAAAGGGAAAAGATAACAGATTTACTTTATACAAAAAGTATAATACAAATATTTTCGGATAGTTGCCAGTAAATATGGTGTCTAAAGTTTCCTTGCGTGAGTTTCTACTTTTAGCTAGTTTTAGACTTAGAGCCACCGGGCAAAACACATCAGTTGTAGAAGCCATTGGTCACTTCATCCCAAAGCCGGCGTAGTAAAAAGTTTGAAATAGCTACAAAAATTCTCTAGTTCAATACTATCTCCTGCTTTCTAGTTCCGGCGCAATGCACTGCATATGTAGGGGTCATCCCCTGAGTGCTGGTCCAAGATAAAAGAAAACAACATATGCTAAGGACACTGTGATGAAAATGAAAGCTGATACAGTCGAAAACGCTCTAGCGCAACACGCTTTATTGAAAAAAATCGGATTACTGAAAGCGATACAATTCCCCCCACTAATTTTAAACGCAGCTAGTCTTATTCACTTCGCTTTAGCAAAACATCTCTTTACTGAAAATATCATATTACTGAAAACGAATGGCAAGCCCACAACTACGTTTTGTATAAAACTTACTTCGCTTTAGTGAAAAAATAAACAATGAAAAATTTATTTATTAGAAATCGATTGCATAACTTAAGGCTAAAAAATTTGAGCATGTTTTGTCCGTTAAAAAATTAAATGACAAAATGTATTTGTCCTTTTCGTTCTTACGTACTTTATTGTATATTTCCATTATATTGTCAATGCAAGTGGGTAGACATTTTCGAGGAATTCGTGAAAAATTTCAACAACAAAATGAATAATTCTATGAATAATATTTTTTTTAATAAAATTTTTTTATAAAAAAAGATTGACGTAAAAAAATATACAGATTCGATATAAAACATATTGCTTTACTGATTTTAGGCAGTACGCTTAACTGTAACAAATTTCAGTAATCCGAACCACGTTTTAGAAAAAATATCAGATAGCTAAAAAAGATTGGGTCTTAGATATTCCAAGTAAAGCGGAGTCGACTGTAATTACCAGTTGACTTCCACGAATCTCTAAGAGTAGAGTAAACGCCAGTGCTGGAGCCAGGATTGATGATTGGCAAGCTCTATGCCTTTGTGAACCGAAAATTCATTTACTGAAAAACGGAATCTGCTTCCCTGCCTAACCGTCGAAAATTGACCCAACATTTCCAATACATTCAGAGAGCTTTCTTAAAAACATTTATTCAATATCAAACTTTAATTTTTTTTAATACGCTCCGTCTATGACGAAATATCCCTCTAAGACAAAATAAAGTATATGTATTCTTGATTAGTGATGAAATTCAAGACGATCTGCATACGTCCGTCTGTCGGTGGAAAACACGATACAGTCCGAACGAAAAGAGCCAGACCTTTGAAATTTGATGTAGATAAATTTTAAAGTATAGGACAGGTCAAGTTCATGAATGGGCTAAAGCGGACCAGGGGTAAATAGTTCCCCAACCGACTTCTAAAAAACAACAAGATTTTTTTAAATTTTTTTTTTGTAATTTCGTTAAGCAAATTATGTTAATGTCAAAAAAGGTCCAAAGCGTTGAACTTGGAGCCATAAAATCAAAAGAAAAAAATTGTGGACCCCGCCGCCTATAAAGGGCGTTGAAGTAATATATTACATGGAAAAATAGTGTATATATTTAAAAAATTATACTCCTTAAGCCTACATTCCTTAAAAATTATATATTTGAAATTTTACGAGAAAGGTAAGATGATCACTGGTCTAACCCTTCACGAAACTTTTCCCCCTAAATGACCCTGTAAAAAAATTGTACACTTAGTAGCTCCAAAAATGTACTTTTTAGTGTTTTATGGCAAAGGTGAGATGTCTCCCCTATGGCGTGACCCTGTCAAAATAAAATTTTTAAATTGGGCAGACATGTCCTAAAGGAATTCTGATCTAGCAAGTTAAACATTCATAATTTATCTCTGTCTGTTTTTTCTGAGAAGAGATATAAAATATTAATTGCAAAAACAACGTAAATTGCTTCTCTGCTGATGGAAAGGCATCTTAGCCATGCTGCTCCAAATTAATAGGAAACGACCGTATTACGTTGACTTTGCAAAATTTATTGATGATCTCTATACAATAAAAAATTACTAAAAGATTCGTATAACAATAAAAATAAAGCTTTTATCTACTAAATATTTGGAGGGTATTTAAGATTAGACCCGGTCGAATATAACGTTTTTAGTTGTTTTCATTACAAAACTCTAAGTCTTTAGACAACGAAACTGATTAGAGCTCCAACACTGAAACACTTTACACCGCAAGGGAGGAACCATTAATTGAATCTCTTAAATTTATACCTACAGAAAATGATGAAAATTAACTAAATAGCATAATTGTAACATTTTCCTCAATTTTCAATTAAATTGAATAACAGCAAATAACTTTAGGCTTATGAATAGCCACAGTGATACATTTTAGATAAATATTAACACAACTAAGCAATGAAATTGATTTTTCAATATTTAATTCTACCAAAAATAAACAGACATCAATACGAACAACCCAATCGTAGAGATGGCAAAATTTGCAAATAATGTAGATTTTTGTGCACCCGTAGTTCAACAAAATTTTAGGGGGGCGCAAAATAAGCTTGACCTTTAAAATAAATTCAGAATTTCTAACATTGATTTACAAATGACAGCGTTAAAGGGTAATTGATAAAATGTCTTGTCAGAAAATGGCATATGTTAACTTTGAAATTCAACACCAACCCCGTTGTTTACTTCACAAAAGCGAATATGAAATTATTCTTTTGTGTGAGACTATAACAAAAAATTTTTTTAACAAAACACCAAGAAATGACACAACACAGTCTTCATTTTGAGCATAAATATTCTTGTGGCAGATTCATATCAAGGACATTTTATACCTACAGTCTGCCTATGGAGGGTGTTGGAACTCATATACAAAATATCTTCTACTCGTATTCGTGGAACAATTGGTGTAATATTCTTAATTGTTCATATATTAAAAAACCGCACGAAAATGGTATATTTCCATTTTGTTGCCACGGAAGAACTTTTATGGTTAATAAACTGGTGTTTGCCCGTAAATAGTTGTTTAAATAATTGAGATATGGGCAAGAATAAAACATAGGTAGCAACAAGTTAAATGCATAATTTTTCAAATCTGAAATTAAATCTGTATTAAATGTTAAAAACTATTTCTCGGCCATATCTCAAAAGGGTTAAATCAATTTCTATTTTATATTTTTTCAAAAATAATAACATGTGACATTTGACAAGACAGGAGGGCTGAGTCGTTTCTTGACAATCATACTCGTACATTTTTCATATTAGTTTGACGATTACTTACGAATATATTTAAAAACAAGTAAAAATGTTATATTCGACCGGGTCGAATCTTAAATACCCTCCAAATATTTAGTAAGTAAATTTAAAAAGTTTTACTTGCTAGGACAGATTTCCTTTAAGACAACTCTGTACACAATTTTAAATCTCTATTTTGAGAGAGTGATTGCGGGAAAAGCCGTGGGAGAGACGTTTTTCCTCTGCAAGATCAGAGAACATATCAGCTTCTTATAGGCTTAAGGAATAAAAATTGTTCAATATTCACACAATTTTACGTTGGCGTACATATAATATCTTTCGTCAACGCCCACTAAAGGGAGTGGGGTTCAAAAATAGACTATAACATGTTTTCCACAGACGAACGTATGGGCATTACTGTCTTAGACTTCATCACTGATCAGGAATATATATATATTCTTTATGGGGTTCAATTCTTTTTCGAGGATATTAAAACTGTATTTTGGCGGGGTCGCCCTTGCAAAGGTCTGTGGGGGAGACATTTCACCTTTGTCATAAAATTCTAAAAACAAATGTTTGGGATAATTATATACAAAATTAAAAAAGATAGGGTCATTTAGGGGCAAAAGCGGAGGAGGGGTAGGGCAGAGTAGTACCAGGTTACGTCTCAGCTTCGTCATTAAAGCTTAGATATGTTATTTTTAAGGAATGCAGGCGTAAGTAAAACAATTTGTTAAATTTTTACACTATTTTTGCATATAATAACGCCCACTAAAGAGGTCGGGTTCCAAAAATAATTTTTTTTTTATTTTATGTCTCAAATTTTAACGCGTTGGGCCTTTTTTGAGATAAAAATATGTCATTTGCTTAAAAAAAATTAAAAAAAAAATTTAAGAACTATGTTGTTTTTTAGAGGTAGGTTTAGTTATTCTTAGGGTAACTTTTTCCCTCTTGCCCGACTTACCTCATTTCCAAACTTGAGCTGTGCTATTCTTCAAGATATATTTATAAAAAATTTCAAGAGTCTAGATCCTTTCGTTTGGGCTGAATCGTGACTTTCAAAGACGGACGGACGGACGGACATGCTCAGGTCGTCTTAGATTTCATCACTGATCAAGAATATATATAATGGGTCCGCAATCTAACGTTTTTTCCAACTAGAGCTTATTTCGTGAATGGTAACAATTAGCTCATGTCTGATTTGACAGATAATTAGCTTTATCCTTACGCTGAACGAATATGGTTGACCATCTAATGCGTTTTCGCTTCGCTAAGTGGGCCTGCGATTGACTTACAGAAGATGCCGATTTTGCCAAAAAAAATCATCTTTTCAGATGAAGCTCATTTTGATCTTGGCGGGTATGTAAACAAACAAATTTGTCGCACTTGGGGCACAGAAAACCCGCACGCATACATTGAAAAGCCGATGCACCCAAAACGAGTCACTGTTTGGTGCGGATTTTGGTCCAGAGGCATAATTGGGCCATTTTTCTTCGAAAATGAGCAACGAGTGGCCGGTACAGTAAATGGCGATCGTTATCAGGCCATGCAGCCATTTGAATGAAATTATTTTCCATTATTAACCGGAAGGATTGTACTTTCAAATAAAAAAAGAAATTTGAGAAAATATGCAGAAGTTTTTTTATAGCATTTAAAAAAAAAAGTTATTTGGCGGACCCTACAATTTATGGGGTCTGAGATGGATATTTCGCTGCGTTACAAACCCCCCATATTATTTTTTGGAGGGTATAATAAGTAAAAGTGTACTTATAATATACTTAAGTAAACCATGATAACCGATTTTTTGTGGCCACAGTTGGCTTATGTTGACGTGAGTGACCTTTGGTTTCAGTAAAACGACGTCACAAGGCACACAGACGCCCCAACAATTCAGTTATTGAATGAGAAAGTTCCCGGTCTTGTAATTTCTCGATTTTGCGATTTGCTCGCCTTGTTCTTGTGATTTAATCCTGCTGGATCATTTTTTCTTTGGTCATTTAATATATTGGATCTATGTGAACAAACCATAAACAACTGACGCTCTGAAAGATGAAATTTGTTACAAAATATGGTTAAAAATTTTCTGAAAAGAGCGTACTCGGCAGGTGTCATGTCAAAGGCGGAGATTCGCCCTATATCATATTCCATTATTAATTCCCATATTTGTACTTTGCATTGGCATCAATAAAACTGAATTTATAAAAAAATTTGTAATTTTGAGTCAATTTACTTCCCAACCCCAAATTTGCCTAGCGTTTAGTAAAGCGGCAACGGCTGCCATTTCAGTTTTGAAGAGCTAATATACATTTAGAAGTGGTAATAAAATCCAAGGCTTCATTGAGTAAACATTTTCAAAATAAATCTTATTCATAGATGTACGCCAATTGAAGATTTTGTTATCAACCCCATTAAGGCCAGTTATAAAACTGAGGACAAGCTAAGCTACAATATTTACTCAGTTAACCCGTTGTGGGACAAAAGCTTAATCTACCATTCTATAACCACCTAATATTATATGTTTGTCCTAATTAGAAGTAATTGGCAAGACATTGTGAACTTAAAGCAATAATTATAATTATCGATGGTTTCGACACAATAAGAAGTGAAAAGTTGAAAGAAAAATATTATTATCCAATTAAATTGTATTACAATACAATTTACATAAGAAAGTTCGACTAATAAAATAAAAATTCATAGATAATTTAATATCCAATTAAATAAAATTTTCATTTATTTATTTTTAATAAATTAA
Source organism: Linnaemya tessellans (assembly GCA_951800035.1). Taxonomy (NCBI): domain Eukaryota; kingdom Metazoa; phylum Arthropoda; class Insecta; order Diptera; family Tachinidae; genus Linnaemya; species Linnaemya tessellans. Next base: position 29,829,113 of record OX637535.1, on the reverse strand, counting down.
TAAATAAATAAAATAATATTTTCATAATATTTCGTTTGATTGGAAATTTCTAAAAGTAATAGCAATTATTTCTTTACTGTTGTTAATATATCACTTTTTCGAAATTCGTCTGGTAAAGCAATCCTTAAATCATTCTCTTTTTCAGCTCTTGAAATAAATGGTTTTTGCTAAAATTACCCCATTATTGAAATGTCGGAATATGTTTAAAAACACATATTGTTTCTGTGACACTTTTCTTTGTTAACACACTACCATTAAATTTCATTACTTCAATATCTCTACTTTCTTTCTTTTTTTTCTTCCTTTTGTATGAACTTTTAAAAATCATGTTCTTATATCCTTCATTGTGTTTCCTTCACTTGGGGTTTGTTGTTTATGACTTTTTCCAACAGCCTGTTGCTATTCAAAATTTGTTAAATTTTACGACATTCTAGTTAGCAAACGAAATCTCTGTACGCTTTTCAGTTTCACTTTTATCTCTTTGAATACACATAATCAAGTTTTAAGAAAATGCCAGTGACTCCTTTTACCCCAAAAAAAAAACACAACATGATATTGTGGTATTACACATCCACATATACAAAATGGGTTAAGGAAAATTGGCAGGATAAACATGGCTTTGTATATAAATAATATTGTGCTATTTATTGTGACCTTGTGTTTGGTGTTGTTTGTTTTTGTCAATGGAAAATATTTGAATACACAACGTATGCTTAATATTATTTGCAATAAACCATATTGTGTATACGCCTGGGTGGTTCTTAAAACACCTTTTAATAGAGATGAGCATTTTGTAAGGTTGCCATTGTCCTTCTAAGTATTCAGTAAGCATACGATTACATAGTATATTCTGATTTCTAAAAATTATTTAAATAGTAATTCGTACTTTTAGGGAATAACACGGACTTTGACACAAATTTATTAAAACGCAATCAGGCAATCACTAGCTAATCATTATATTTTAATTGCTTCATATTGCAAACATAGTGCAAGTGATGGCTTTTAATTATGCTTTTGCGTCAATACCAGTCAGCCATTCGATTTTGTTAATGAGCAAGTTGCTTAGTTATTTTTGAACTTTAAAAGTTTTTCCTGCTGATGAATAGTAAAGCAGAGAACAAATGATTTTGGCTATATGAAGATGTATAAAAGAGAGTAGTCGAGTAATTTTTGCAAATGATTTCAAATAACATTTTTTGATATGATCAAACTTATTACCCAATATTCGAATAGTTTAAGTATTCGAATAATTGTTTATTAAAATAACTTTTTTATTAGAATAAATGCTATTTGAATAAGTTTTTCCAAATATCTTGCGGCTGAAGTAATAAGACGTTGATTATGAAGACAAACGTTGTCAGTTTGATCAATTATTCAGTGAGGAATATGGGCTCGAAATTGTTATTTCCTCTCAGCCTGTTTATATGATGAAGGTATAGCACTAAACATTGTACCTACACCGATTTACACTATAGTAGATTGAATACCGCAGTAAGCGAAGTAAAAAAAATAATAATATATAGAATGGCAACTACAAATTCTCTTACTTCTCATTTTCATCCGCCAAAAAACAAAATCCTGATAAATAAGATGTTATCAAGACGAATTTTGGTAAAATAAAATATATTTCATTAAGCGCTTCCTATCATTAAATTTAAATAAAAAATAGAGTGTGTGAAATTTTTTATTTGTTTGAGAAACTTATTAATGCTATTATGTGTGGAATAAAGCATCGTTAAAATGTCCGCCACGGCTTCTCTGGATGGACGCATCCCCAACGTCAAAGATTCCATGACTTTAGCATGTAAACCAGTCAGAATATAGCCGATGGCATGGGTTATATTTGAATCAGGGCTTATTACACTTAAAAAACCCCCACAAAAAAACTAACAGGGTCATGAGGATGCATGATATCCTTCGCCAGCTTACATCATCTTTGCGTGTAGTGACCATGCCCTCTCAAATCGCTAGTGCAAAATATCCAATGTGCTATAAGTTGTGTGAACCGTAGCATCATCCCATTGAAACCGCATATCGTTGGTGTTTAGATCATCCAGTTCAGTCCAAAAGATGTTGGTAATCATCGATCTATAACACTCGATTAATATCGTCACAAATTCGACAATTTTATTTATCCAGAAATGAGCCTCATCCCTAAAGCACGCGGTACGTTGCCCGAAGCGAAAACCGATTTTAGAAAACAATTTTATTATTAGCATGTGTAGCTGAATTCTATATCTGTCCATGGTGATTTGCAAAACAAGCAGCTAATTTGATATATGTCACTTGATTGTCATGTCCATCATCAACTATTAAAATTCGGAAGTGCTTATTGGAGGACCCTTTATGTAAAAATTAATTAAAATGCATAACTTTTATTTCTTAAATTTATTTTCCAATATTTCTCTGACTATCATCAGGAATGTTTGCTTCACACATGCTGTTATTCTATCAACTCTCATGCTAAGAAATTTTCTTTCTTCTTTAATTAAATAAACTCTTACCATATGAGACTCTAAATGATTTTATTGAAATTTCATCTTTCAGAGCATGAGTTGTTTATGGTTTGTTCACGTAGATCCAATATTTTAAATGGTCAAAGAAAAAATTATCCAGCAGGGCTAAATCACAAGAACGAGGCGAGCAATTAATTGATATAATATATTTCTAATAATTTCCTTGCAATAATTTTACTATGGGAACTGCTTTAATTCAAATGTTTTCAACTTCTAAATATTCTTATTCCAAATATTTTTATTCGATTACTGTTAAGTGAAAATTGATTATAAAAAAATTAGTAACGCAAACAGAGTCAGCCATGGTTCGTATAAAACCATTTTATTTTAGTCCTTTTCAATTACTATCTTTTTGCATCTCTCTCCTTCCTAAACTCAACTTCACATTCGGTATGTGTTCAAATGTATTATTTACCGATATATGAAATTTAGCATAATCTTTTTGAAAGAATCCTATTTAAATATTTAGTAATATAATTGTTTTAAATCAATAACTAAATTCTATAAACTTTATTCAAATAATGTCAGAGCGAATCGTTTTATGCAAATATTTTTTCCAACAAATTTATCTCACAGCTTAATTTATTAATTTGAAGGATGGAGGGTAATATTTGCTTTGCATTTTCCTTTCCAAAATTTTTTTCATATTTTATTTTATTTATATATAATTTTCTTTACACAGAAAAAATACTCAAAAATGCTTTCAAAAACTTGTTTTGCTGAATATAAGAAAATATTGCCACAAAATTCTGTATCTGACTCTTATCAATATTACAACTTTTTAGAATAGCAGACAAAAAACTAGATACGGACAAGAAGCTCATTTCACTTGTTTTAACCCATATCGTCCCAGAGATATTTTTTCGAATCAGTTTATGAAACTTCGTAGTTTAATGGTGATTTGGGTCCAGAAGATATGATTCAGATGTCCAAAATTTTTAAAAAATTTTTTAAAAATTTTTTTTTTAATTTTCATTAAAAATTTTTTTAAAAATTTCATTAAAAATTTTTTTCAAAATTGTCATTAAACATTTTTTTAATATATTCATTAAATTTTTTTTTTTAATTTTCATTAAAAATTTTTTTAAAAATTTTCATAAAATTTTTTTTTTTAAATTTTCATTAAACATTTTTTTAAAAGTTTTTATTAAAAATCTTTTTAAAAATATTTTTCAAAATTTTCATTAAAAATTTTCATGAAAAAATATTAAAAAGTCTTTCCTAAACAGATAAAAAATTTTTTTAAATTAAATTTTTTTTTTTTTTTTAAATTTTTAAATTTAAAATGCTTGAAATTTACTGTTCGAAAAATGGAACACTGGGACGAAATGGGTTAATGCAGATTTTATATATAGTCTTTAGAACCACAAGTAAAATCAACAATAATGATTTTCGTTTAATATTAGATTTTTTCAACGGATTTCTTTATTGATTTTTAGTAAAAGTCTACTAAACCTCTTTTACACCCTACAAAAAAGAATTGGAGGGTATATTTATTTTGTCATTCCATGTGTAACACAGTGAAATATTCCTCTAGGACCCCATTAAGTATATATATTTTCAATCACTAACGAAATCCAAGACGATCTGGCCGTCTGTGGAAATCACCATACAGTTCAAACGATAAGAGCCAGACCCTTGAAATTTGGTTTATGTGAATTCTGAAAGATAGCACAGGTCAAGTTCGTAAATAGGCTGAATCGGGCCAAAGAGAAAAAAATTTTCCCTAGGAAGAATTAAATCAACCTCTAAAAACAACTTAATTTTTAAAGTTTTTTTTGTAATTTTGTTAACCAAATGATATAATTTAGTAACATATTACATGGAAACATAGTGTTAATATTTTAAAAATTGTATTCCTTAAGGCTACATTCCTTAAAAATTAAATTTTTTAGCTTTTACAACGAAGTTAAGATGTCCTCTGATTTCGTTAATTAAATATGCAAAAGTCGTCCTAGCCAAAAATTCAAAAATGTTGTTGTTGAATCGCTGATTTTGTTATTCCACTATCGAAATCATTTCTTATGGGATAAATTTAATAGCTTTTTGCCTACAATTATCATTCAAATATCTTTAGAGCAATACATTTTAGTCGAGTATCATTATTCGCATAGTATTGAAACGATAATTTTCATTAATTTAATGATTGTTAATAATAATTTTAATTAATTAAAAGATTTTATGAATACAATATTTATGAAAATAAATTCTATACAAAAGAAAGAATTTAAAGAATAATGCTTATAAAATTTATTTGGAAAAACTAATTATTACATGTTTAATATTAATTAATAATAGAAATAACTTTCAAACGAATATTTTTCTTCGATTATTTCTGTTTGATTAAATTGTACTCACAATATTAAACAATAATTTAAGGGCCAGCTAGAATGCAACTGAATCAATTCTTGTGCTGCTTTTGCTTTCTTGCAGCATCATCATCAGCAGCCATTCTGTATGCAACGTTTAGGGTTATAAAAAGGATAAAAATATAAAATAGATTGAGTGGAGCATGAATATGAAAGTGTGTTTTGGGAAGAAGTTTTTAGACTTCACTTTTATATTAACAGCTTTATATAATTCTATAGAAATGCCAGTCAATTATTATGCACTTTACAAGACTTCCGAGTTGTACAAACTATATAAAAAATGTTTACTTCCTCTTGTTGCCAATAATTCTGACAACCCTTAAACATCGTTTTAATTCGTATTATTAGCAGTTGTTCATGCTTCTTATTATTTAACAACAACGAATAAATATTAATCCTAATTATATTGCAGTTTCAAGAAATCATATTAAATTCTACCGCAATACCAATGAGTCTGATTAGTACTGAAGATACCAGCACGATGTACATTAAACACAATAGCAACAGCAACAGCAACATTATAAATAGAGGCAGTAATAATACAACATTGTTATTAGATGATATAACTAATGAGAATACAATCGATACAGCAGAAACAACAGTGACACCGCCCACCGATGAAACATCCGTAGGAGCCGCATACAAATACTTTGACTGTGATTATTATTTGGCAATTAATGTAAGTAGTGCAGTCACTTGTTTAGCTGTGTGATGTATTACTTAAATAATACATTATTTTTAATATCACGAAATTTGCTAAATCATCATGTTGTCCTTAGACCTTTCTATTGCTAACGTTACTCTCCATGATGACCTGTGCCACTTATCAAGTTCTACGCATCTTGTTAAAGTCAATTTTACTGTTGATGGCCTCAGCTTATTACATTGGATTCTCCATTTATTTTCTTGTGCAAGAGGAAATACATTTAATACTGGAGTAAGTAGTAATTTTTTTTTGTTCCTTCTACTAACAAACACATCATTTATTTATGGCAGTACTTATTTTATCTTAAGTTAATTTTCTTTACATTGAAATTTTCTACCCTAAAGTAAGGACATGTTAAATGAATCATAAACTTGTTACTGCAAACGGAATGTTATAAAAAGTGTGTTTACATCACCACAAGCTGCTTTTTGTGAAAGCAGTGATTTAAATATTTATTGTAATTTATACGATTGAACATGTTGTGTAAAAAATGTTGCTAATGGAAATAACACAAATTTCAAAGGATATTGATGGAAATGAACAAGTGATGCGCCCGCTTTAACACGTCTTTATTTGGATTTTTATAATCAAACAGCATTAAATAAATAGGGTTTGAGAATGTTAAATGCGGGAAAATTTTAAAGAATTTTCCAGGAATATGAGATAAAAAATTGTGATGCGCTTCATAAGTCTTTAAAATTTATTTTCATACATTGACCTTTTTATTTACAACAGTTTAAAGTCTCGCTTTAGCTTCAATTTATATATTTTTTTTAATAAAATTTCGATATTTCGTTAACTGTTAGATTAGATTTTCCAGGAAAATACCACCCTGTATTTGAGGGTTACGAAGTAAATTGGCTGTCAAATGATGAAATGTCAGGAATTGAGCTGTCAGCCTCTGTCATTATTGTGTTGTAAAAAGTTTTAATCATGGACTCCTACACTCTCAAACAGAGAATTTTAATTGTGAAAATTTTCTTATCAAAATGGTGAACATTTCTGAGACTATTTTGCATAAATATAATCGCCCAATCCGAGGCTCATGGTACTGTTGCTAACAATAGACTAAAACAAAAGGATCGTACTGCCCGTAGTGATGCAATCATAGCCCCTTTACAGCAAAGTGTTGAGAATAAACCTAGAACATCAACTCGTCGACGTTCGCAAAAACTGGTCATCACCAGAGGCACTTCGGGCAACATTTTGCCTAAAGATTTTCATCTTCACGCTTTTAGAATTCAACTCATTTAAGGGTTTGTGAATTGGCTGTTTAAAAAACTGACCGAAAACATCGAATTTTTCAACAAAATCCTCAATTGCTATGAGGCCCTTTTTAATTACACGGTTATGTAAATAAATACAATTGTAGCTTATGGAGCTCAGAAAATCCACAAACACTCGTCGGAAAAACCGTTATACCCAAAGGAAGTGACGTTTGAGCGGTTTGAAGTCAGGTGGCAACATTAGCCCGTAGTTTTCGAAAATGAGCAAGGACACGTCGTTATCGTGAAGTCTCTATGCTACCAAACCATGATAACCGATTTTTTTATGGCCACATTTGGCTAATGTTGACATCAGTGACCTTTGGTTTCAGCAAGAAGGCGCCACAAACTAGACAGCCGGCCAAAAAACTCATTTATTGCATGAGACATTTTCCGGCCACGTAATTTCACGATTTGGCCGCCTCGTTCTTGTAATTTAACGCCGTTGGGTTATTTTCCCTGGGGCAATTTAAAGACCGGGTATACGTGAACAAACCACAAACAGCTGACGCTCTGAAAGATGAAATTCGTCGTTGCATTGACGAGATAAACGAAGCTTTGTTGCAAAATGTTTTTCAAAATTTTGTGAAAAGAACGAATTTCTGCCGACGTGCTACAGGTGGAGATTTATCGGACATCATATTGTATTACTAATTCCCATATTTCTACTTTACATTGTTATCGATCAGACTGAATTTATTAAAAACAAGTAAAAACGTTATATTCGTTACTTCCTGCCCTCAAATTTGAACACACTTTATAAGTGTTTGTAAAAAAAAATTTTATTTAAAAAAAAAATAATCTTTCAAAATTTTGGTATCTCTATGCAACAATTAGCGGTATTATTTAGCATAAAATTCAGCAAAAAAAATTAGAAATTAATAGAAAAATTAATTAGAAAAAATATAAATAAAATTGTTGTATATTTTGTGGCCCACCAAAGCGTTTCCATTTAAAATTACATAATCATCATTATCGAACATGAGATAGTTTTTGTGATATTGAAAAAATAAAATATATAAATTAGGCAAATTCAGCGATATTAAGAAAATTTAAATATGGCATAACTTTGTGAAATATTTCTTAAAATTGTTTTCCGTTTGTATAACTATTGAAGAGAATAAAAGATATCCACTAAGCGAACGTCATACAAATCGCAAGGGATGGTGTCTAATTATTAGGCAATTTCCCATGGAACTACCCATACCCAAAACACATGTCTAAAAATAGGTTCCCTTATTTACGTTTTTGTGCCCACTATTTTATAAATTAAAACTGGTAACAATTTACGGGACTTAAAATATAAGTAGAAAAAAAAAATACTTCCACAAAAGTCCCGGATACTATTGAGTGATTTACACAAATGTTGTCGGCCATTTTTACATATACAAACATATTTACGAGTATAAGGAAATCATCAGGAATGTATGTACGACCCAAAGGATATGAATTAAGCAAAAGTAGTTTAAATATCTTGTTACAATAGAACACGATATGTTTTCTTTGTAAAAATGTATTAATTCTTGTACTTGTTTTTTTTTTCTCTTATTCTATTTCTGCAATTTCTGATTGGTTTTCCTGTGCCCTTCCTATTTTATGCTAATGGAACAACGAACGTATGGCATAACACAACAACTGTAACACTTGAAATTTATTTGTTTGCCTATGTGAATGCGTATGTGGTCTTCCTGCATCTTTGTAAATCTAATCGTTAAAATGTATTCTATGTGGGCGCTTCACACGAACGTTGTGGCTGACTACGCTGGCATTTATCGGTGCTCTTATTTATTCCTTGTCGAATGCATTAGCAATGAAGAGGCACTATTGCGTTATATAATTGATTTAATTTTCCTTTTTGCTTTTATGGTTGCATTGATTTTTCACAGCCATCAGACTGAGGCAACATATCGTTTGGATTTCATTTGGAAGTTACAAGCAACAGGTGAGTTTTTAGATTTTCTTTTTACAATCATATTATATTTTTATTACAATAGATGTTAATTAAATTGTTTAGTTTGTTCAAGAATATTTTTATACATATAGCAATTTGTTTGAATTTTATACAAAGTGGAATAATTAAAAGGCCTACAAAATGATACTTTTAAATTTTAAACAAATAACTCTTAAATGAAAGGTAATGTTCAAAATTGCCTAGCCATGAATCTGGCAGTGTTCCATGTGTATTTTAAATCTGAAACTTAGAGTTTGCTTTGCAGAAAAAAAATATTGAAGAGTGTTATAAAAAGCAGAAAAGCTATTACATGTATGTGAAGATAAATATGCCAACTTAAATATGTTTTGACGTAAGGAGTTACGAAACAGCATATTTAGCTGTGAAGTTAAATATGTTATGACGTAACGAAGTGGCAATCAGTGATGTTTTTTAGTATTAAAATCTATAGCCCTATTCACAATCTTGTGCAAATGGTCTTGCATCATTGCAATTGCAAAATAATTGTACTCCACACCGACAAAACACATTAGCCCAGTTCACAATCTCGAGCAAGTAGTCTAGCATCGTAGCATGAGCAAAATAATTGTACTCTACACCAACAAAATACATTGAAAATGCTCTCACATACTCTCTCAATTTGCAAATGCTATAATGCAAGACCATTTGCACAGGATTGTGAATTGGGTTATTGAAAATGCTCTTGAATACTCTCTCAATTTGCAAATGCAATGATGCCAGACCATTTGCACAGGTTTGTGAATTGGGCTTATATTTAATAAATTTTTTGAGCATTTATAATAAAATTATATTACAATATGATTATAATTCATAAAGTAGAATCCGTAAACAGTTTATGTTCACTCTTCGTGCATTACCCGTGTGAAGTTAAATTTCGAAATATATAACCCTAGACACAAACCAAGTACGTTAACAAAGCTCTATTAGCATTTAAGCATGAAAAATCCGAGTGTTTGTATTCCAATTGGAATACTGGCCACATTTCTGAACCAACATTGAAAAAAAAATTAATGGAACAGACAATCAGGTCCTTAGCTTTCATAATATATTAATACTTTGATATAGCTATGCCGATAAGCTTTGATTTTTCGTACACAAAAACTGCCAAATTCTAGAAAGGATAAGCCTAGGATCCTAGGAAAACGGTAACATGTGGGCGACTAGAAATGGGTTTATTTTGTAGCCCATATGGTACTTTAACACGTCCAATGGCCATAATCCTTAACTCTTGGATTTTTAATGTAAAAATAATATTGTATAATGGATGGGCCGCTTAAGAATGGTAAAGTGTATTGATATTTCTGATCAGAAAAGTTTGGCCGAACACTATAAATCGTACAACGACAAAGCAATGATTTCAAATTGTGGACATTTAAAAAAAACTTTAATCTGTTCTCCAAGTTCACAGAGATATTTTACCCTTTTAAAGTCAACATAACTGCGCACAAACAATTCTCAACTTATTGATCGTAATTTTACACTTGTCGATTCAAATACATCAAAACGACAAGGACATGTGCGTAGCGAAGTGAATATTGTTTCTGTAGCGTGTGTATACGGCACATGTTGAAAAATGCAATTATTTGTTATCCAAAAGCTCTAATGGAGCACAGAATAGCATTGAATATAATAGTAATTAAATTAAAGTTAGATCTCAAATTGTACCGAGAGTACATTAAAAATCTTAAAGAAGAAACAGTTGAGGCATTAAGGAAATAAATGTTATCTAAAATATTTATATCAACATTTGAAATAGCCTGAGAAATCTCACAGTGTTTGCTCAATTTATTTAAACCGTTTTTATCTGAAGAACTGTTGCTTTACGTTTATGACTTTTTTCCCAACCTTGCACTATATATATATATATATATATATATATATATATATATATATATATATATATATATATATATATATGTATATATATATATATATATATATATATATATATATATATATATATATATATACATATATATATATATATACATATATATATGTTGATTTATTTTTATTGACCTTATCAGTTTATTGTAATATTTATCAAGCTTGTGGTCGTTTTTTATAATATATTATTTCTTATAATTTTTATTCGATATTTCGTTAACAGCTTGTTAACATCTTCAGGAAATAAAAATTATTAAAATTTTATACATAGAAAAATGGTTTTGAAACATGACATATGATGATAGTTGAAGAATTATTTAAGAAAGAAATTATAACTTCTAATGATAAGAATAAGCTAAAGACAAATGTTGCAGTTGCTCCTCGTATATATGGGTTACCAAAAATTCATAAAGACAATTTTCCATTAAGACCTATATGTTCTTTTATAAATTCACCCTCATATGAATTATGCAGATATATTACAAATATTTTAAAAAATATTACTAAGGATTCTAAATATAATATTAAAAATTCAATAGAATTTGTGAATAAAATTAGGAATCAACATATATCTGATAATGAAAGCTTAATTTCTTTTGATGTAGTTTCCCTATTCCCAAGTGTACCTATTGATTTTGCAATTAATACAATTGAAAACGAATGGGAAATGATAAGAAGGTATACACAGATTGAAAAATGTTTATTTTTGCGTATTTTAAAGTTTTGTATAGAAGATAATAGGTATTTTCAATATAATAGCAAAATATATATGCAGCAAAGGGGTCTTCCTATGGGATCACCAGCATCTCCAATAATAGCAGATATAGTAATGGAGGAATTATTAGACATATCAATTCAAAAACTTAATATAAAACCTAAAATAGTGACAAAATATGTAGATGACTTATTTTGCATCCTTCATACATCTGAGATAGATAATATGTTATCAACATTAAATCAATTTAATTCCAACATTAAATTTACAGTTGAAAAAGAAAATGACTTAAAACTTTCTTATTTAGATACTCTAGTTATTAGGAAAGGTAATAAATTGATAACACTGCACAACAGCATTTCTGATGATTGGAGTTCGACACATGATTCCAGTCTAGTTTTTTATGAGGATTTCAAATCTGTCGACAAAACTTTCCTATCAGCTCTAGTTTAGAAAATATGGCACATAAACCATTTTACACAAAAACACCATATTTTTTATCCTTAGTATTACCTAATTAGGCTCTTGAGAAGAAAAAAAAACTTTTTTGAAGACTTTCGTACACAAGATGAGTACGGGGAACTCCCCGTATGTCCTAGCAATTGTATGTCGTGGCTGGTGCATTTTAGAGGGCCTAATAGCTATCAAAAAGGGTCTAGTGGAATAGGTCGCCATTTTCTTAACTAGAGTCGCCAAGATTAGCAAAAAACATATCTATGTGGCTCTAAAGAATATGCGGTTTAATCCATGTAGATTTATGTGTTTAAAAGTGACGCATGTGTTGCAAAAATTATGCAAATTGAATTTTTTTTTATAATAAAACACTATAAATTTAGAAATAATTCAAATTTATTTAGTTCCTATAATGGAAGAAATTTTCTTTTATACGATTTTCGTGCGACAGCTGAAAGTGGAGAGCTATTTTGAATGCTCCAACAATAATCAGCCATCATATGTGCGTTCCAGTAGCCCTGATAGCGCTCTTCCATAGTGCGGAGGTCCTGGTGGAATCTTTCGCCCTGTTCTTCACTTAAGTCTCCAAGATTGGCGGGAAAATGGTCCAGGTGGTTATGAAGAAAATGCATCTTGATGCTCATGTTACATCCGATCCTTTGAAAATGAGTCATCAGTTGTTCGACATGTTGAGAAAATTCAGGACTTTTATTATTTCCCAGAAAATTTTTAACAAGCCAAACAAACTCGTTCCATGCTGCTTTCTCAATCTCCGTCATAGTATCCATAAAACTTGTGTCTTTAATTAATGATCTTATTTGCGGCCCGTCAAAAATTCCCGCTTTTATCTTTTCTGCACTCAGTTTCGGAAACTTTTTTATAGGAAAAGGAAACAATTTCCACTTTTATCAAGACCTTTTACAAATTGTTTTATAAGTCCTAGTTTTATATGTAACGGAGGTAAAATTATGCGATCTCTTGATACCAAAGGTGGGTTTATCACGTTCTCTTTTCCTACAACTAGCGCTTCCCGAGGAGGCCAATCTTTTTTAATCCAATGTTCGTGTTTAGCTCTGCTATCCCATAAGCATATAAAACAAGGATATTTTGTATAACAACCTTGTTGTGATGAAGGCATAGTACTGATCACTGGACAATTACTGGCAGCGACTGACCCAATCATGTACTAAAAGCAGAGTAACAGCACCCACCTTCGTCGGCCCTGTAGCAAAAATTGGCCGGCGAAGTAAAAGGTTGAAATAGCTACAAAAAAACTGTCTATCTTCTCATCTTTCCTAATCTGTCCCCTCAATACTATCCCCTCGTTTTCAGTTCCAGCGCAATGCATTGCATATATAGGGGACATCCCCTGAGTGCTGGTCCTACTTCTAAAAAAAAAAAAAAAAAAAGAAGGAAGTTGACCATTTTCAAATCGACACATATAACCCAATTGTGATCAATATACTTAATTTTGTCTAAAATTAGAACAATAGTTGAATATTCCTCTTTAACTTTTGTGGAATGTGCAATGGGCAGCGACCCAAGTTTATTGCCATTATGCAGGAGAACACATTTTAGACTGCGTTTTGAAGAGTCTATGAATAGACGCCACTCACTAGGGATGTAATTTTGAAGTCCCATTGCAGCCATTAAACCAGGTTAATCTTTACAAAATACGAAATCGTTTTCTTCAGAAAAATATTTGGTAAGCTTTCGTTCCCTTGTGCGGTAATAAGAAACTTTGGTTTCTTTTGTTACCAAGTTTCTTTCTTTTAGCCTAGACGCCAAAATTTCTGAAGCAGCTTTTGACAGTCCCAAATCTCTGACAAGGTCGTTTAAATCGTCTTGATTAAAAATTTTCGGCACTTTCAGATCATATTCAAATTCACTTTCACTACTGTAAGATTTTTCCCCAAAGTGTATAGGTTCATCTAGCCCAGCATCAGCTTGAGGGTCAAGTGACATCTTGGGAGTAGAAACACGTCTATGTGCCGATCGTATTGAAGGGTATTCCCATTTAGCATGATTTTTTCGGTTAATGCCAATTATGTTCACCAAACAAAAATAACAATCATCGTGGTGGTTCAAGGGTTCAATCCATATCATAGCGGTTTCGTACCGAAATTTATTTCTTTTCTCATTTGTCCACAAACGTAGAAACTCAACGCACGTTTTGCATACCTTTTGCGGAATCCAAGGCTTGTGTTTCATTTCCAGTGTGTGCCCAAAGTAATTATTGTAAGCCTCAATTACGAAGGCAGTTACATTTAAACGGTATTCTTTAAATATATACTCTCCGCAAATGAAACAAAAATGATTCGGATCATTAGCACAAACTCTTCTCGATGACAACATATCAAATTATATTAACAAAACTTAATATTTTCTTAATTTGAGGCAAATTAACACACTAAAACAGCAATTTTTTTGTGAAAGCTATATCTTGCAAACTAGAGCTGCTACAAAAAAACTGAGAGCATATTTGAAATCAGCAATGTCAAAATATTCAGAATAATTTCATAAAAGTCAATCATCAGGCAAAAGTTGCCATATTGTTGTGCAGTGTAATAGATTGGTTCCAGAAACCTACAGCTTCGGGAAGGATGATTAACTACTATTCAAAACATAGTAGACATATTATTATAAACACAGCTAGGAATTTTATAGAAAGGGTTCTAAATATAAGTGATAAACAATTTCACAATAGCAATAAGAAGAAGGTTATAAATATATTAGAAAATAACAATTTTCCAAATCACATAATTAATAAATTAATATCACAATATAGAAATAGAAGAACAGAAAGTACTAATAATAATAATACAGAACAAAAATTATTTAAATCTTTAACATACATACCAGGAATTTCAGAAAGGTTAACAAAATCTAGAATTTATGATACAGATAAATATAGAATAGCTCATAGAACGTGTAATACATTAAACAGACTATTTAGTAAAACTAAAGATAAAATTGAAAAATGGGATAGATCAAATTTAGTATATAAAATACCATGCAAGGGTAATGATATAGAGAATTGTGATAAAGTATATGTAGGTACGACCAAAAATAAATTAAAGACTAGGATAGCAGGTCATAAATCAGATCAAAAATATAGGAATATAAATTCACAAAAAACAGCTTTATCTTCCCATTGTTCTAAATCATATCATTTTCCAGATTTTGAAAATGTTTCAATATTAAACACAGAAAATAACTATAAACGTAGATTAATGTTAGAAATGTTAGAAATAATAAACACACCATCATCACAAAGAATAAATTTTAAAACAGATACAGAAAAATTAGCACAGAGTTATAGACATTTAGTTAGTAAAAATTGCAGATTTACATAATTTAATTGTGTATATTAACTATATATTATTTGC